>SRMA01025069.1:0-352734 GCA_007224835.1 Danionella cerebrum | reverse complement strand
GGCTGTGTCCACTCCTCTGCTATTAAAGGGAAACCTGCCAACCAGAGCGACACTGATGTCATGCCATCTTATATCTGTGCTGATGCCGGCCACGGAGGGACAATATTCTCTTTATAAACGCTAGTGCGCTCAGAGGCAGAAACAGTGTACAGCAATAAAAGGCTCAGAAATCAAAAGCACATGCTCAGAAGTGCAGAACACACTTTACATGGCGCTGAAGCGCCGGCTGCCGACTCCATGCCACACCGCTGTTGCACGTCGCACATTTTCATTTGTGTCAGGAAGCTGAAATGAAGAACAGCTTCACTTTGAGCGACGTGTTTCGGCAGCTAGCAATGCTTTGATAGATTCACTATGTTCTGTCTATAATTGTTAACAAAACAGAGCTATATTTCCATTAAAATAAATAAAACAATAATTATTAAAATAAACAAATTTGAGCAGTTATCAAGAGTTAAAGTAGAGCTGGGTGATGCGGCAGTCAATTTCAGTAGTTCAAGAGCACAAAAATGATAAACACCGGATGCAAAACGATAAACACCAGATCCAAAATGATAAACACCGGATCTAAATTGATAAACACTGAATGCAAAACGATAAACACCGGGTCTAAAATGATAAACACTGGATCTTAAACGATAAACACCGGATCTAAATTGATAAACGCTGAATGCAAAACGATAAACACCGGGTCTAAAATGATAAACACCAGGTGCAAAATGATAAAAAACGGGTCTAAAATGATAAACACTGGATCTTAAACGATAAACACCGGATCTAAAACGATAATCCTCAGATCCAAAACGATAAACACCGGATCCAAAACGATAAACACCGGATCCAAAATGATAAACACCGGATCTAAATTGATAAACACCGGATCTAAATTGATAAACACTGGATCTAAATTGATAAACACTGGATCTAAAACAATAAACACCGGATCTAAAACGACAATCATCAGATCCAAAACGATAAACATTGGATCCAAGACAATAAACACCGGATGCAAAATGATAAACACCGGTAAAATGCTTGAGGTTAATTAATTTGGTTCATAGTGTTTATTCTACACTGTTTATTTTGTATTGCTTTTTATTCCATTTCATAATGTTTTGGGATTTAAAAAAATTGATCTGGTGATGGATTGTCTTGTGGTGATAGAGACAGAGAATATGTCTTTCCAGGAGACCGGGGGAAAAGCATGTTTGAAATACCGTGCACTGAATACCGTTTCACGTGTTCTGTTGCTGCAGGCAGCCGACTTGGTGTGCTAACCCATGAACTTCCAAAGCTTCTTCTAAGTTTAAATGTTCATAGCGTGCCAGAGTCATCTCCTGCTCATATCTGGTGAAAGGAGGGACTGCATTTAACGCATCCTTCATACATCCGCAACACAATCACAGGATTTAGTTGGTTCCCTGTTCGAACATCCAAAATCTGGCACCGTGTTCGAATTACATTACTGTGAAAAATGGTGGCATTGTGTGCTACTTTTTTCCAAATGTTTCAGAATTTCACCACAATGTTTTCTGTATATATGGTTGATACGGCAACAGCTAAACACTGTGTTTGGTTTTGCTAGCATGTAATGTTTAAACCATGTGTCTTACAATTAGCGTGTGCCCTCCTCTGCCCTAAACGACATCACAGGCGCTCCCCTTTAGCTTTAACAGTAAGCAGTCCATCACTGGCCAGCAGTTGCTGGTATTCAGCTAGCGCCCATCCGTCCGCATGCTTATCTTCAGTGGCACTATTTTAATGGACGTTATTCTGTCTGCACCGGGTTGCGGCTGTAAAAATCAACCCACAATGAGCAGGCCGCGCTTCAGGGAAAGCCAAGAGTCGAGATCAAAGATGGTCCTTTCAGCATGAGGAGCCAAAGCCTGTTCTCTGAAGCTCTTAAAGAACACGTCCATCATATAAAACCCCAACGAAACAAGAAAACGAGGGTTATTACACTCACATTGGGTTAATGGAAATATAAAACCTCAGACAGCAGCGATCCAGCCTCTCTCATTGTAAAAGCTAACCGCTTGGGTTACGGGAAATATTTCTGTGGGAACTGATTTCATTGGAGAAATCCCTCCAAACCGTCCTGATACCACTGATGGATACAACCGTAACCACAGTTGTGGCTATAGGCTAAAATAATGGGGCTCTGTTATTCGCCATAGTGATTTATTACCAGCATCATTCAATATTTTATTATCTTTAAACTATGAAATGGAAAGAAACAATTCCAAAAACCTTTTCAAAGTTGCATACGTACACTCCATGAAGGAGCCTAGAGTTAAAACCAGTACACAATATTAATTTGTTACATTCCCTTTGGTTGTTGGTATATTCACTTTTTGGTCAATGGACTATATCATCTTTAAAGAAAAAAAACTATTTAATTTAAACAAAATTTCTCATATAAATCTAATTTGACTCTATTCTGATATTCTGCTAAAATTTCTGCCAATAATAGAAAACTGCTACTACGTGAACCAAGACTTTTAGAACACGACTTTATAAAAATGCAGCAACAAACACCATTTTTCAATAATTACATCAAATAATAACATTCCTGGTGCACAGAATTTCTGTTACTAAAATAAATATATGTATAAGTATAACCTGCATGAAAATGTATTTCATATTTTGTAAAGATTCGTTGCGTTTTGTAAAGAAATGTTACGTGGGTTATTTAAATATTTTAAAGCATTAATTAATAGCTGTTACCTTGTTAATACCTGAAAAACTTGGTGTAACATAATTACAATTAAAATAATAAAACGTCAAACTTAATACTGTTATTTTATGTATTTTCCACTGATCTTAGCTCACCTCTTGTTATTACGCTCCTGTTGCATATTGTGAGAGACACGTTCCACCTTGCATTTAAGGCAAAAAAAACTCATTATAGGTTTTAATTTTTTGTACTTAAAATTAATAATTAGTAGTTACATTTATTCCCTAAGCTTGCCCTTTGGGGTTCGTGCAGTCTTCTTCTTCTGTGTTCTGCTCTGTACGGAGGGGTGACATTTCCTCTAGCGCCGAAGCGTCTTAGCGGTCAAATGTGATAAAGCTGGCGTTTACGTCAGACAAACGTTTCCTGTTTGTTCATTTCGTTTCGTGTCAATTACTGATACAAAATAAAATAAAATAAATGCTATTGGCTGAACTGTTGATCTCATAAACTTTAAAATGTGAAAAAAGATATTTATAAGGCACAATCCTTTACATAGTACAGACTGTCATTTTTATGAGGGGGTAAAGTAGCATCTGCATGCAATGATTAGGAAAAACGATAAGAAAACATAAACAAAGCTAGAAACAGCAGGCAGATCTAAACATATGCTTAGATGGTTTGGCTTCATTTTTTCTCATTCCATGTTTAATTCATCATACACAAATAAAACGAAACATAAAACTTCTGGCGGTTTTTTTCACAGAATACAACAATCCACAGATATTTAAATTAAAACGGTTTCAGGATATCTGCGTTGATTAAGCCCACATTTTGATGAACTGTGCATTTTAGTGAAATGTGAAGCTTTGTCGCCCCCCTTTGGAGAAAACGCTCATGCGCTGTTTCACTTTACACACAGTAGTAAAGCGCTAATTTATTCAGAATAAATCATACTGATAAAGGTTTTATTTTAATAATTTAATGTCTATAAGAATTATTTTATCATTGCAAAACCTTGCTTAAATATTACAATTAGCCATTTAAACGTTTTCATTTTCTTTTATTACAATATTTAAATGTATATTTGTTTATGAAGAGAGAAATAGCTAAGCTAATGAACACATATCAAGCTACGCGAATAGCTAGCTAGCTGCTGTAATATTGAGCAATATTAAAAAACTAAAATATCAAAATAATTGATGAGTGAACCATGACTTCACGTTTGAGAGCTAAGAAAAAGCTTGTGTCTTTTAATAAAATATAAGGACCAAAGAAAGACTTAATTTGACCGGAGTGCCACTGAAATAACTTCTTTTTCTGCTTTGGTGACTTTCCGGAGAGTCACAAACATGATGGAGCAGCTAATTTAGTCGTTATGAGTCCTTTGCCCGCCATGACGCTAATGATAATTAACATGCAAATGAGCTCAGGGACTTGAGGCGGGCCGCAGAGCTCTGTTCATTAAGGCCTTAATTACTGTTTGAAAACTGAAACATCAGGGTTTGAAATGGAGTTCTTCATCCAAAAGCACAGGGAGTAATTAGAGCTTGGTCAAACTATGAGATCGGTTTGTTTAGAACTTTTAGGTGTTTTAAAGGCATCCCGTCACATAATTAATTTTTATAGCTGCAAGGTGTTTAAAATGGTGTACTTTCATATTAATGTGTAGGAGAAACTCAGTGGACAAGCATCTGAAAATCAGTAGCTTAATCAAACGCTGATGACTTACACAACTCAAGAACATCAGAAATGATCACTTTATCATCTTTTACAGAAACACCCCAGAAAACAAATCATTTTTCAACAGTCACTTTATTCTGTTTTGATCTACAGTAACAGTGAACGATGATTAATTACAAAGGTGTACATGCTTCTCTATCCATGAGTGTTCTCGTCTAGAAGAACCTGCTGGAAGTCAACTGAAAGAATAAAAAAAGCAGCAAACGATTAAGTGCACATCACATGAGCTCTCAGGACCACTGTCTAGAATGCTTGGCACACATCGCTATACACACACTAAACAGCAATATACCACAAGGAACATACGACTGGAAACGAGGGGTCAATGGTGTGCCGTCTGGGACTAAACTCACAGTAGCTTCTTTCCTCAATCAGAAACTCCACTGACATGAACAGAACAAAATATAAATACATTGCAATCAGCGTCAATGGTGAAATATCCCTTTAAACATTTCTTTCCAGTTCACGCGAAACATGGAAATGTGAAGTAACTGGAAAAGATTTATCCGAAAGGCTTCATTCATCTCCCCTCCAGCCTCACAAAACAAATGATGTGCAAAAGCCTCCATCACAATACATACAGGGTGGAGACATGTCTGGTGGCGAGGGTTCTGGGTGCTAGGGCTGCAACCGGGCCTAAAAAGCTTGGTATATACTTCAGTTCGACCCCGACACGATTTCACGGACTAAATTTCTCATTCCTGAGCCCAAAGTAGACATTTACACACCTTATTGATTTATTTATCCAACAGGTAATCTCCATCTGTTCCCAAATTCTCATCAAGAGTCTTGGTTTAGACGGACTACTCTCATCGTTACAATATTATCTTTTTCATAAACCCTGAAACGTGACGCTTCCATCTCTGCATTTCAAGTCATAGAACACTTGCACCAGGCCTCCTGACGCACTTCCTGTCTGAAATTGTTGGCGATCATTTAGTCATTTTTAACAACATTTGATAGTATAAATATTTTCATATGAGTGAGTAAAGACGTACTTCTCCGGTACATTAATAGTGTTTTAATCGCATTTTGTTTATTCAAACACACAGTGGTTTCTGTAATTCTGAACTCCAAGTATTCTCTAAATACGCCATTGACTTTTCTTCCAGTACAACACAGATGTACATCGTTCACACTAGCGATGGAAATCATTATGCAATCACTGCTAGAAGTGGAAAAAGCCGAGATGTAACACGTAGAATGCAGAAGCTGTTGTGCCGGCAGTCCACTGGCTGTCTACGGGCATTTTACTCCACTGTTCTTATGAACAAAGTCAACGGCTTTCTCTGGCAACCCCCCCCCCACCCCTGTCCATGACCCCCACCACAAATTAGTCGACCCTTTGTATTCCATCTCAGTTTGTTGTAGCCAGAAACAAGGATCTGGTTTGGAACAAGTGAAGGGAGAGTAAATGAGGATGAGGTTCTTTTCTAGGACGAATTTCCAGATAAATACGAGGCACAGGAGCAAGTTACATCTCTCTTGAACCCCACTCCACTGACAGAGCTCTTGTGTTCGGAATAAATAACAACTCAATATTAAATAAAGCAGTGTAGAAAACTAAAGACAGCTTTGTTTGATTAAAGTGGCACGTGACGCTGCGTTCTCAAAGGCAGAAACAAACATGAGGTTTATTATCCGAGATATTCGACACAAGCTCTCATCGACCCTGCTGAAGATACTGCTGGATGAACATGTTCAGCTCGCTGTCCAGCCATCCCGCTTTATTCCTGCAGGAGAACGCAGAGTGTTAGCACGTCCTGCTCCTCATGGGAGGTGTTTAATGCCCCTTTCCTCGCTCGCTCACCTGAGCAGCTTGGCTTTGCTCTGGAGTGCATCCAGCTGCTGGATCTTGTCGTTCAGATGCTGGATCTCCTCCTCCAGCTGCTGCCGGGTCACATCCACCTGCTGACACAGCTGCGAGAAGGTGCTGGCCAGCTCCCTGAAGCAAACACACACCGCCTTTACCAGTGCATCCCTCAGAACCCACCAGAGGGCAGCAGAGAGCCCATCAGTCAGTGGAGCTGAGAAAGCTTGCTTCGGGATCAGTGTTATGAGTTTAAATCAATCAAAACTCACAAAACAAAAAGATTTTTAACTTCTCTTTGAATTAAATCTACCGGTTTAAATCCTTCAACGTTTCATTCGATTTCAAACTTTCTTTTAGAGTCTATAGTGTTTCGATCTGCATAAACCTTCAGATTGTTACGATATTTCAGATCATTTTAATCTCTTTATATATACAAATATTGGGCCGTTCATCCAGACGGATCTCATTGGTTTCAAACTTTAAAACTCAGATTCATGACACCGTCGCTGACATCAAGAACTCGATTTAGAGGCTCGACTTACTGCTGAACCTGATGGCTGCAGTTGGAGCCGGTGTAGCTGACGATGAGCTGGAGCTTCTCACTGGCGTAGTCCACAAACTGCCTTTTGAAGCTCCTCTCTTTGGCTCTGGTGGTCCACGTGAGTCTCTCGTACACGTACAGGAGCCCGTAGAGACCCACAGAGAGAGCGATGAGCCTCCAGCCCACCGCTTTCCAGATCTATCGTGCGAGAACTAAGGTTAGTATTACAAATACTCCTGAGGGAACCCAAACGTATTGGAACCTTCTTACCACTCCTCCAACCACTATGATGCCCATCGATGTCCTAGAGGTGAGGGATGCTAGTCCTGTCACCATGGAAACCATCAGCTCCTCCTGCGACAGGGATCCTTGAGGGAAAGGAGGCATGCTGGAAGTGGCAGGAGTGATGGCCAGGGTTCTTGGTATCTGAAACCACAACAAACACTTTATCTTTTTTTTTTCTCCTTGATGTTAAGAGACGGTTTAATGTTGTTCACTGGGAATTGTGATCAACACTGTTTGTGACCAGATCATTTTTACTAAAGATTACACCATTTAATATTTTAACTGGTGAACTTTTCAACGTAATAATGGTCCATCGCTGGATTAATACGCAACCCAACTCATCTGAAGTGAAAACAAAATGTTTCAATGTTTCATGAACCACCTAAAAACCTTTCAGATCATTTCATCTTGAAACATTTGAAATAATTGAAATATAACAATATTTAACCATTGTTTGAAACCTTTGTAAAATTGTGTCAACTATTGAAACATTTGGAAGCTTTGAAATGCATTTCGGAACACGGTTTGAAGTTCTATTTGAAACGCTCGTTATTTCTCTGTTCCAATCGTTTCGATCTTTCACAACATCTCAAACCAGTTCAATCCTTCAGACGACCCCAGGCTGTTTAACTCTTTCAGACCACATCACCTTCACCAAAGGTCAGCGATGAAGGATCTGTGCAGTCACCTGATCATTGTAGCCCATGAGAGCGCGCCGGGTGTTCTTGGGCCCCAGGAAGCGGTTGACCAGCATGGTCCAGCCCAGGGAGAAGTGGAAGCTGATGTCCTCCTGGAAGTCACTGCAGAGTTTGTCGCAGTTCAGGTCGTAGCTGAGCGCGAAACACTGTCTGGGAACCATCTTATCCACCTGCTCTCGAATCCCGATGGGCAGCAGGGGCTTCAAACCATCTAGAAACATGGCAGTGGGTTGGTTAGCCTGGAGCCTTCTAACGGCAGTGGCTCATGGAGTGATACTGACCAATCATATCGGTCTGTGTGGTTTGGAGAGCTACAGTTATTGCACTGGAGCATCTGTCGGACATGTTGCGACCAAGACCTTCTTCGATGTGTCTGTGGAGCTCCTGAAACAAACCCAAAATCAATCTACAGTCGAGTACACCGGTACATCATGGTAAAGCCCGAGTTACGAGTGTCTCACTCACGTTCTTGTAGACTTTGAGCACCACCGGTGAGGGATGGAAGTCCATGTGGAAGTCGTCCACCAGCACAGCCAGCCTCCGGATCTCCTCCGCCATGGCGTTAGACACCTACACAGACATGGTCCACTTTTATGATGTTTCTGATCTGATCTTTCAGCTCCCTTCACAGCTTCTCACCTGCTTCTCCACCTCCTCCGTGATCTGCCTGATTTTACTCTTGCAGTCCAGCGTGAGCAGATCCAGCTGCTTATCGATGAAATCCAGCCGATCCTCCCTCTCCTCCTTCATCTCCAAACAATGAATCCTGAAGAGAGAAGCATCACGTAACGGTCTCTCCTGTTTCTGTGATTCTAGAGCTGCCAGCAGGGGGTGCTCTACACGGCCTCACCTCTGCTCCTGAGCTGCGATGTGCACAGAGTCCATGATCAGACGCAGCGCTTCCGAGATTTGCTTGGCTCTCGTGGTGTGCTGCTCAAACTTGGTCTTCACCGCGGACTGAGAGATGCACTCCTGAGAACGCCGCGAGTGCAGAGCGTCAAGCACACGGTCAAAGCAACGGCACGCCAAAACAACCCCAACACTCACCTCGAAACGTCTCTCAAAGTTCTGGAACTCAAACATCCTGGCTTGAAAACCTTCGGCGAGAGCGCCTCCTGAAATTACACCATCGTTTGCTTGAGAACTACAATTTAAAAAATAGCTTGATGATAGAATGATAAATGATCATCATTAGCATGAAACTAACATTAGCATGCATATGATGGTAGCGTGAAAAGCTGTTTAGCATTATGCCACACGCATGAAAGAACACATTATTAGCATAACGAGAACATTAACAGCATTATTAGCAAGACTTAACAAGGTGTTTCATGAATTTTGATTACGCCGTCAGCCATTAGCATGAATTATAATGAACCCATCATTAGCACAATGCTAACATGAACAAACGTGCTATGAGCATGATCACGATCGTAGCGTGAGTCACTAGTATGACGCTACCATTTGAAAATGCAGTTCGATAACGGAAACATGAGTTAAAACATCATTAGCATGATGGTACCATTACTTATCGTGATGCTAGCATGAACCAATATGTTTCATGAATTTGCGAATTCATCATCTACGAATAAGCAAGCTATTAGCAATATGCTAACATATATAAACCTACAATTAGCACAATGCTAACATGAATTAACAAATGTCACAGCACATTTATTCATTAGCATGACGCTAACAGTCATTAGCACGTCAGAAATGTAAAACACTTCAGAACAAATAATTACGCGGTGTGTAGTGAGCGCACCTGCTTCAGGCATCCCCTGGGCCTTCTGGACTCGCGCCTGGAGAGCTTCTTTAGCAGAGACGAAGAAGATCCGGTCGTTAGCCTGAGCTCGGTCCACCACCCGCAGCTCGTCCACCAAGAAACTAGTGCAGCGATCCATGTGCTGCCGCCTCACCTGAGGAGCACAAATGTTTTGTAGACGTTGCAATAATGTATTTAGTGAACACAGTTATAATTGTTATATGTTATATAATTATTATATACACACAATGTTATTATATTCTAAAAGTGTTCTATTTAGTGCTTTTCTGGTCATGTGACCCACACCTCCTCCATGTACTCGGGCTCGTTAGCCGACGCATCCCAGCGGTTGTTCAGGATGAAGATGTTTGGGCTGGAGAGGCGTTCGTTCACTTTGTGAAAAAAGGACTTTTCCTTTGAGAAAACACAGAAATGCGCTTTAAAATAAAAAGAGCAAAGATCCAAATGTTGCAATCAGCGCTCGCCGCACTAAACTCACTGTTTGCATTAAAGTGGACTCTGAATTGGCCACCAGCACGAAGACATCAGCGTCGAGGCAGAACTTGTCGATCCAGCTGTCCAGCTCCGTCGTCACATCAATGCCAGGGCTAGAGGAGGAGGAGGAGTGCATGTGTTTCAGGTTAAAAGAATATAGTTTCAGCACAATAGAGGGACAGGATTGAATGAAATCGGTTCTGCATTTATCTCCAGTTTGACAGATGAACATCCAATTAATAACAGCGTTTCCCCTACCGTTTATTAGAGGTGCCACCTCCCCTTCGAGACGGGAAGGGTTTATGTGCTTCATATCTGGATTAAATGCTGAAACAGCTGCACACCACGACCAAGAAGCACCCCTCCCTCTCTACCTCGACGCCCACCCCCCAAACCGGAGGCTAAAGGCGGTCAAAGTGAGGACGTTGCTAATACTACCAAACCCAGAATGCTCCGCTATAATTCAAAATAATCTTTAAATGTTTAATGAATAAATCCTTTGTGGCATTTAAATAAATTATGTTCGTATTTAAACACCTCTCTGGAAAAAAGAACACAGGCAGGGAACAGGAGACAGTGTTTACCTGTCCACCAGCACCAGGTCATCACGGAGCAATGCACACTTCGCTTTGGGCCACATGACACACACCAGACTCCCAGCGTCCAGATCCTCATCCTGATGGAGGGCATGAGCCAACTGGTTCACAGTCTGCCAACAAACAGCGAGATCATCAGATTATTTCCTCAGCGAATGGAATAAAACGCGGTCCGTCCTGAAACAACCTCGTTTTGTTTGCTCTGTATCGAGGAGGTCATGTGCTCGAGTGGAGAGTGGAACAGTCCCTTTGAAGAACACTCATGCACAGATTCAGACAAGGCTCATCTTCATCTGGGGCTCAGATGTTTCATTTATTTAACTTTAAAAGCAGCCAATATTTTCCTTCGCAAAACATAATAATCAACAAATAAAAGGAAAAACAAGCCTTTCTACCATTTCAGCATAACTGAGCATTCCTCAGTATGGAGAGGGGGGGGGGTAATCATGACTGAATCGGAGGAAAGGTCATGAGCTCAATGATATAAACCTGACAGGAAGAAGCCCCTGCAGGTAATCATAGACTGGAATCCTTCGTGTAGCACCGGCAGCTTGAGAAACATTTGCTCACTCTTTGGTCATGTTTCACTCGAATTGTGATGTTTCCGTGTCTGTGCCGGTCAATAAAGTTCAGATAAAGTCCCAAAATGCCTTGAACTAGCAGACGAATAAACTAGAAGAAGAACCCAACGGATGCAGCAGACCAGAGAGGAGCGAGTACAGCGACACCCAGCCTCACGAGAGGAGAAAACTGGTGAAAAGACACGAATGTATGAAAAAGAAACTAAAGAAAAAGTGCTCAACGGTAAAACTGAACAAAAGGATGAAAAAAGAATGAAAGTAGCGCCTCGGTAAGAAGAAAACAGGAAGAAAAAGTGAAAATAAATCTAGAAAAGCATCTCATCTCATAGGGAAGCTGCATCCATGTTCCTTTGATGGCGAACATCTACCTTTACACTTTTCCTTTCGTCCGATCCCTCGGTCAGCAGGAAAGCCTCGTTCCCGTCAGTGCCCTCCACCCGCAGGAAGCAGTTGGTGGTGTGTCCGATTCCAGACGGCAACACTTTATCCCAGAGCATGGCGTTGATGACGGAGCTCTTGCCATTGCTCGTCCT
Organism: Danionella cerebrum; assembly: GCA_007224835.1. NCBI lineage: Eukaryota > Metazoa > Chordata > Actinopteri > Cypriniformes > Danionidae > Danionella > Danionella cerebrum. The sequence continues at coordinate 341,010 of SRMA01025069.1, read as the reverse complement.
GCAAAGATGCAGCAGATGACGTCAGGAACCAACCGCGGCTGGAGCATCATCAGAACTACACAAATCTTATTGGCTGCAAGAGCCTAATTTGCATAAGTTTAACCAGCACCACTGCCAATTCTGTTCATTTTGTAAAATTCTCCAACTGCTCCTTCATACCTGCCAAAGAAGACCACCTTCATGTGTCTCCGGGACAAGACCTCGCCGATCCCGGCAACTTTCGACAGGTAGCCGCGCACCTCTGCCACCTGCTCCTCTGTCGTCACCGGATCAAGCTCCTCATTGCTGTAGGTTTCTGTCAGAGAGAGATCGACTCCAGAAGTCAGATGCAAACATCACTCTTCCAGTCGAAAGAACAGAAGTGAGGCTTAAAAAAAAAACACGGGAGGAAGCAAAAGGAGGAACTTTGAATGAGCCAATAAGGATTCACTCCCCATGTGATTCGGGTGTTTCAGTTTATACGGCCAATTTGATCTGTTCTGAGGAAAATGCATAAAGATTTAATGCAGCTGAATATTTCAGATTTTCTATTGCCTTTTTGGGGGGGATGTGTTTCGGTACAGAACATCGATTGTACATTAAATGTTTCTCAAATTTATGTCATTATCATTTTTTCCTGAACAGTGCAGCTTTAAATAAAAGCCCAGAAATCATCCTAATTAGTTTTTTTCAAAGCAAACATTAAAATGCATCACTTTCCTGGAAGTAAATTCCTTAACTCGTCTAGAAGCAACCTAAACATTATTGTATTAGACGCATATTTTTATTTTTAATACATATTTTACAACCAAAGATTTACACCACTTTTAATTAATTTATTTAAATGATTTAAGATGCTGTAAAATCTGCGGAAGTTGAAAATGTGTTTCCTGTGTCATTAGGAGTCAGACGTGTGGTTAAATGTTGTTTATTTCTAATGATGATTATTAGAAATTAGCATATTTTTCTGTTTGTTAGTTCATTAATCATGAGTTTACTTCTGATTAATCGGAGCGAGGGATTGACTGAATCTCATGTGTGTTTAAGGAGAGGTGAAACTCACAGGAGGAGGCTGGATCTCAGTGGATGGAGGAGGATTAATGCAGACCTGATGGAAACTAAGCTCAGGGGACACGAGACCGGGGGAGCGCCGTGGATCATGTTTTAAGGGGAGTCTTCAAAGGATCCGTTATTGTCAGATAATTGAGGTTTTGCTCTGGATTTCGGTTATTATTGAACATTTGGAAATGAGCTTCCTCCACCAGCTCAATGAAAGCCTCGCGGGTGAGCTCAGGGCATCCCCATCATAACCCGCCTAAGCCGCGCTCTCTCCATCTCTTGTGTAACAGGTCTTTGCTATCTGTGGAATGTGGAGCAGAATCTTACGGCCGCCCTCGCCCGCCCGGACCCTGAGCCGTGAAGTAACGAAAGCACACACCTTCCAGAAAGGCCGAGCTCTCTTTAATGTACGCTCCCAGCTGCTCGAAGATGCCGTTGATCTTCTTCTTGGCGGTGACAAAGTGCTTGAGCGGGGAGGCGTTCACCTCAGCCATGAGTCGCTTGTCCTTCTTGCCGATGACACTGCTGTTGGGTCGCGGGAACACCAGAGACATCTCACTGGAGAGAGAGAGAGAGAGAGAGAGAGAGAGAGACAGGTGGAGATCAGAGTTGAGTAACAAACGGAACAATGGCTGCTCTGATGCCGGTCATAAATCAGATGTGAACGGCGCAGAACACGTCTCGTCTGTTTCACAAGTGTTTCTCAATCAAGTCCCAATGCAGCCGCACCCGGAACCATTCTGGAGATTTCCAAACGCTGAGCTGAGAGGAGCAGTCTGGTTTAAGGAACATTATTCGACAAGCTCTGCTTCTTTCCTTTAAAGACTAAACTGATGTGTAATTATTTCTGGTGCTACAGCGAGAATAAAACGCACTTCGGGAACTTTGTGTTACTTTGATTATCGAGGATCTCCAGACACAATACGTGCTGAAGCAAACACCAAACACAATGCTTGAGATTCTGAACACACCCGAGCGCTGCCCTGGAGAAAGCTCAGCCTGACTGACTGACGCCCCGAGCTATTGTACAAGCCACGCGTGTGAACACTGAAGAACAGCAGCCACAAATGTGCTTACTGCAGCTTCTGGATGAGTGTCTTTGTTTGGATTGAAAAGCCGTCACTTTCTGAGCCAATAATTGTTAGCGGCTCCCACAGCTAACCTGAAAAACTGTAGAGGGCCCAGAACTCTTTATGGTAGGGGGCTTGGTAGAAGCACTAGCCAAAACAACACAAGACACCGTCTCTAATGCCTTCTTATGTAGAGTCCGAGCAGGGACTCAGTGCTTCCTCAGATGCATCAAACCAGATCGTGTAACCGCAGCTGTGCACCGCTAGCATGTGAGGATTGTGCAGACCTGATCGAGTCGTGTTTAATGTCGTATCTGCAGCTCCCAGATTCGTGTGGGTTGAAAGTCACCTTCACAGCACAGAGGAAAGCACAGACGCATGTTTAAATGTTCGGCTGTCTGCACGTAATGAAGGGCATCTGAGGTTAACTCCACCTGATCTACAACAAGCTTCAGCACGTGGAAACCAACGAGAGCTCCGTATAAACGCCACAAATATTGAGCAACACAATCATTTAAAACATTAGCACGGCAACTCTGAACACGACAGTTCTTACAATAAATGCTTCGTAAATAAAAATATTCAATGAGCCTCTGTACTGCTTATGAAGATGAACAAATGTAAGCAAGTACAGATCGTGTGATGTAAATATGTTTGTAATATTAGCTACAAAAAATACACAAGAACATGGAACAATTATTCATTTAATGCTTCCCCTACCATTCAAGGTGGGGGCCAGACCCCTAATAAACAATCATTTTAAATATTTTCACTGATACGCAGACGTTCACACACAGATTACGACACGCATACGCTGTGGGATTGTGGCGTTCACTGAGTAACTGCAGCAACCCCTGATCTTAGCACTGCCCCCACAGGCTTGTATGGGTGCATCACTTCACCAGCCTCTCTTCATACCGTGATGCGCCCATCACTCTGGAACAGGTGCGAACTAGACTCGCCAGATCACATGACCTCCTTCCATTGTTCCCGGTTAGCTTCACTCAGCGAAGTCTCCACAGCTGTTCAGTCCCAACCCGTTGAGTTGCTTCACATTGTGTTTGTGGAAATGCTCTGTTTTCTGTTTTAAGTGATCGCTGGTCACCATCATTCAGGATTTCTTCCTCAAAGATACTGGGTCCCCACTATCTCCCAGTTTTTAACAATCCATTGGACAGTTCCTAAGCCAATCTTCGTAGTTTCTGCATCTCCTTAAATGTTTTTCTCAACTCACTTTCCTAACTTTTAATAGGAAAGTTCTGTGTCTATGACGTCTCCGTCTCCAGCTCTTGATAAGAAGACACACTCCCTTCAGATTATGCAACAACTATTACTGAACAACGGCAACAGAAAAGCAAAAGAGCAAAAATGAGACTAATGTATAATTTAAAAGATTCAGTTACGTGCTATAAACAAAACTAAGGTTCAATAATTACAAAAACACACGTTTTCCTGGCCCCAGTGTAATGTGTGGATTCAGGAATGTGAGCAAACCTCATTTTCAACCAGACACTGTGAAACTTCCTTTACACCCAAATACAATTGTCTAAATTTACCCCTTATAGAATTCACATGATCATTAAAGGCTCACATCCTGAAAATACAACAGGGTTCATTGAGATCAACACAGAAATAACACTTATAGTTATATATCAAATAAAACCTTACCTGACTTTAATGTACGAGCTTAATATAAAAAGTGCTGATCAAATCTGATCCCTGGAATCAACTCTTGTGTAGAATCACAAAATCCGATCAAGGTATTCTCGAAACACAGGCTCCATGACCTTTAATTAACATTTTATCGGCCAAAACACACTTTTATCTGAAAGTCACGACATACACCAGTAAAAGCAAGCACCAGCAGCTTCAAGAAGCCGGTCCCACACACTCCAGCAGTCCTCCTGTGTCCCTAAATCAGTTATGCTGGTTCTAACAAACTGGTATCTGACCCTTAGCTAAAATTAAAGTATATTTCATGACCTCAATGTCAAACACCGCAGCTACCGCTCGCGCCCAAGTCCAGCGCACACTTTTGCTGTGCCCCGTCAACCACTCTTGACCAGCGCTAGCGCTGTAGTCACGTGATTGTGACAAGTACCTCCTTACATAAAGTTAAATACGGTTCAATAAATACATTGCAAATGTACTGTACCACCACATTGGATATGCTGATAATACCACAAAAAAAACTAACATTAATGTTTAATCGGTTATTAAGTGCGTCACAAAAAGCCCGCCTTCAAATGTACACCAGCCAACCATATGAGAGCAATGTAATCCGCACCGTTAGATTTACGTGAAGAGAGCAATTCTGATTGGTTAAAAAGAGGGCGGGCAAACATCAACAAAAATGAAAGACAACTTAATTTTAATTTGCACAAAAACACGTTTCTCCCTCACCAGAAATCGAACGACACTTTAGCAATAAGAAGAATAAAAAAATTACAACAATATGCATATTTGTCAATTGGAGTGAATTCATATCGATATGCCCAAACAAAAGCGAACACACGATTGCAGATGCATTTAAATACCGTTGAGTTATTTTATGAGTTATACCAATAGGAAATGCTGAAATATTAATGTATAGTGCAACCGCATTGGAGTTCTGCCTTTGGTTGTCCTATAGTAAAATGCTTACCAGCAATGACGAAAAGATTATATATCAGAAACCCTCTCGCGCATGATGATCGAGCAATGTCCTTGTGATAATCCAGCCAAAATCCTCGTTAGAAAGACCCTTCCTTCAATGAGAACGAAAACGAAACCAAGACAAAACAACTTGGGGAAGATAGCAATGCTGCTAAACGCCTAACGTTATCTTGTCTAAATGAGCAGCTAACGTTGTATGACCAAATATAACAAGATTTAACTTGAAGTTTGATAATACAAATTACTATTTTGAGATATATTTCTACACGCTTTAACAGCCCCCGATTGCCCTGATCGCCGTTCTCATCTTAGCTGTTAGCTTCTGGCGCTGGCTTCAAGTATTACGTCATATAAACGCGACGATTGTTAAAAAAATTGTGTGTAACGTGTATTTTTGCGTTCTTTCATTCAACCATTTCTGTCGTGTGGGTATTTTTTTATTTAGAATTTTGTCCTGATATCCACTAAACCCAAGCCCTTTATTTCATTATTTAAAAATGTGGGGTTTAGTCCTTTCTTACATATCAAGAGGTGTTCATGACCGGTAAATATTATTACTATATTAGATATATACTTTTAGACAACCGTTCTTTTCTACAAATCAAGTCTGGCATCTATGACGTTTCAATTCTAAAACATTTTCAACTGTTTTCATTACTGTCATTTTATTTGTTTTTCCTCAGAATCATAACAAGTCTCATTTGTATTAAAACATGTAGAAGCGTTAAGACAACAAAATGTTCTCAGACATGAGCACCATCATTGAGTTTTAGCACAACGAATAAAAGTCAAAGCAATAAAAAAACTGACAATAAATTAATGATCCCAGATCAGCAAAATGTTGCATAGTGATCCATCAAGAAGCTTTCCACATATACAAAAGTGTAGGTGTCATCCAAACGTAAGGCACTTAGAACCTTGAAATGTTCTTATTTTTCACTGAAACTCAGTTCAAGGGTCGACGAAGGAGACGGCAATGTATCTCACACCCTCTGTGACGGGCAGCCCTTCGTGGTAATGTGTGAGGCGCCCAGGATGCATGAAGGCCCAACCCTTCCGTGGGGATGTGATGGAGCAGTTGTACCTGAGGAAGCGACAGCCACCGCCCTGAACACAAACATGGATGGGAGAAAATATATTTTTTAAATAATTGCGTTCCCGGAATATACAGCCCACCACCAAACCTGTAAACCTCAGGAAACACTGAGAAGCAATAACAAAAGTACATTCCTAATATTTGATGCATCACCAGAAAATGATGAAAATTAAAAGTGTCTTTTTTAACTATTTTGTTATGACTGAACAAGGGGAAACCATTATTTTACTTAATCAGAGCTTTTAACTAAAATGTGATTTCACCTACACAGTTACTCTAAGCAGTTCACTCACCTGGAAGTCAGTGCCCACACGATTGAGAGCGATGTTGATGGTGAAGGTGGAGGCATCATGATGAGGTCTAAGCGAGGGCTGTTCATCAGGTTTATATCGAACCACGAACGCCAGATCAAACTGGGCCTGCAGGAAACAAGCGGCGAGATGAAGAGAAAGAAAAGCAGCTTCCGCTTCACACAAACAGAGACAGTTTTCTACTGTACGTGGGTTTTATGAAGATTCAAAAAAAGATTTCCTGCTTTGTCTTTTTGTTGTGAATATTAGGCAATAAATGATTCACTAAAATCAAGTGGCTTGTTATTGTATTTTGGAATCTTATTTCTTCATGGTAGAAACTAATAAATTTGTTTTTTTTTTTAATATATAAACAAATAATGACACTATCCAGTAAAATGTTATAACTTTATTATTAGCAGTAAAAGGATGATAATTTACCATAACTATTACAACCGATACCCTGGAACTGTTTTTATAAAAGCAAGAGCATGTTACCAACACGTTAAAAACATTTCCATCAACCACAGCTGCCATTGATGCACTGCATTTTTAACAGTAAAGTACAGCAAAATGACTAAAAATAAAAATCTCACAAAAAAATTAATTACATCACATTAACATTAAGTAAATCACATCAGAATTTTATAATTTCTTTTTATTCATAAAATCATAGCTTTAAATTTGATGTTCGTGAGATGTGAAATGATGGTAATAAATGGTAATTATTTGAGGTGAAACAGAGAAATTTGACAGGCATAAATTGTTTTTATAAAAGCAAAAACATTTAACCTAGATGATTATAAATCATACAAAAAAATATTTTAATATTTTTTTTTATCAACTACTGCTTTACAGTTTTTTTTTACTGTAAAATTTCAACAGTAAAATACTATGAAAATATGACCTTATTTCACAAAACTTGCCAAAGAAACGATGCACTATTAAAAAGGTAATAAAAGAACCCTTTAAAAAGTAGTACCCTTACCCTGGTGTAGTAGCCTGGAAACATTTTCTCCGTGATGGGCGCTATGTAATCCAGCAGCAGCTTGTGCCATTCTTTCTCGTAGCCCACTTGGTTCATGTGGATATCGATGGTGGGCACGTTCTCATATCCACCCTGGATCCTCGTGTCCTGACAGCAGAACAAACAAAACCTGTTTGCTCACAGAAATTCAAGCGTAAAGAGGCTTGACGGAGGAAGCAGCAGGTGGAACGTACCGCATTTCCTCCTCCGGACCACTGGCCAAAGTTTTCCATCTCTTCAACGAAATGGTCGCAGGCCAGCTCCGTAAGAATTGGGAACCAGTACACATCAGGGCACGGCTGCAAAGGAAAACAAGCGTTTGATCCCTTTTCGCTTTATCCAACATGCATTTGACCCAAAAGGACCCTGTGACGTCATGTGCACACCCTCCACAGCAATCCAAGCCTCTGATCCTATCGTACAGCTTTATCTAGTTTCGTTCTCCAGCATTGGTCCTGATCTCTGAACCCTCACGTTTAAACACGCTCCTTGCTGCTGATTTATTTAAATATTTAAGAAGTAAAAAACTCTTGTTAAATAGAGAATTAAAGTGCTGATAATTACTCACCATTTCTACGAAATCCTCTTTCATGATCTTGGAATAATTTGGATGAATGTACCTTTCTTCCCATTCCTGCCGAACAAAAACAAAGCCAAACAGTAAAGAGGAAACGACGTTTCGCTCGTAGCGTTTCTCTAAGCTCCGTCGTATCTCACCACAGGGTTCTCAAAGATCTGCCAGAGATCGTTGTGCAAGTGGTTTGTCTGGTAATTGTCAGTCGATAAAACGCGACCGAAGGTGTCCATGTTTGTTACAAACATAAAGATGCCCTGGAGACGAACAAAAACAACAATCAGCAGTAACTAAACATCGTAAATCACTCTAAGGATATATCTGCAAAAGAAGGCGGAGTCTTTCTCATTCTTCATTTCCTGTCGATAGTTGGTGGATAGTTGGCCATAAATGTAACGTCACGTATAGAAACAAATCGTGGGATGTGGGCGGAGCATAGATTACAAAACTGAAACAAAAGACCATTGCTCCCGTGGCCCCGCCCTTAACTCCCATACATTTATACATTGTTGTGTAAGTTAATGTGTAGAGTGAGAGGAAATCCTTGAGGAATCGTGTTCTGACCTTGTTTCTGAGTTTGGAACAGAAAGCCATGTCCGGGTCGAGGGTTGCTGATTCGAACAGATCCGGTTCTTTGAGGTCAGTCCTCAGAGCATCAGCTTTCACCAGGAAAATGTGAGAGACATACGGTACATTCCACAAACCCCTGAGGAGAAAGCAGAAGCAAACCATCAGCGCTCTGAGCGAACGAGGCTCTAGACACTCACTGATCTAAGTTCAGAATTAAATGCTTTAACTCAACCGTTGTGTGTCGTGATGTAGTGACTTACACACGCTGCCCTTGAACAATGTCCACGTAATCCTCTGATCGAGCATAGAAGCCGTCTGCACTCAGCGCACCCCAGAAGTTCGTCCACAGCCGTCCCGGTTTGGTCAGCATTGGCGCAACGAAAGGCCTGCGACATTCACAACAATAATAAACTCCTCGCTTGTCAATCGCTTGGTTTAATCAGGTGATTCGATGTGGCTGTACTTATTGAGCTCAATCAGGATTCCAAGTGTGTCTTCGTTCTTTATCACCACATCCACATCGATGCTGAAGAAGAATTCGCAGTCAATGTCGTCTCGACACGTATCGCTGCAAAAGAGCACAGTTCAAAGGATCAGTGCATCGGTGAAGGCACCGCGTCAACCGCACCGATACAAATAACACTTACAAGGCAATATTGCGTGCAGCCACTGGATCTATTTCCTCTTCGGGGGAAATCAGCTTCACCGCTTGATATTCAGACTCGTGAGACTCCAGAAAGCTCCGCACGTGACGGTCGTGGTGGTATTCCTTAAAATAAAAGAGTCAGACTCTCACCGAAGATATCCCTCTTCATCATCAAAGCAGTAACAATAATACATGCTACAGGCTAATGACTTGCTAGTCATTCCAACAAAATGTAAACGACTTCTGACATCGGGCTAATGACAAGCTAATGACATGATGAGTCATGCAAGCTACATGTTACTGACTGTTAATTCATGCTAGCACCATGCTAACCATTCCCGCAACACGTTAATGATGCTAAACACTCCAGCTACATGCTAACCATTCCAGCTACATGCTAATGACCTTAAAATCACAAATACTTCATTGTAAATAAGTAAATGTTAGCTTTAGCATGTGATGGCATGCTAGCTAAATGTCAATTGACATTTAATCAGTTTGTAAAGATGCTAACAATATAAATCATGTTAGCATCAAGCTAAGGCCCACAGGCAAGTGATATAGGTCATGTTGCAGCAAGATAATGACATACTAGTCTTTGTAAGTTAGTTGTTAGTAAATGGTGGCATCTATATTCTAATCACTTGATAATAAAATATTGATATTGTCTAATAAAAACTATTGCTAATTGTGTTGATAATTATTGCAACCAACTTTTATAAGTAGAGATTTCCCAAGCCAACATAAAGTTTGACCTCACGCCTAAAATCCAAATCTAGATGTACCTTGTTGTAAATGAACAGCTTCAGGCGGTTTTTGGGGTATTTGAGGTTAAACAACCGCTCAAAGAATGCGCTGACGAAGGGAGTGGGCTGCTGGATGAAGATGCCGATGACCACCACAGGGAATTCCGTCTTCTGTAGAAAAGAACACGTGCAAAAGATAAACACTCAAAAACATAACAAACCTTATCGATATTCAATGCGTGAGGAACTGTTCTCCTCAATGTGGACTAGACACTGGGACCCACTTGGTCCTAACTTGGAAAAATAAGTTGTTTAATAATTTATACAACAAATTTTATGCAACCATTTATTTTTAATATGCAGCGCTACCTTTTAGGAACATTAATGTTATTTATTCATTAGATTAATTTTGTTATCTATGTGTATAAATAATTATAATTTGTTTGCATGTTATTCATTGAGGTAACACTCATTCTGATTACATTGATTAATTTTTTTTTCATAATCAGATATTAAGTTACGATACATGTATTATTACACCCCTTTTGACATCACTGGTGTAAAAGTATTTTTATGGACAGAAAATATAAGATAAAGGAAATCTGATATAAAGGAAACATTGGAATAATTAAAAAACACACCGTAGAAAGAATGCAACCAAACGAGTTAAAGTGGAAACAGAAGCAGAGAAAAGCTTTTTCAGAAGGGTGCACTGCTGACCTGGAGACCTGAAAGCGGTCGAGGATCCTCTTTACAGAACGTGCAGCCCGTCTCAAACGTCCACAGGTTTGGGATGTAGTTCCCGAGATAGTTGATCTGGAGCTGAAAGAAACAGCGTGCACACTTCGAGACGGTCCACCCCTTTAGAGATGCTTTTGCATTCAGTGCTCAGAAACGTACTTTTGTGGGTCCATTGCCGTGAATGATAACCGGCAAAGTGTCGTAGATCAGATTTCTGGCTCGCACACGGCCATCTTCAAACTTCAGCACCACCTCATCTGAAAAGATATTGTTTATTTTATATCATTACAACTATTTATTCAATATCATATTACATTAAGATATTATCATGAGCATAGATACATTTCATTTTTACCAATAATATATATCATTGGAAAAAAAATTATATTTAAAAATCACATTTGAAAACAATCATTTACCAAATCAGTTAATTTATGTAATATTTGGCAAATAAAAATACACCAATAGTCTCCTTTTGAGATCCTTTAAGCTTCTCTGATACTCAGATTTTTACAGTGATTATAAGAACGTATAATAATATATAAACAATACAAAATGAGAAAACAAAAAAGGACACACCGTTCTTTGATGTACAATATGAAAGAACTCAACTTCAAGGCAACCAACTGAAATGGATCAGAATTTTTAGTTTTGACAAATAAAACTAGCAGAATCTTTCGTTTTAAAAGCCCCAAAACATGTTCTTCATTATATTAAATGCAATATATTAAACAATAACTTTGGATAAAAGCATTTTGCTTTGAAACATTTACATTGCTAGTTTGCCTCCAAACTGTTTGAGTTTAGAGGATAATGTTGAGTTAGTAGAAATCACTGGTTTCCATTTCCTCCCAAAACGCCCTGTAACAGCACGCAGCTTTAACATTCCTGGCCACAAAAACCATTACAGCCACCGGGAAACCCGCTCTCCCAACACAGTGTATCCAAGAGTCAGCGCCTCTGCTGCTGAAAACACCTCGACGCTGCAGCACATGCAGCTTCAGGATGCATGCAGCCCATTAACTGTTCCTCATTAAACCGAAAGCTTTGAGAGAGAGGAACTTCTCAGCAGGCTTCTCAACCTCTGCTGAGCATTAAACAGGACGTTCTGCTGATGTGTGCCAGACTACTGCACTCACCCAAAGCTCCGTGAAGGTTCTGGAACAGTCTGCATTTGTTGTCCAGAGTTATATTTAGAGACTTCTGCAGCAGAAATGACAGGGAAGGAAATAAACGTGAGCGTTAACACATTTAACATGTGTCATTAGCCAAACTGTGAACTGCAGAGAGCATTCTGCAAACAAGGCGCTACGTCTGAAAATAGAGCAATAAAGCTGTAGCAAAACCACTGCAGGGTTGGCGCCTCTGAGAAGGCACACGTCTGCAGAGCAACTCACTCTTTTCTCAGCATTGATGTATATCTTTGTGAAAAAGAGCTGATCGCTGTCGCTGTCGGCGCCGGACCACTCAGAGAGCATCTTCTTCAGATTGGGTGCATAGCCAATGAAGCCTGGAGAAAAGAAAGCACGTGAGAATTAGCCAATACACTCACCGGCCACTTTATTAGGTATACCTTGCTTAGACCAACAACAATACCACGTCCAAAGTCACTTAAATCACCTTTCTTCCTCGTTCTGATGCTCATCTTACCGTTTCTACATGCCTCACACTGCTGCCGTGTGAATGAACTTTGCATGAAAAGCAGATGGACAGGTGTACCTAACAAAGTGGCCAGTGATTATATATGCAGAGTTAAATTAAATTGTCCTTATTTCTAAGAGAGATTATTGTGGGGTAGAGAGGGAAGCATCATCCAGAAAATATTATACAATATTCTTACTAGACTTTAGTTTGGGACCCTTCATAAAAACAGCAAAATATCAGCAGAAATGGATTATTTAATTACAAACAAAACATTTTATTGTTTCTATCAACTTAAAAAGTTTACGAATTGCTGAAGTTTTAGAGATTTACATTTGAGCAAAGTTTGGCTGCCTTCTGCATTTTTACTCACTTTTCTCTATAGTTTAAATAAATTCAACCAAAAATAACCTTGATTTTACTGGAGCGTCTGCACAAAGAGATTTAAATGTTATCATTGACGAATGCCAAAATAATTCCGTTTGTTAAAAGCTCCTCAATAGCCACAAGGAAAGAAATACATGCCTCCTGATCCAAGAAACCGCTTCCCTTCCCTGACATGAGGGTGTTTGTCCTCTAGGTGGCGGTCTGGCCAGATCAGGGTCTCGGCAGAAAACACAACTCTGTGCTTGGCCTGCTGAAACTTCTTCAGCAGCTCTTTTGGACCAGACGAAAAAACAACGTCATAGCTGCATACAATAAAAAACAAAACATAAATATCCTATATCTTAGTCGCAACCACTTTGGTATGAACCAAAATATTGGTTCAGATCAGTGTCAGCGATAAAGGTATTGCCGTTTTGCCAACAGTAGGAGGCAATAGATCTGTATCAGCTAATCTACGGATTATCAGATATTTGAGTATCTGCTGTTACATCAATACATCACCTATATCAGAATATCAGAATCAGACGACATTTAGGTGTTAACCATATCTGTACTAACTGATATCCGTTTCAGCATTTAATCCAGACCAGACTTTACTCAGACCAGACTAATCCAGATTTACTCGATTTCAGTAAATATTAATCTGTAATTTCATTTATGCCGATCTCATCTTAAAAGGTAATATTGTGACGTAATTAAAAATATCAACAAATCAAAATTTTGGGTGTCTAATGATGACAAGAACATGTACCTATCTACAAAAAGAATGACTCTGTTCTCCTCCTGTATCTCCTCCAGAGCAGATTTCAGCAGTCTCACTTTCTGTCCTCCACCTGGAGGAGACATGTAATCTCCACCTTCCCATGTCTCCCCTCTTCCAAGAACCTACAAGCCAAGCACATGTCTGTAGTTGCAAGTATAGTTGCATCTTGCCGAACTTTTCCAAACTCAAAAAGTTAATGTCAAAACACTTTCGTTTCATTTCGATATGTCAAAAGAAAGGTGGAAACCTTGACTGTGTAGTTGAAGTGTTTCGCGGATCTGAGGAAGCGTCTGAATCCATCTGTCTCCTGCGTGGCCACAGTCAACACGAGAAGATCTCCTGAAAAGTACCGACATTTTTCCACGGTATTAAAACATGTGCACTGATAATAAATGGTAAAAACACTCAAAAATTACAATATGAACCATTTCAAGACAAGCTGCAAGAGATTTTTCAGTTTTAATCTCCAGTTTTTATTCCGAGTGTGCAACTTTGGGACCTTTTGTCAAAACTCACAAACAAGAGATGACCCTCAAAAATCTCTTGACAAGTCCTCCACAGCCTACGTGCTGCAAGTGGGGTAGATCCTCAATCCCATTCATAAAGCAGAGGATCCCACAGGAACTCCGAGCACATCTGGAATGTTCACTACCTCATTATTGCGCTTACAAAACTTTCACTGAAAGTCTTTTTCTGTCTAAACAAATTCCATTTCAGTGCAAAAGAAAAAGCATAAACGCGCAAATTCACCTTCTACTCCATTTGGGCCATAATTATGCAAATTACTCTGCACATGAATTGAATAAAATAACATCATTTAGTTCACTTAAAAACCCCTTGCTTCACCTTAACTGCAGGAATGGTTTGAAAGCACTAAAAACTGCAGGTACTATGGAACTAATGCAGGTCTGCCTGTGTATTCTTTCGTATTTCTCTGAATCCCAGTGCATTTGTGATTTTATATCCTCTTTTTGATCTTTTCGTCCGCCGTGCAATGCAATGATCCCGAACTGATTCGTGCTGGAAGGGCTCCACGTCAGCGACATCTCTCTGCTAATCTCAGTTCCCAGAACAGTAAAAACCGGTGCAAAACCAGGCAAAACTCGAGCCGAGAAATGAACCTTCATCAAGAGGTTTCTTTAGACGGAAAAGCAGAAATCTCCTCACCGTCGGGAACCAAACCCTTCTCTTTACAGTCCAGCGGAGAAAGAAAGGCCAAGAAACAGACGAGAAACACCAGGAATCCGCTCATGTTCGACCCCGCTAGCCTTCAGGGATGTTTACGGCTGTGGAGATTGATGAAATGTGGCTTTTCGTCGAGAGAAAGTTATTTGTAAGTTCCAGAAGGAGCACCGCCTGCCCCCTTCTTGCGTTTCCCCACCCCTCGACAGACAGACCTCACGTACACGGTGCCTCACTCCGCTACCGAGAGCAACTTAACATAAACATCATTTATTCCATTAACTTACTTTTATTTTCATACACATTCCATCACAGTAGAAATAAAATCCCATTGTAAAATCTGTAGCCATGTTACCATTGTTTACAGCTCAGGACTGTCTGATTTAAAGGTTTGAGTTGTAATTATAAAAAAATTCAGTAAACCAAAACTTTACAGTGAAATATACAGTGGCACTGTTGTTGGTTTTACAACACATTTAAATCAAATTTTACAGATCATTTCTTTTCTTTTAGAAATAACACAGTAATGTGTTAATTTTATGGCTGTAAACCGTATTTTCATATCTTTTTAATCTTTACGTTATCTTACTTAAGTAAAAGTGATTTTGTTTTTTAACTGTAAACACTGTTATTACATGTTTTGTGAAAATACAGTCATTTTCTATAACATTTAGACTGTGTTTTGCAATCATACAGACATTTTTTTAAGTGTGTAGCTTTAAAATATGCACAGCTCTGCAAAAAATGCATATATTGAGCATAATTATAAAACACCACAGAACTGCCATCAGTGTTTAATTTTAAATCACTATTATAATAAATGAAAATATCCCTATTCGAGTATTATTTTCTCTCAATTACTTTTAATAACGATAGATAACAAATTTTTAAATTTGCATGATGTATTTTTAAACCCTTTATCTGTTGTTTGAGCACATTGTCCCAACTGTGCTGTTATTTAAAAGTGCGTTATAAATCATCATCATCATCATCATCATCATCATCATCATCATCATCATCATCATCACTTGTCAAAACTTGATTTTCAGACTAATCTGTCTTTCTAAAATAAAATTACTATCAATTAATATACCAAAATAGTGCATATACAATTGTTATAAGCGTAATATACGCGTCTAAAATCTTTCAAACGTTTCCCTAGCTATTAAAGAAACCATCAGAACTCCACATTTTAAAATCAGCCTAACCGGACGCCGTAAAACCTAGACGTTTCAAAATCAGTGTTAAAACTGTTCCAGAATCAGTTTACCTTCAACTGCTCTGAGTGCTTTGAAAGTTGACACCCAGCTAACGGCTGTTCGGAGCACAGTGCTGAATCCTAATCGCACTATGATTTACGACAGTTCATGATTTCCGACACTTCCGGCCACTTTACGGCAGCTTGATTTCCTTCCTCAAACAGAGGTGTCAGCTGGCTGGAAATGACAAGTACACACGGAAAAATCAACAAACAAACATCGTGGAAATGAACAGAAACATGCACACGCGATTACGAGACGCAAACATTGCTTTGACGTGACTAATTGAAGTCTTGGTTTGAACGCGGCACGGGTGAGCAGACATTTGTTGACTAGTCAGCTGACCAGCTTGATGACCAACTGGGATATTCTCAAGCTTTGTGTTGATTAAAACTGCTAGATTAACATATGTATTCGTTGTTTTGGCGGACAAATAAAATCCGAACCAAGTATTTCAGTAATAACTCGGCATTACAATGAAGAATTTATGTTTAACCATTATTCATTGTTAGAGGGAGTTATTAAGTTGTTAAGCCTGTATAGTCAACACCGGGATGCCTGAAAGGGCAGTTTGCCACTCCCAGCTTAAACTTCTCCCAGGAAGTCCCTGATGCCCTACACAGCTTCAGCAGAGGAGGAAATACACAGGTGGTTTATGTTTAATCACTCGAAGACTCCTGGGATTATCAGAAAGGCCATGTGGCTCCAGCAGAGACTTAAAGGACTGCCTGGTTTGCTCTCCAGCAGCTGGGCTCGCAGACTTCTGGTCGGTTTACTGCTCTTCCTCATTTTCTACTGGTACCTGAGCTCAGATGGGCTTCTGAAGTTCCTCGGCATGTCCAGGGAGCCTGGGGGGGCTGCGGGGGTTTGCTTGCAGAATGATCTTCACAGATGGGGCTCGTTGGTCGACCGAGGAGAGGGGGTGGTTCACACCCCTCACACCAAAGAATCAATACCGTTTGTGGTCGGCAATGGACATTTCCTGGTAGATGTGGACTCTAACAAACTGTGGGTGGCTTCATCTTCACAGCCTGGGTCGGCACCTGTTCACCAAACAGACTTCAGCCCGATTGCACGGTTGCAAGTGCCGGGGATGTATTCTGAAGCACGAGGGATGATGCTGTGGTACAGAAAGGGCTCGGTTCTTTCCTCCCGGTGCATCCAGATGCTCAGTTCGCAGTCCTCTTGGGACTGTGTCGTCGTACGGGAAGAGTTCATTGCGCATCGCAGCAGACCAAATGTTTATCTCCAGAGGATTCACATATCAAACCCCACAGAGCACCTGATTTCCTTCGATACAGAGTCGGTATCGTTTAGAACCAGTGTGGAGAAGCTTGAGGAAAAAGAGTTTGTGGTGTCCTCCGGGACGGTGCTCACTGAAAAGAAGGAGAAGGTGTTGGTGGTAGTGGCCACAAAGAAGTTGGGCACCAAGATTCAGGTTCCTCCAAGATCTGAATACTCCGAAAACCTGGTGAGTGTGATCGAGACGTCCGAGCCCAGCGATGGCGGGGGTCTGGAGGAGACCCTCGACAAGCTCAGGGTAGCAGTCAGAAGAGAGATGGCGGATGTCCTGCGAGTAGACGTGGAGGATCTGATGCGAGAGCACCAGCAAGCATGGGTGGATCTCTTCATATCTGGCAAGTGGAGTCTGAGTTTGTGTTAGACGAGACCTACAGTAACTCAAACGAGGAGTGAAAAACAAGAAAACAGCGTTATTTACAGCGTAACTCACGATATAATGAGAAAAACAGTTTTGTTTTAGATTTCGGTGTTCTTCATAATGAGAAAAATAATTGTTAATTTAATTAACAATAATTAAAAATATTTTAATGATCTTGTAAGAAATTAAATAAATTAAAAACTTTTTTAAAATAAAAATAAAAAAAAAATCATATTTTTCATGATTTAAAATAGCCTTTAAAAACAGCTATTTCAACTCAGTAACAATATTTTGATCATATTTTGGTGTAATAATAATTCTTTTAGTTTAATCAAATATTAGTCATTATCATATAAAGACAAAATGTTTTGTTATACTTGTAAAACTTTAAAAACTTTTTTTCTTTTAATAATAAAACATTCTGTTTTTGATACAGTAACTTTTAATAATGATTTTTAAAATAACTCCAAAATAATTAGAAAATATTTTATTTAATTATTCAATAACAATAATACATTATGTTGATGTAATAATAATATATATCTTTATCTTTATTTAGAAATCATAATATATTTTTTTCTTTGTCATTTTCAACTATTTAATGACAAAAAGTAATGTAAACAAAGCAGTAATTTTAAAAAGGAGAAAAGGTAATAAATAAAAAAAGTAGTTTGAGTTGAACCGTGTCCGTTCGCTGTATTTCTGAATGCATTAACATATCTTTACAAAAGTTGGCATGCGTGTTTGGCACCATACTGCAAAAGATTTAGAATTGAATTTTTTTCTAGCTTTAGTCAAAGTGAATTTTTTTTTTTCCTGGATCATGCTGAAATCAGACCAGTTTTGCCAAAATTGATTGAACTTCCTGTCCGCCATTTTTTTTAAACTCCTCCCATCCTTGACTGTTTGTTTGATTATTGCATCATTCCTGCTGCTTTCTAGGAGTGGAAATTCGAAAGATCACAGATGCCCACACTCCCTCCAGTTGGACCGTCAACAACACGCTGTACTTCATCCTGTCGGCCTCGACAGCGCCTCTGCTGGACCGGAGCCTCAGCTCAGAGGAGCACGAGCGGCTGGAGTCCACTCTGAACTACGCCGACCACTGCTTCAGTGGCCACGCCACCATGCACGCCGAGAATCTGTGGCCCGAGCGGCTCACTAACACGGCTCAGATCCTGCAGCTGGTCAACCTCTGGAACCTGACGCTGCAAAAGCGAGGCTGCAAGGTTCTGGTGGCGGCAGGAGCTCATGGCTTGATGCAAGGCATGGTGCTGAGTTTCGGAGGTCTGCAGTTCACTGAAAACCACCTTCAGTTCCAGGCCGACCCGGACGTTCTGCACAACAGCTACTCTTTGAGAGGAATCCACTACAATAAAGACCTGATCAACCTGGCGGTGCTGCAGGTAAGGAAGTCCTGGTGTTGCTGCGTTGTCCTCTGAAACCTTCAAGTGGATTATTCACGATGTGCTTAAATGCAGGACGCGGAAGGAAAGCCGTTCCTCCACGTGTCAGTCAAGCCTCAGGAGAAGCCGGTCAAGCTGTACGCCTGCGAGGCCGGCTGCATGAACGAGCCCGTGGAGCTGACCTCAGAGCTGAGAGGTCACACGTTTCCGGTCATGGTCACCCAGCCGATCACGCCACTCCTTTACATCTCCATCGACCTCACCCACCTCCAAGACCTGCGTCACACCATGCACGTCAAAGCCATCCTGGCGCACGAGGACCACATGGCCAAACAGTACCCCGGCCTGCCCTTCCTCTTCTGGTTCAGCGTAGCATCCCTCATCACCCTCTTCCACCTTTTCCTCTTCAAACTCATCTACAACGAGTACTGCGGCCCCGGGGCCAAGCCGCTCTTCAGGAGTAAGGTATAAAGACTACGGGACTCTCCAAACGCGGCGATTTCTTTGGAAACCAGGTGGTGGGGTTGAATCTGCTGTACTTTCTTCTCCGTCTGTGAACTTACGCTGAAAGCACCAGTGCGCCGAGACATGGAACGGTCTACAAAGATATTTATTTTATATTTGCGAGCGTGTTTTTATGTAAAGTATAGTACTTCCTGTTTCCTCTGTTTATGTTGAGTTTATCGAATGAGGAGAGATGATTTGTCTGGAAAAGTTTCACTGGTGCCTTCAAAGTCTTTCCTCTTCCAAACTGGTTCAATGGGTTTCTTTTCTTGCTGTTTTGTGTTTGCATCTCGATGTTCACATCAGCGTCTGCTTTTCTTCTTGGTGCTGGGGAATCGAATCTATCGCTCCTTTGGGAAGTGTCACACTCAAATTTTATTGATTATCCGGATCCTGGTTAATAATGAAACTTTTATCAATTAGATTAATCTGTTTTTGTTGAATTTTTCTGCTAAAGATTTCTGTTTCGTTAGTTCAGGGGTGACCAAACGTTAAGAGAGCTTTGTGAAATTTTTTAAAGAGTGATTTATGTAGAAAGGAAGATGCGACTGAAAATCGTTGCAGCTCAGAAGCATTCGCCGAGTTTCTTTCATTTCTGCAGCGTGTCCCATGCGCATACGATGAGCACAGTACTGTTTTGAGAATATTCACCCCTGAACTAATGGTAAAAGTACCTAGAAATCTGACTTTTTTTTTATTCTGTGTTTGTTGTTAAAAAGTGATGGCAAACAGAGGCAATAAGGGCAAACATGTTTGATTAATTGATTGTTAAATTAATAAAAACACGTTGATTACTTTTTTCTTCTCTGGATAATCAATTAAATGTGAAATGTGAGTTCAGTAGTCTGGAATAGAATTGTTAAGCCAACCCAGTTGTGCGTATCATTTCAACAAAAGAAAGTGTATCGTTGAATTCCTCCAGGCCACTAGGGGGCACATTTTTTATAATTATCCTCTCAATATTACATGCATTAATCAGTGTTTTGAATGTATCACTGTTGCATATTAAGATTAAAGTAAATGAATGAGTAAATCTAAAAATTCTAAAGACAGGCTGCCCTCTAGTGGATGGGAGCTTTTCTGTTGCATTATTGTGAACAAATTTGGGTTGCGGTAAACTTTTTCACAATTATAATTGAATAAAAGTCATTTTTATAAAAAATAGTTCATTGGTTTAGTTTCAAAATAGGAAACCAGTCTCAAAACCCAAGTACAGCAATTTAACATGAAATAAATTCAGATTAAATGATGGGTTTTATTTGTTTGCGCTGGACGCCTGATGCAGATTGTCTTGCTTTCTAAATCCTCACTTGTGCAGATTTTGACGTGGTTGAAACAAATGCTTTGTACAATTGTTTCAGAGGTTGCCGTGTTCATCAATCTCATCGCTTCGTTCGGTTAAAGCAATGCGTCACACTGTTCTCATGATGTAGGATTTTTAGTTTGGTCAGATTTGGTTTGAGTGTTGATTAAAATGACAAATCTCCTCCTGCCCTCTGCTGTTTATTCAGATGCATGTTAAACGTATCGATAAGCTCCAGCCCCAGTTGTGGTAGATCAACAGGTTAAGCTTGATTCTGGCTTTTGTGCAGCCCTGCACGCTTTAGTTCCAACCCTGCTGCAATACATGCACCAGACGAGTGTCAAACAACCAAAAGATGCTTAATGAATGTGATCAAGTGTGTTTCATGAACATACAAACATCTAAAAGCTTGCAAATAAACCAGAAAAGGTTTCCTGTCAGCCGCTCCTGGGGCTCAGTCGGGAAATATAGTTATAAGGTGATGCTTCGTGACCTAATGAGGTGTTTTTTTAACTTCACTGCTCAGTCGACGACAAGGAACCCTCTGCAGGAGCAACTAAGTGAACACTTGAAAGGAACATTTGTCGACTTGTAAAACAATAATCTTTCATCAAAAATCTCACGTGGCTTTATTGTTCCAGACTCACACATCATTGAAAAAAACAAACGCCATCCACTAATTCTTCAAGTTAGGATTAGAAGTTAAATGTTGTCCACACCCAACTCTGAATATCTCCTGGGAGTTCTGTAGAAACAGCTGTTTTATTTTTTATTATTAGTAAAAGTGGTTTGGAAGAAGAAGAAATGACATTTTAAATCCGGCAACTTAACTTTTTTTTAGGTCCATGTGCTCAAGTACAGAAACATGCTTCTTGGTTCTCTCCGTTTCGCTCCAGAGAGAAGCTGTTGTCGGATTAAAGTTGTTTGTTGTGGAATGATCGGCCTCTAGACCCTCGTTTGGGTTGCCACCTATTTTTTTGTTGTTAGTAGTTTTGGGCAGCTTGCTCCATGCATTCGTCCCAGATCATTATTTTGTAAGCAATGTTTTTAAGGACGTTTGTGTTTGTTTATTTACAGGACGATGATTCCGTCTGAGGCCTGATGCGGAGCAGATCGTTCAGCTCCGGACCGAGGACAGATGTGATTAAGCTTTCCATTGTTTCCCGGTGCATCATCAGCCATTATGAAGGATCCAGATACACATTTATGTTAATTTATTGTTTCATTTTTTAATGGTGAGGGGGAAATGAAGCTGAATGTACAGAAAATACTTCATTTTTGGGTTAATTTAACTATGAAGCTTTTGACTGATTGAAATGCACTGATTCAGGGTTTAATTTCTATTCTGTTTTTATTGGATGATTTCATTTGAGAGCTGTAAAAAAACAACTTTGTGACTCCTGTGTGTCTGCTTTTACTCCTTTAAAGTGCCTTGTGTGACACTGTTTTCTGTAATGTGTTAACATTTAAAACTAAAATAAGTTTATTGTTATTTTAATTCTGATGTCTGTGATGCTTTATAAATTACAGAACAGATAATAGATAATGTGATGACTGCAAAAGGAGACCCGCTCCAAGGAACTTAAGCAGATGCTAATCCACAAAGAGAAAAATTGCATGGCGAGCAGTTGTTCATTTAAGAGTTTCTTTCATTCTTGTTTTGTGCAACTGTGCAGTACTGCAAATCAGAAAGATCAGGCACCTCCTAAAAGAGCATTCAACTGAACTTCTAGTTCTGGACATGGTAATATCTAGACTAGATCTCCTCGCTGCTGTCGGACCTCTGGATTTCACGCATGGAACCCAGAAGAACACAAGTCTCTCCACTCTTCACCTCCATCCACTAGCTCTCCAGTGCAGCACGTGTTAACTATAAAACACTGATGCTCGGATGAGCACTGTCCTGAACTGAGGAAGTAGATCTCTCAGCAGAATGTTCTCATTCACTGTTCCTGTTTTTGTCCCAATTAAAAAAACCGAAACCCTGTTAATTGGATAAAAAGCAGTCTTTTTTTGTGAGCAGTTCTTTATGGAAAAAAAACATTCGCACTTCTTTCACTAATGCTTTTTTATTTCCATTTTTTACCAAGTTGTAAGTTGCTTTGGAAAAGCTGCTTTGAAGAAAATCATCTGAGTGCATGCATTTGAATTGTGTTTACAGTGCCATTGCTTTTCATTTTTTCCTCTTTCTTTATGTCTATCTTTGTAGCATATTATCAATAAATTGATGATTTATCAATGAGTTAAAACATTGGCTTTAAAACTTGAAACTATGTCTGAATATTTACTTATTACTTCAATTATGAGTTAGGCTACTACATCAAAAATGATGAGTTGTGGATTGTTGAAGGCTATGAATGTTATGAGTATTCAGTCCAATGATTTTATCTTTATTTACTCTTTATAAGTCACAAGTTTGAATTTTTGCCTTGGATGCTCCACTTTTCAAGTAAAAATAGCAAAGATTAGATTTAGCAAGTCGATATTTGCAATATTAAAAATATAAAGTAGACTTTAAATTGAGAACAAATATTATTTTACGTATTTTTTCAGTGTTTTTTCTTTATCATGACCAACATTGTTTATCAATCAGATAATCTGAATTCAGGACAAATGTGACTGAGTTCTGAATTCATATTAAACGTAATCGGGACAAGAATCCAGATGTAGATAATAAAAACGCCGGAGGGTAAACGGGGGATCTCGGTAAATCCCCGGCGGTGACGAGCAGGGGGTGGGGGCGTCCGTCCGTCCGTCGCTGTGATCCCGTGGAGCGGCTGCAGGAACCGAACGCGATCGCGACTCAAACAAACACGGTTCTTCCTGGGTTCTTTTGTCGCTTCGGTAAAATGCTGCAGCTGAACGACAGCGTGGATCCCGGGAGCCCCGGAGCTGCGGTTCTCCTCTCGGCGGACTGCGACGAGGCGGCGGTGGCGGAAGGAGCTCGGGCCGGGGCTCCGGTGGCCTGCTGCTCCTCGCTGCAGACCCTCACGCCCTTCCGCGTCCACAACCCCACGATGCGAGCCCGGGTCAAGGACTACTTCGTGTTCAGGGTGAGCGACGAGGCCGCGGCTGCCTCCATCTCCCCGATCTGTCAACATTTAGACGCTGAGCTTGAGATGCGGATCCTGCTTTTACAGCATAAAATATCTCTAATTACTATCATTACTAACATTATTATTATTTTCATCACCACAGACACGGTGCTTTTGTTTTAAGAGAAGCTACTTTTAAATCGAGAGCAGTTTCTATGTTAGATCTTCTGCTCCTTCTTTTCCAGTAAGAAGTGACCAGTCGTTGTTTTTAAACAGATAATAATATTGTTATTTCCTGTCATTAATATAATGTGACATTTATTGACCTCAGGATTATAAAGCACTGGTAAAAGTGTTCCAGTTTTATGGTTTTCTATAGCTCTACAGGTTATAAATAAGAGAATCTGCTCCTAGTGCAACATTAGAAAAGTCACTATTGGAACTGAAATCTCTATAGACTGGGATTTTCATGTGTAGATGACAAAAACAGTTCATTCTAACAAACATCCTTAGATGTGGCACATTTTAAAACAGACATTTCTTGCATTATATTTGTTTTTTGGTCTTTATGGCAGTATTAGTCGAAAGTTATAGCAATCGGTTGCTATAAATGCACAATAACAATGCATCTAAAATGGATTGGAGTTGTAAAGGACTGGAATTGGTTTAAACTGATGTTTTCCAGCAACATATAAGTAAAGAACAATGTTTTGGTTCTAATCTCAGCCAGGAACCATCGAGCAGGCGGTCAACGACATCCGCACAGTTGCATTGCCTTCAGAAGACGGAGAGGTTCTCAGCGTATGGCTGCTCGCAGAGTGAGCTTTCCTTTGCACAAACATCAAAACACAGCCTTAACCCCTTTCTTATCCACGATCAATATCTTTCCTGGAACCAAAATGTTCAAATTTAGTTTTTTCTCAACCAAATCCAACCAGAGAGGCCTTAAAAGCATTTCATATAATTGAAATCTGAAAAAGTGAAGATCACTGGGAAACTTTCAGAATGAAAATAATGTGTTTCTCCACAGAGTTGATCACTGGAATAACGAGAAAGAGAGACTGGTGCTCATCACAGAGAGGTGAGGCGGCTACATCTCTAGGACGGATTGGTTTCTAAGGAAACCGCTCTGGAGTGATCTGTCTGCTGTGTTTCAGGTCGTTGCTGGTGTGTAAATATGATTTCATAAACCTCCAGTGTCAGCAGGTCGTCAGAATCTCCCTGAACGCGGTGGACACCATTTCTGTCGGAGAGTTCGAGTTTCCTCCGAAATCCCTCAACAAGTAAGAGTCATTCCATCGAGACGCTCTCGCTCTGAGTTTGCACAGACTGAAGAATGCCTCTTTAAATCATATTCGACATCTAGTGTCTTTCAGAATGTGATCGTGTGTGCTCTGAATGGTTTATTGATGTAGTGGTTATTTTTTCCACAGGAGAGATGGAACTGGAATCCGCATCCAATGGGATAAAAGACCAAGAGCCTCTTTTATTAACCGCTGGAACCCGTGGTCCACTGATATACCCTACATCACCTTCACCGAGCACACCATGGCACACGCAGATGAGAAGGTGGCTTCCCTCTGCCAGGTAGATAGCTTTCCTCAGAGGAAGCAGTGTCAAATATTGTAGTATTCACACTCGGGATTCCATGTATGTTTGGCATTAGATTTCACAGTAAAACTGATCTGTTGTTTTTTTTTAGCTTGAGAATTTCAAAACCGAGCTTATCCAGGCTGTGAAAATAGCCCACAAAGAGTTCCCCATCCCAGGAAGAGCCAACGGCGTCCTGATCCTGGAGCGGCCCCTGCTGATCGAAACCTATCTGGGCATCATGTCCTTCATCAACAACGAGGCCAAATTGGGCTACGCCATGACCAGAGGGAAGATCGGCTTTTAACCGAGTGCTGGTCCCTGTCGAACTCTGTTCATGTGTAAAACTGCAGAGTGTTTAGTGTATAGTTGGTGAAGTGCCTGGATGAACCCGATGCCAATCATATTTCCTGAGTTTACAAACTAAATATGGTAAGGAATACGGTGTGTTAGTGCAACAGAATTCTAATGTGTGGATTGAATTTGGTAAAGTTTTACTGTCGATTGAAATTCTATCACTTATCCACTTAGCAACCCCAGAAAGCTCATTACATCTCAAAGATCAGAAAATGTCTTTATTATTTATTTATGAGTTCAATGGAGTTCAACTTTCCTGCAGCACTCAAAGTAGCAACTCAAATCCATTGACTCCTTGTGTTCGAGTTAGCAAGAAAAGCACGTTTACAATAATGAAGTTTTGTACTACAGATCATTTTTTAATAATACTGTTTAATAATAACATGATGTTAAAGTTATATTAAGCCCTAAACATATGGATAATGTAGTGTGGTCAGCTGTAGCGCTGTGTGGATTTTCTCATTAACTTTGACCAAACCCCTCCCTTTTGACTTCGAAAAGTCTGAGTGTTTTAAGAGGTTGTATTATGCAAACGTGACTTTTGTAAGATTCCTATCATGTTATTTTAATCATCCTAGACTGGGAGCTCCAAACACTCCTCAAAACACTCTCGCTCTAACCTTCAAACTATGATTACCAGCCAATCACATTAAAAGCTCCGCCCCATATCTACTTATCAACCAGTGAGAGCTCCTCTCCTTTCTATTAACCAGATTAAAGCTCCTCCCTTATCCACCAACCAATCAGATAAAGAGCTCCTCCCCTACCAACCAAAAATCAGATTGAGCTCCTCCCCTATCTACTAACCAATCAGATAGAGCTCCTGCCCTACCAACCAAAAATCAGATTGAGCTCCTCCCCTATCCACTAACCAATCAGATTAAGAGCTCAGCCCCCATCACTTCAATGCAAGGTATTTCGTCCCCATCAAAATACACAAACCACACCAGAGTCTGTTTGGTAAGGGGATTGGCCGCCATTTTTAGCTTTCTGTAGGTAGACATGCTTATTTTGGATGATGTTTCATTTTAAGAATTCAAATGCCATGTTGAATAAAGTAGAAGTGAAGCTTTTAAACTCCTCAGGGGATGCTGGTCCTCAGACTGGCTTGAAATGAAGCTGCATGATGAGTGATGTGCTTTTTTCTCAGATGCACTTTAGTTGAACAGAGACGGTTTGATTTTATTGTCTGTGCTGTGATTTATTTTATTTTTTTTTTATAAAAAAAGTGTATTTAATTTCAAGACAATAAATTTATGCATGGAAATGAAAGCTGCAAAATGTGTGCGAGTTTCTCTCAGATGCAAAGCAACATACGAAACGTGTTTTTCATGTTTAAACAAGAAACAATTCCTACAACGGGTTTGCGTGAAGATAAGCGAACATAACATTCAATAAATGTAAAACGTTATCTCATAAAAGATCAAGATTTTCTTGTTTTCTCAGTTCCTTCAATCAGAAAGTGAAGATTAATGCGACGATGACAGAAACCCATCTTTGCATCTCAAGAATAAAACACATTTTTAATACTATTTAGCTCATTTAAATCAAATAATTTCGGTAGGACCAAGGAATGATTTTATAGACAACTTTATTATAAACAGCTCTAACCCAATAAAATAGAAATCTTTTCAAACAACATTCATATCAAAACAGGAATCACAAAGAAAGTCACAGATCTCATCAGTTTGGTCGTACTCAAGAGGCAAAGCCACTGATCCCAGAGCAAATGTGGCTTTGGAGATGATGAAGCTCATAAACTGCTGATAGCTACTGGTTAACGCTCTGCTAGCGCCACACAGAGGATCCAGATTGCCTCGCTGCTCTTCACGCATCTCTGCTGAGCACCAAACTTGAGTTTTGTTTACTCCGGAAGTGTACAGTTCTGCAAACATGGAGCTTGCATCCTAGATCTTTGTTCTTTGGAGAACTGATGGTTTCAGGAGCTCTGGGAGTTCACTTCTTGTCGTCTGTGTCAGTGTAGCACACACAGAGCTGATCTTTGGAAAGCAGGACGAGCGACTGACCGCTGCCGCTCCAGAACAACGACTGCACCTGGAAGCTGCCTGAGAGCAAACACAGCGGGACGAGTGAGACTTCCTGTTGTGGAATCAGCTTCCTGTTTACTTTAGCGGCTGACGAGGTTTACAGAGCTGATCTCTAACAGCTGTTTCACAAAAGCCACGTTCACGTCACAAGCAAATGTTTTCTGTAGGAACAAACCCTCCTTCAGGAAACTTTACACGTATCTGCTTCCCTCCAGAGATTTTACTTTACAGAAACACCAGAAGCATAACGGAACCTCCTTTCATTCCAAGATCCTTCCTTCCTTTCATCGTTCTGAACATTTTTCTTCCTACTCACTCAGCTTCCTCTTACTTCCAAATATTGTTCTGTTTCCTCTTTTATGAATTTCCTTCTGCTCCTAATTCCTTCCAAATTTCCATCTTCTCCTCTTACTTTCTTCTCCTTTTTCCTTCCAAATTTCCTTCTGCTCCTCCTTCTTAACAAACTTTCTTCCTTCAGAATTCTCTTTGTTCTTGTCAACTGTCCTTTGTTCTGTCCAAAAAGCCTTCCTTTCTCATAAAGAATTCTTCTTTTCGGATCTGCATTGAGCTCATTTGAAGCAACAAACTTCACCTGAGTCGATCAACTAAAGCTATTCATCTAAATCCCCCAAGGGACTTTTATTTTATAAACACTGTTAACTGGACTATTTTCTGAGTTGCCTTGACTGAACACACTTTTGTTTTTAGTGCATCCTGTAGTTTTTTCTATTAACACTGTAATAAAGCACTGTAGATAACCTCAGTGGTGTATTACTGACTATTATAAAAATAAATATAATTAATATAATATAATATAATATAATGTAGACCAGCACATAAAAATACCTGTGTGTGAAATGTTCTGCCCGAACGAACGCTGCTGATTGAAGTAATTTTGGAGTCGAGCGACGATCTGAACCGTTCTTGCGTAACGTGCAATAACTCAGAGTCGTGTAGCTATAATGACGTCTTACGCCGTCGTCTGAACGCTTGGGCGAGCTGCTCAGACACGACAGACTGCATACCTTCAACAGGGACGCTGACAGATAGACAGCCGGCAGGAGACCACAGGTACATTCTGGAGGTCCCCGTGCAGAGAGCGAGGCGTGGTCTGGAGGGGTCCCAGGTGAAGCAGCGCACCGGAGCCGTGTGCTCCAGCACCACCAGGAGAGCGAGCCTCTGCATGTCCCAAACCCACACGGCCTGAGCCATGTTATCTGAAGGGAATGCACACACAAGCGGAGTGTTACACACCTGCAGTGGATGCTCTTCATGGGTTCGACCCCAGATAAGAAAAAGAAGAACTCCTTTACAAAATTCAAAAACGATTTAATATTATAATAAATAATTTTAGTACAACCATTCTTGGTCGCGAGGTAGCGGTTGTCAGCACTGAACGCCATGGCAGAGATGCCAATTTTGGGGTTAGCCCGGTCTGGATCTGGTTTGATCACCAGTAGCTGGGCCGGCAACGGTGAGATCTCATCTGAAACAAAGTGAACGTGGAGATGCTAGCGTTTCATCCTTTTTATCCATTTGTTTAGCTGATCGCCTCCTCAGGTGAAGAATGAAACATCAATGATAGTCAACAGCTTGAAATTAACCACCTTTCTTCGATACCACAATATCTGCGGCTGTTTGATTGTGTTCCCACTGTTAACAATGATCACCAGAGACTGTAAATAACAAAATCCAGAAGAATCTGAGCAATCCTCCACACTGTTCTCTGAATTACAAATGCTCAGTCTGCGAATGATACGTGAGAGTAAATTAAAGTTTTATGCACTTCTCTTTTTATGCAAAACTGGCCAGACACCATTTTCACCGGACTTTTCAAAACGGAGGTGTGAAAACCCCCTAGGGAGTGTCATGGGTGTTATGATTTAAAAAAAGAAGTCAGTTTTGATCACAAAAACAAACACCTTGACCAATAACACCTCGTCTTGGTTTTAAGAGCCCCTCCTTAAACATATACAGATGGATGATAAAGGCGGAATCTGCTGAGTCAACCCCAAGGGTGTGATGTCATGACGGCCAGCCATTTGTCTAACAGTGGTAATCCGGTGTTTTCGTATTACTGTTTGTTACGCTCATCTGGAACGGAAGCAAACGTTGAACTAGCATTTCTGAGAATAACGATAATCCTTTGAAAGACATGCAGATGTTGCAGAAATAACGTGTGTGATGTGACAGACCTCCAGAAAATCCTTCATGAGGCCTGTTGCACATAAATGCCGCTTAGCTACCTCACCCTGGAGATACTCACACTTGCTCTGGGAGTTGAAGAGGGAGGTATCCGCCGTCAGCTGATGCAGATCCTCGGTGCCCAGCACAGGCCGTCGCTCCACCTCTTTAAAAAGCACCTGGAGAATGAAAGCAGTAACAAGAAATGTGCGTTAGGCTGGACCAAGCGTCACTAGATGATGTAAACACCTAACTGGAACAATGACCTTGTGACGCAACTTGTTGTTGTAGTTATTGAGCTTATAAAATACGGCCAACCAGCAGCGGAAAATAGCTTTTGCAGCTTCAGACGGACGAAACTCACGGCTTTGGTGTTTCCGATGGTGGCCGGATGCTCAAACTCGGAGATCTTCTTCCAGGTGATGTGATTCAACACACGAACCTGACACACATCCGCTGCGTTTAATCACAAAACATCAAACTCTTTCCTTAGAGAGAACCCCATGGAGAGACTCGTACCTTCTCGTCGTAGCTGCCCACGACCAGGAACTGACTGCTGGGGCTCCAGGCCACAGACTTGATGCCCAGAGACCACTCGTAAGCGCTGTAGCAGGACAGCAGCCGGCCGTCCAGAGAATACAGCAATATTTTATACTGTGAGGAGACGAAGCAGGTGTTTGAAAGATTTTACATCACGTTAGAATGGAAGGTTAGAATTAAAAATAATAACACCATGAAACTCCTTGAAACCCTGTGCTCAATACTGAAATGTTTATTTTAATGCTATTTACAGCCTATTTCAGGTGTATTTATCAGGTGGATACGGTTAAAAAAGACATACTTTTAACTCAAAAAACACAAACGCAAGCAACATTTATTTATTTACATTTCCTGATATTTTTGCACATAGCAAGTTGTTATTTTTAGTTTCAGGTTGATGTTTGAGATTTTACCTGATGTTTACAGAATTAATAAAAATCTTTTAGTTTAACTTGTTTGTGCACACATTAATATTTCAGTGAAAGGAAAGGTTAAATCACCTCGAGGCAGCTGTCCCAGACGGCCAGCACGCAGCCGTTAGGAGACCACTCCACCCCGGAGAGATCCTGCGTCTCGCTCTCAAAATGCTACAGACACAACACAAGCATCAAAGACTATTCAGCAGCATTATAAACAAAACAATGTGATTTAATTTCAAATATTTGTTATTTGAAAGCTGCATCACAGAAGCGAGACTGTTTCTAAGATGAGGATCCAGCACTCACTCTGAGAAGATGCCAGTCGTCGCACACGAACACACTGATGTAGTCCTTACACTCCCGTCTCTCGGCCAGAGCCATGTAGCGGCCGTCTGCGGAGAAGTCCATGCCTTAAAACAAACACTCTGTGAGCTGCTCACGTCACACAGAAGATTTTCAACAAAGATTTTCTCTTTGAGCCAAACTATTTTGTTTAACGAACATCCCTGAGATATATAATGTGCTGTGACATCCTTCTCCTCCTGCTTTTCACTAACAACATGAGTATTGTCATCTATTACAGATTAATGAAATCATTAGCGGCTCACCTTTCTGGCAGGATTTCGGGTACTTGATGTAGGACACAGACTTTGTGCAAAGGGACCAGACGGTGATTCTCAGCTGTGAAGAAAAAAACATTTTCACACTCAATAAACCTTCTCCTCGTGTGGTAACATCCAATCGAGGAACAGCTCTCGAATGCAGACATCCAATCAGCGAACACTGGAGTTATTCACGGTCTGATTCAGTCTTTACTCATCCCTACATTGAACTCAGTGGTGTTGAGGATGTGCCGGCCGTCAGGACTCCAGCGTGAGGAGACCAGCCCGATCGAACCCTCGTCTATCTTACAGTGCCAGTCCGGCTGCTCCAGAGACCACACCTGAGAGACGAAGGAATGGATCAATATGAAAACATACTGTAAATAATCCTGCTGCAAAAAAAAAAAAAACCCAGCTGAGCTCATGGAAATATTAGAACTGAGGCCCTCTAGTGGCCTAAGGCTTTCCGTCTGGGAAGCCAAGTAGTCCTCGCTGCAGATTTGCCATCCACGGAGTAATGCACTCGGAAACATGACATGCACCTGCTCCCATCATGCATCTTTAAGAGCGCATGGGCAAAAGACGGAGCATGCCCTGTTCAGGTAGACATTTAGGTTTGAGAGCATCACTGCGCATGCCTCCAGGTGCCTAGTGTCACTGCAGTCTGCAGCGAGGACGGTTTCTAGGAAGCCCTGATCTAGAAGAGGTAGAGGAGTCCGAAAATCTCTGAATTTCTTAATTGAGCTCTGAAATAGTTGAGGTAATATAAATAAATTTAGCTTGAAACCTGTGGGTAAATGGCCGTTCAGGTAAAAGACTGCTGTACCTGCACGAGTCCTCTTTTGTACATGGCGCACAGGATGAAGAGGGAGTCTGAGGACCATTCCATGTGCATCACTTGGTCAAGGCATGTGTACATGTGCAGGACCTGCAGCGTGTTGATGTCCCGCACCATCAGCCGGTACTGGACACAGGTGGCCTGTGGGCACAAATTACACGTGGTATTAATATCAATGTATGTGTATAAATGTACATTTAGTAGATGATCTGTTACGATGAAGAGCTTACCAGAAATTTCCCATCAGGAGAAACTTTACACAGTTGATTGGACTGCTTGAGCACCTCAGAGAAATTCATCCTGACAGCAATAGCAAATGTCTTTAATTCTTTTAATTCTGATTATTTTATCACATCAGATAAATTTAATATGAATTAAAGAATTATTTTTTTATTTACTTTACTAGAGTTCACATGAAATATTGAACATTTTCATGGCACTGTATTCTAATAATCTGAAATGCACCTGTATATGGGAGTTTATTGAGCATTAGTAAAAACAGATGATTGTCAAAGGAAAGTACATAACAACAAAGGTAATCAATGTAAATTACATTTAATGTACTCATTACTGTGAGACAAAATAACAATATAGCTGAGTAAAAGTTCATTAAAACACTATCTTTCACATATGACATTTAACATCTGTTAGGAAATGAATATACATTCATTACCTTTAACATTACAAATCCTTTTGGAGGTTAGAGTTAAACAATGGGTTTACTTGCCAAAAATGTTCAGAATGACACATGTTACTATTAGTACTTTAAAGTCATTATATTTTATCAAATGTAATAATGACATGTTGTCTTTGCCTCGTTGCAGCGTCACCCTCGAAGTTAGCGTTACATCGCTAGAAACATTCAATAAATAAATAAAAGACTATTTCACAAATATACCTGTATTAGAACTCTATGTGTGGCTCATGCGAGAGCGTGGATCAGTTTTAATCACTACGTTGACAAAAAGTAAAAATAAATAAATAAATAAATAAATACTCATCACGATAAACCAGACATCACACTGCAATCGCCTCAACCGAAATCGCTTTGTGTTTCGGAAGTGACGCATCGGAAACGTCAGATGTGTGAGGCTCTTGACCAATCAGCGACGTTCTGTGTACTTCGTTGGTTGTGGGAAATGATGTTTTTTGTCCACTACAAGTAAGCGACGCTGTAAGCGATAAATAAAATCTGAAAATGCTTACACTTGATACTTTTACGACTGTTATCTAATTAGAATTTATGTATGAGTATTTATACACGAACGGAAATGCGTTTTTAACATGCCACAAGATTAAATTAAGGCACTAACACCTCGCACGAAATCATTCGATAGGTGAAATATAAATGCCAAGGACATCTCATCATTTGGGATTAGAGTTTCCCGCTCGAGAAAGCTCAAACGGCGGCTAACGCCTCCTCCCGTCCCCCCTCCTACCCCCACCCCAGCCCTCCACAGCCAAGTGCACTCGCTTCGTCAGCCTATTACCCTACACCTGCATAATCAGCCTCATCTGCCATCTCATCTCTCGATTTAACCAAACCAGCAAACCAGGGAGGGTTTTTGTGGTCCAATGGCTTAATTCAAGACTCGTTGTGTCTGTATTTACTGCGAGGGTCAGATCCAGGTCAAAGAAACTGACTTTGGAAACCAGGGATCATTTATTGCAATAAAGCAACTCATTTGGTAAGTACATTATTTTTACACATTGCGCAGGGGTTTGATTGCACTCTGCAGTAAAACAAAGACAGTTTCTGGGAGTGCGTTTAACATGTAAACCCACCCACTTCCAGAGAAGTCAGCAAGACCTCCTGATTTCATCAGTCAGTTCTTATAGAGAGACTATACACAGGATTCGGTCATTGACATTATGTTTGATTATTTAGTTATTTAATATGTAAAGGAAAATGCTCTAACGCGCAGTTCCTCGGATATCTGAATCCAGGAAATTTTCAATATACCAAGAATAAGACCAAGTTGCTTGCGATGTTAAAATCACGTTTCACGTTTTTATTGTTTTAGCTCTATAAGGCAGAAAATAGACTTTCTAGCTTGTATTTGTTTCTTCTTGTGAAGAAATCATTGATTTTCTTACGGAAGGGATGGAGTGGTCAGAGTTCACTATAGATATTTTCTGACAGCTGTACAGTAAACCCAAAGGCTGATAAGACTGATGATCGTTTTTTTGTGTTTGTTTGTTTTTACTGGACACTGATATGATGTAATATCAAAGTTGTATGAATTTATGCACAAATAGTACATCAGCATTCGTCTATTTATTAGATTACAATACAATCATTCCATTACATGTCAAATAGAAATGTAAATATTTATTTCGCTGCAGGTATACAAAAAAGACCCAGGTATATGTAATTACCCGTTTAAATGCACAACACGTGCATTTTATTATAAACTCTTTTTAATCACATTTTGTTAATGGATTTTATCTGCATTTAAGATTATGTTTTAGCAACGAATGTTAATTTAATACAGGTTTCAATGTATCTTTTCTAGAATAGCCGATTAATAATTGTCTGAGGGTTTGGGTAATTGTGTAGCAGTTACTTTATGATACTAAAAGACAACGCAAGCAAATTCTATATTTGAATATCTAAACTATTTGATTGTATTTGATTACTATTTGATTTACTATTTGATTACAATACTATTTGATTTTTGGGTGAATGTTCCCAGTGCATTTTTTTATTTTTAAGCTAGCCGGTTTGCTAGTAAATTTTTGCTTGTATTTATTTCTCATTTTTATTTTATATATTTAAAAAAAACATATGGAGCCATGCGTTCAGAGACAGAATGTGATTGTCTTGGATTCCAAATATTTCTTCGTTTATTAGCTGTTTATAACAACTATCCGACACACAAATACATTTTACCGTGTGTAACTTTAATTATCATCTGAGCCTGTGTTTTATTTATTTCGGGTGAAATGAGAGTAAAAGTGTAATTTATTATTTAAAAATCAGTATATCAGGTGATAGCCGGAGATGCGTGACGGCTTCGGTTCGTTGTCAAGGCTCCTGCGTAACTTCACAAACAACACACAACGAAGTTATGATCGCTCCGGAGAGTTTTAGCCATTTCATGATTCGTTTTTCCTGTTTTTTTT
Organism: Danionella cerebrum; assembly: GCA_007224835.1. Taxonomy (NCBI): domain Eukaryota; kingdom Metazoa; phylum Chordata; class Actinopteri; order Cypriniformes; family Danionidae; genus Danionella; species Danionella cerebrum. The sequence continues at coordinate 305,713 of SRMA01025069.1, read as the reverse complement.
TTGTATTCAGACTTGTTTACACTTTCAAGAGAACGAAATGAACTGAAATGGATCTGATTGAGCACGTTATCCCGTGACGCATTAGCACCGGAGCGCTTCTTCGGGTTTCTTCGGTAAGATGGAGCTTCATTAGTTGAAAACTCAAAGCCTCCGGCAGGTGATAATTCAATTCCTCGCTTGAATCCCTGTTGTGTGGCTTGTAATTGCTGGCAGGGCTTTAACTTCTCTCGAGGTGCCAGCTATCTGGGGAATTCTTGCGGTAAACACCGGGCGACTCTTCGGAAAACTACATTTTAATGCAACGAGTGAGAAACTGTAGATTTACGGAAAACGCTTTTGTTCATATTAATCTGATTGTTTGCTATTTTCCAAGCCTTCCAAGTCTAAGCTTCTCCGATTTCATTTCAGAGAAGGAAATAAAAACAAAAGACATTTAACAAATATTATACATGATGCCCAATTATTTTAAAAACAACCAGAGCGCTTCTCTTTGATCTTTAGCCGCGCGCTCTGGTTACCGGGGGAACCGACTCGACGCGACGCGCTGCGCGGAGTTCTGCGGGTTATTCGATAACATCTTTTTAGTGTTAATATAAAAGCAGATATATTTGTTTAAAATTAAATTTAAAGAAATATTTTTTGGGCTCAGTACTAATAATTAAAATCAAAGTTTGTTTTTAAAGTCAATATAACAGTTATTTGGTTACAATTGTTTTAGCATAATTTTATTATGTCACTTGTGCATCTGATCAAATCAATGTTATACATATTTAATCAGACAAAGTAATTCATACTGCAAGCCTGTGTATATGGGACCAAAATGATATCTTTATCATTAGGCTTTGGACAAAATATAGCATATAAAAAGAATTGGCATTCAATCAGCCTTGATATATTTATTTTTATCATATATTTTTAGCAAATGTCTGCTGCCATGTGTTTTTCAATAGTGACTTTCTTCAGTGGCGATTCTTTTTTCGTTTATTTATAGCATTATTATTACAATGGCAACCTTGTTCTTAAATTCCAAAGAAAGTGTTACAAATGAAAAAGAAAAATCACATTTGAAGCATGAAAGCAAAAATCTAAGTATAGAATTATTATTTAATTTAAAAAAAAGATTTAAAATAAAAAATTAGCTGATCAGAAAATTGCAAAATGGAACTGATCAGATTGAAACATCAAAAGAAAAAAACTATTTTTTTACGCTTCAAAAACTGCCCCCCCCCCAAAAAAAAATCCCCGTTTGCTCACATTTCTCCTAAATTTAATCACTTTTGTCCAAAGTGTGTTCATTTTAAAATACTGCTTCATCTAAAGATGAATATCTTTCTCATAAATTAGAGGAGCATCATCTGGTTAATCACCTGAATAACAGACACCTGCATTTCCAGTAAACATCTGAATGATTCAGAGGAGAACTTGGTGAAAGTGTTACGGTCAAATGAGACCAAAATTGGATCTAAAAAACACAGCAGCAGAGGTGTTACTCCAAAAGAAGGTCCTGGAGTGTTCTAGTCAGTCTCCAGACCTTACTCACAGAGGAAACCTGTGCAGGGAAATTTGTTTTGCACATCAACCCGAGCAGACGTGCACAAATCAAACCAAGTCAGATGTTAAATATTCAAGTCACTTAGGCTGAATTTAAATGTGGTTATAAGAGATGCTCCATCTTCTGCACTGATAAGATGGAGGACGTCTGTGCTGGTGCAGGGCAGTGCCAGGCAGGTTTGGGCACATCTCCGCATCAAGGCATCTGCTGGGATTAAGGGATGCTGCCAGCTACAGAATAGAAATTACTTTCAGATCTGCTGCTGTGCACATAGCTGCAAATAAAAATGATCGAATGTTTGGTCATGCGCTCTTTGCAGTATAGTGAGCTTGATGGATGCAGGGTGGATGTGCAGGGTGGATGTGCAAGGGGCACCTGGGTCAATTCCCGGCCTTCTTTCTGTTCACAATATTAGTAAAATGCTAAATAATTTTTTTGTAAAAATTTTATGATGCTTTTTTATATAATTTATATATTCTTATTTAATTTTCGTTTGTGTTAGTTTATTTGTAATTTATTTTAATCAATTACAATGTACATTGTTTAATTTATAATATCTGCATTTAATTATGATTATCATTTTGTATATTTTTGTGTACATGTTTTTATTAATATTATAAATAATCATTTTGTGCATGTTTTCGTGAAATTCTTCGTATAATTTTTTAAATTATGGAATTAAATGGACATTCTAAAGGGATAACGAGGTCTTGAGGAACTTTCTCTATAAGTGCAAGATTTAGGATTTGCTTCCTCTCTTTATGTTCTTGCTCTTTTTTCTCTCTCGATGCTTTTAACTGGATCTATCGGATCTGTTTGTTTGCTTCTTGATGCCATGCAGTGTGATCTGCCCTGCGCTGGACTCTCCAGCATCCAAGATGTCATCCACCGCTGACGAGGGAAGCACCTTTGAGAACTTGTGGAGCACTCTGTGAGTAGAAACAGAGACTGAAATGAATGAAGGTAAACTTCGATGTTGACTGATGGACACTCGCTCTGGTCTCGCTGCAGAGAGCCAGACAGCACTTATTTTGAGCTTCCTCAGACGGGACACACAGGGGAGCGCGCGGCATCCAGCAGCCTCCCCAGCAACCGCGCAGAGGTCTGCATGGATGTCTACCACATGAGAGACATGAGGGACATCAACCACAACGTCATGGTAAGAAGATTTAGTCCAGACAGATGTGTCAGATGTGGAACGGAGACAGAAGTGATTTATGGAAGTGGTGAGGAGTAAATAATAATATTAATAATTAAGAAGAGCTGTCAAGCGTCTCATCACAGGGAAATAAAAAGCTTAAATCGATAATAGAACCCCGTTATAATCACAAATAGTGCCCTACAGAAGCATTCTGAGAAACAGTGATTTCTTAATACTTCAATGTTTTGTAATTCTGTTATTTTATTTTTGTTTAATAATTTTGTTCGTTTCTGTTCCTTGACTTTCTCTTGGCTTTCTTGTCTTGCATTTATTCCTAGTTGCTTCCTTTCCTTTGCTGTTCCAGATCATACCATCTAGTTCAAGTTCAAGTTCGTTTAATTTATATAGCGCTTTTCACCAACAAGTTTAAACTCAACAAAGAGAAAAAAATAATTAATAAGTGGTGTATATGTCCATCTCTTCCCAGCCTGGAGCTTGACTTTCTTTACGTTTGCTGTTTGTTATCTTTGATCTCGATTTCAAAATCAAATCGATGCAGATTTTCCCTCCACATCCTCCAGGATTCCCTCCTCAGAGCCTGGTTTCCCTCTCTTGTGCTGGTTTTTCCCTCCCCTCGGGCGCGGGTATGTGTTTGTTCTGTGGGAGGTGGTGATGCTTTAATTGGAGAGAAAAGGGAAGGGAGGAACACAACACCTGCTGCTGCCCACATGAGCCACACGAGTCGCTGAGCACGAGCCCAAGGTTTCCTCCGGAATCATGAACTGTACAATACACTCTGGATTTAACTCATACAGGAGTCAAAATGCATCGTGCACAAGTAAACCCTCAGCTCCACGAACTCCAGAACATCTGAGAATCAGAATCACAAAGATGTTTATTGCATTTTCTTCCCGTGTTCACCCGTTTGTTTCTGGAATTGCTCTCCATCTTGATCCGAAAACTCTACTCTTTCTCACTTTTGGCTTTCTCCTTTGTTGTCAATAGAGAGAGAGAGAGAGAGAGAGAGAGAGGAAGAGGTGATAAATTGGGACTCAAACCTGTGTCACTGCGCTTTACATGGCAACCCACTAACCTTCAATGGAGAAAAAGAACGAAAGATGAAACTGTTTTGTTCTTACTAATAAACTGAAACAGCCCCTAGATTCCTTATTCTCAGCTTTGAATTCTGAATAGTTAGCAAAGAAATGCCTAAAAGCACAAATAAATAAATTCCAGTAGTGAATTGGAAAGCACTGGTCTGTCTGTAAAAGGGACTGCTTTGGTTGTGTTGAGAGTAAACAGTGATATAAAGGTTAAAGTCTGAATGTGGAAGGGATGGAGGACGTCATATTCAGAGCCATGGAACATGTTCTTGAGACGGTTCTGGAGCCCGTATCACATTACTGAATGCCAGAACCATGAGGAGCTATCGAAACGAAACTTGGTCTTCAGCCTGGCTCTGCATTGTTGTCTTCGGAACCCTGTTCTGGGTTTTGTAGTTCTCTGTAGATCTGTAGTTTTAGATTTTGTAGTTCTCTGTAGATTTGGTTCCTCCTGGCTCTAAAGGAAGTTCTGGAGTAGTTGTATCTGGAAAGTTTGAATAGTATCACCACCTCCTCTTTCTGGAGATGGTACAGTCTATGAGACACTTGGGCAAGTCTGGACCTGCTTTTACACTTAATGAATAGTCATGAGGCCGGAAAGTGGGAGGGGTCTCAGGTGGGTTGCTGGCTGCATCCAGAAGCTGACGGGGCACAGAGAACTGGCGCTAAATCAGAAACGGCGCTGACCGAATCAAAGCTTCGTTGGGGCGGTCGTCTCTGGTTCCTCTCCTTCATCTGAAGTGAGGGAGAAGCGCCCGAGTGACCTGTGATTTCCGTGAGGTCACGTGACCAGAGCGGCGGGAGGCTCTCCCAGTTTCCTCTGGCCTTGTGGGATGGTGATGATGCTGTGTGTTGGAGACCTGCATCATTACTGCAGCACGGTAGGTGCAGATCCCTTCCCTTTCATTGATTTACTGAAGCAGTGTAGGGCTCTCTAACTTTACTTTTAGTTTTCAAATTCATCTTTAAAAACTGCATTAAACTTCATAATATAATACATTTCTATGGTATTTTTTTTATTTGTTATAAATTGCATTTCATAATGTAATATTCTCTTCTTTCTTTATTTTAATCATATTGTGATGATATGTATTTATTTAATTTCATAATTCAAGATGTAACCTTGAGTTTTTTTGTTAGATTTTTATTGCTTATTTAATCATTCTTTTACTTTAGTGCTAAACGTCTCTTAAAAAAAAGTAAAACATTAAAAGGACTACACATTGATTTTGAATTAATTTCATAATGTTATATTTCAGAATACTATTTGATTATTTAAATATTTATTATTTTGTAGTTAGTTATTGTTTAGTTGAACTTTATTGACCTGTATTCATTTAGTTTGTTCTAAATTAAATAAGTAATGATATTATTAAATTAAAACAAAATTCGTAATAATAAAATTTTATTATTCATTTTATTCAAAATTTTATTTACAATTATTGTTTGTTTTAAAACTTCTTATTCACCTTATATCTGATTTAATTTCTTAGTTTCTATGTTGTTTTTTTATTTTTGTTTTTTTTGTCTTGTGATGTACCATTTTTTTTAAAGCAGATAAAAATCTCTCAGATTATCCCTCAGTTCCAGTGGCATTCTTTTACAATTATTTGAATTGTTCACTTTACAGAGACCTTGTGTCTGAACCGAACGGTTTAGAAACTGGTTTAGAAAGTTTTGAGGGACTGCTGTAGCGTGTGCTAGATTACAAAACTGAGCTTTTACTTTACAAACATGCTTTTAAAAAAAGTGTAATTAATTCTGAATTGTCTGGAAGCGATTCTTATGATTAACCTTGTTAGAAACAGCTTGTTGTCTTTTCTCCCGAGCTGTAAGTCCTTCGGATAAGTGTAAAATTCTTTGACCCAGAGCAAGCAGACGAACACCGTTTGCAGAAGAGGGTGCTGTGTTTACAGAAATCATCACCACTGCTCAAACAGGAGATCTGCCGTCACGTTTCCTGACTTTGTTCACTTTTAACCTTCTGAAATGTTGTGTGATACATGATGCATTCAGCAGAAGAAAACACAAAGCATTTGAAAATACTTCAGCATCAGACCGAACAATACGATTTGCAGAGGAACACATATCCAAACCAGGGGCCTGTAGCTGCATAAATAAGCCCCTAACAACCAACTTTACCTTCCTCCTGAGATCCACCCACTGCAGCCTCTGAGAGGGATTATCAGACGCACATTTCTACGTTTTCTTTCCTATTCCCTTCTCACATGTTCATGCTTGAATAGTTATTCTCACCGGCCGGGTCTTGATGAAGTGCTCGACAGCAAGTAACTACTTGTGCAGGAGTCGTCTGGCTGCAAATATGCCGTGATTAGGACGATATGTGATTCCTAATCAGCAGTGAGTCCTGCTCTCCATGTTCTCCTCCAGAATCACGGGTCTAAAGTTGATTCTGGAGGGTTTGGATGCTCTGTGCTTGACTTGTGTTGCAGCTTGGTTCAAAGGTTGCATGGATTGCATGGAAAAGAACCTAAAACGGTTTCTGTTTAACCCTTAAGAGCTCAAGATGTTTCCACATGCTTTTATTCCTTTTTTGTTGATTATTTTTACTATTATTTAACGATTGAGATTGCATAGAAAATCCAATGCTCTGAAAGAAAACAGCTCCAGTCTCTGGTAATGCTTTTGTAAGGGAATGCTGAATGCAACATAAAGGTTAAATGGTTTAAACCCAGAGGAGCGCTGGCGATGCCTGTAAAAGTGCAATCCGAGTGGAAAACCAATAAAAAGTTACAACAAAAAATACATAAAACATATACATATAATAATTCAGAGAGCAGGTGTTCAGCACTTCAGAAACTTCTGCTTGAGGTGACGTCATGACTATTTAAAACAGTCAGCCAATCAGAGAGAAGAACGATTCTTGCTGGAGATTCAGTCATCGTGAGACTGAAAATGAAGAGATTCATAATATGTAATTTCTTTAAAACTATAATATTTGTTTATTTAGCAATAAAATTCATGAACACTTTATCAATTTAATTCCTTGTGGTTTAGTAGACAGAGTGCCAAGCTAACAGCACCAGGGTCATGGGTTCCGTTGCCCGGGAGCTGACATGGTGTTCCTTAGCACTTTGTATAAAAGTGTCCATCAGATGTCTCTTATTGAGTTTGGAAATGTGAATTTTCCCAAATCGACTCTTTCAGGAGCGTCCTGATGCTCGCACACAACCATCTACTTTTAACTAAGTAGAGATTGTTTTAATGAATAATAAACAAAGTGTTTGTTTACAGCCTTCTGTACAGTCTCTTACAATGTTGTGATTGGATCTGTTAAATCAAAAAGATATTTCCTGCTGGATAATAAATCAGAAATGTGTAATAATTTATAAGTTCAGGGTACGCTGTGTTTGTAAGTTGGGGCTGAAAATGGCAGGTAATTAGACGCTGGACAGATTACGCTTGTGTTTTACAATCTTCCCCCCTGGAGGAACGGTGTAACCGGAGCTCCTGAAGTCAAGTGGATGGACTCTTTTCTCCTCCCTCCTTCCATCAGTCACCCTTTCCACTCCCTCCATTTACCTGTTGCCCTCCCAGTGCTTTACCTGTCTCCTTCTCTTTTTTCTCCTCAGTCTCAGTACAGCTTACTGAGCAGCAGCATGGAACAAGGTTTGGGGAACCGAGCAGCGTCGACCAGTCCCTACAGCTCAGAAACCGCTTCCAACGTGCCAACGCCGTCGCCCTACTCGCAGCCAAACTCCACCTTCGAAGCCATGTCTCCAGCGCCCGCCATTCCCTCCAACACGGACTACCCCGGGCCGCACAACTTCGAGGTCACTTTCCAACAGTCCAGCACTGCGAAATCAGCCACGTGGACGGTGAGCGGCTGCGACTTCTCTTTCATTAGAAGTGTGCCACATTTCAATCAATCATTGATTACTGAACACGACAAAGTGTAGAAATAAAATCCAGGCAAAAGTAAGTGATGCATAAAAATATTTACTTTGATTTTGTGAGTTAAGCATCATTGTGTTTGAAACTAGCTGCGTTTTTATTAAAGATGCTCATAAGTTTAAAGAAAACTAAACTTAACTCAAAGTCAGGAGTTGGGTAAAGACATTTATTGTTAAACACTTTTTTAAACCACAATGACATCTTTACAAATGACCCTGATCAAAAGATTTTGGCTGATGACCTGCAAAAACTGACCCAGAAGGGTTCGAGTGGCTGGTGAAGGGAACCATTCTCACCTCGACCAGTTTGCTTGGATTCAATGTTTGAGCAGAAAAGGTTTTGGAGTTTCTGGCTCCTGATGGACCCTCGTCTCGTTTACCGAGCGCTGATTTCTGAAATCTAAGCGATGGGGAAAGCAAAACAGCTCACAGTGTGAACACAGAGCACGGAGGCGGGTCACTGATGTTCTGGGGATGCATGAGCTCCACATGCACAAGAAACTTGGTGAGAATCGATGGAAGATGAAAGCAGCATGTTCTCAAAGGATCCTGAAGGAAAATCATCAGCGGGAAGCTGCTCATGGGACATTACTGGAGATTCCAACACGACACCGATCCCAAACACAAGAACAAGTTCCACTCGTCATCGGTTCCACCAGAGCAAAGAGAAGATATGGAGTCTCCAGTCTCAGGGTCATTTCTAAGGTTGTCATTGTAATTGAAAAAGAATAAACACAGTTGTTTGATAATAAATGTCTTCACCCAACCACTATCTGTGAGCGGGAAAAATACTTTTGTGTATCGTTCATATTTTCTGAACAATGAAACTTTTTGCTTTATGAGCACAACTGTACATAAAGTCTGTTTCTAATTTGCATGCACCAAATGATCATCTTGTAATCAGATTCACGGCTCAGTGAGATCTAAATATGTTATGAACTGATTAAATGTGTTTTGATTGAATCTGCAATCAGATCCAATTCCTTTAGATTGAAAAGAGTTGAAAACGTAGCCCTTGTGGAGTTGTGTACGTGCCTTACGCTAATCGTTTTAGAAGATTTAAGAAAACACATTTTCTAAAATGTGATCCTCCATTAGTTACTGGCTCTCATCGATGACATCATCACAGGATTCTCTCTGGGAACCACAGCTAAACAGAAGAGGAGCATGTTCTGCTTTAGTGATCACTCAAACTTACATACGAGCATGATGTTTCTGAGCTGGAGACTCGTGTGTGAGAGATTAGCTTTCCCATGTTTACATCGCTAATGACTGCTAATGATCTGGATGCTAGGTTTATCTGGAGGCTAAGTTGTGGTGTAACCGCTATTTTTCCAAGTGCAAGTCTTATTTTACCGCCTTGTAATCAGGAGTTATATTAGATCTTTACAAGATTTGTTTTTTTGTCCTTTACCAAAACACATTTTACTATCACAAATGGTGGCTAAACCTCGTAAAAGAAACATCAGCAGAAAAGTACTTTAATTATTTGGAAAGTAGCAAGAGACATAAGAACCAATGGCCCAGAGTCTGTTTAAACAGAGTAAAGTTTCCGGTTTCAACGAAAAAGCAATTGTTGTTTTTAATGTCCTTCTTGTGACTATGAGCAAAATCAGCCGACCTCCAAATCTCTATGGGTTCAGCTGCCCGAGAGGGTTTACGTTCTGGTTACTATGGAGAGGTCAGCGATATAAGGTTCCTCTTTTCACTCTCAGTGTTTTAAACCCACCCCCATGTACAAATGGCTTTCTGATGTCAAAAAATAGGTCAGAGTATATTGGTTGCTAGGGTAAACACTCTGGTTGCTATGTGATGTAATGTTCACCATTCCACTGTGAGTGATTTAAACTAGTCGCTGTGTGTCAGCGTAATGTATAGATCTGATTATATGGTTGCTAGGGTAAACATTGGTTTCTAGGGAAGCGCTAGCATCGTCACATAACGTTCCTCTTGTCAATATAAGCAATGTAAACCCATACATGGCTTTTTGCAGCAGAGAAATATATCTGATGGTGTGGTTGCTAGGGTAAACAATATGGTTGATACGGAGGAATCATAAAATTAGGGGTTAATATTATCTTGCTTTTCTCTTTAACTTTTTAATAATTTATAGTTTTTAATATTGTATATTGACAATAATGTTCATATATTTGACAGATGCTTTTATCCAAAGGGACTTACATTTCAAGTACTGCTCACATTAAACCCTCTGCAATATACCAGTGAAACCAGAGCGGCCAGTGTTTCCCCCAACTCCAGAGGGCTCTGCTGTGAAACTGGAGAGGGGTCTCTCTCTCTCTCTCTCTCTCTCTCTCTCTCTCTCTCACGAATCCCTGGCACTTTTAGGATGTTTGTTGTGTGCAGCCAAGCGCGAGGTGGTGCTCTTCGGCTCGATGTGGAAGTGTAAGGTGATAGCAGACAGGAAGGTGAGCGCGGTGACCATCACTCACCGAAGACTCTCACCTCTGACGGGCCGCGAGGGGAGGGGGTTCTCCAATACAGGGGAAGAGGGTCTGAGTCTGGTCCTCAAAGTATCTAACTACATGCAGAAAATACAAACCATTGTTTCACAAATACAAAATCACTTTGGATAAAAATATGGCCAAACTCACTTTCACTGAAGAGGAATTACACATTTGAACAGATGACAACTCTACTGTTACCAAACTGTTTTCAAATTATTCAAGAGCTGTTAGATCTTTATGTTATTCACTTTATGCAATAAACCCTATAAATATTCAACTTTTACTGTAATAAACCAAAAATATTTATTAAATGTGTTTCAATTTATTCCAGCCCCCTTTGTGTAGTGGATGTCCCCGATGTCTCTCACTTCCTGTCTCACTACACCGTGCTGTTAATGAAAATCAAGGAGATTGGTGCAAAAATTAAAAAATTTCAAGTTAAAGTTTACAGGAGCATCACATGCTTGACACATTCTTGGAGTTTCGTTTTGTTCTGAATGGGAATACACACGCGTAAAGTAAAACATTTGTGAATACAGTCGCTTTCTGTGAGAATCGCTTAATTTTCTTGAAAAAAAACTTTTGTGCATGACTGAATACACAATAATTTTATAGTCTTTATAAATAAAAGGTGCTGACACAGTTATTGTATGTTTTTAGTCTGGAACGTTTTTCAGAGACCCGTGTGTGATGTCATGAACGTTACGTCTATAGTTGTTGAAGGTCTATGGCAAGGCCTGGCTGAATGTGAAAGAGATAAGAACTGTGTGAAGGAGGTTCGCCTAAAAACCTCCCCTTCTTCTTAAAAGCCAAATGTGTTAAATCTTCCGCTTGGAACCTCCAGAACTGTCATGTTTTTGAAAGCAGTGTTCCTCGATCGTTGTTGACGAAGGGTTCACTACTCACTAGAACAACGAGCAACACACTCGATCCTCCATCAAACATTATTCTGAAGATCTGCTGTATGCAAATGTCCTGTGGTGGAAGACAAGACCTCGCTTGCCTCACACATTCTGTGTCTCTGCCCACTACCCGCTACAAATGTTTACCTGATCCCCTAAAAGAAACACAGATGTGGAGGATTGGCTCAGGATTATTGCCAAGAAATGTGGAGCGTCAGTGTATCCTAAAAACGAGGGAAATCCCAGGCGATTCAAAGAGCCGTGAGCTGAGGCTATCTGGGATTAGCGCAGTGAGTGTCTCTGTGTGTGGCGAGGTTGCTCTTGTGTTCGGATAGCCTCGGGTTGAGGGCACGTCGATGGTAATCTACCTCATCCACAGGGGGAACACGGTTACCATCAGATGAGAGCATCAATAAAGCACATGCAAATGCAAATGTTTGGTGTTTGTTTCATACAATAATCAATTAAACCTAGAGTCCCCTGAGTGCGCATTACTCAAGGATGAGAGTTTTAATCGTGGTTGAATATTTAAAGCTCTTTACTCTGTATTACATTGTAAATGTATTAAAAGAGGGAACATTGTAAAATCATTTAAAGTCTTAAATAATGAGCCGAATAGCATTTCTATATGAGGCTTTCGAGCAGAGACAGATCTTCCTAGATGGTTGCTAGGGTAAATTTTTGGGTTGCTATGGTGTCTTTACTGGGTGAAGTAAACCCGTTTGTGCGAGATTGACACACATAAATCTGCTGAAATGGTTGCTAGGGTAAACAGCCTGGTTTATAAAGCAATACTGTGTTTCTTTTATTTATATTATCTGGAAATATCCTGTTCCCAGTCTGCTTGGGAAGTGTTATTGATGTAACTTCTGTGAGTAAGATAAAAATATAAACCAATCACCGCGCATAAGAGTTGAACATGGGATATATAAGTGCTGGGGAGGGATCAGTGATGTAATATTTAATTTATACTTGCGTATCATAATCCAAACCTTGTGTCTAAACCTGAAATAGAGATATGGGTTGCTAGGTTTTGGTTAGCAATGTCACCGTAAGTTCCCTTACTCCCCTAAGTGATATAAACCAAACCCTGTGTCTCTATGAGTATCGCAACATGAGATATTAATCTGCTGATATCGTTGCTAGGGTACACACTCTGGTTGCTATGTAGTGGTCAGTGAAGTCTGGTGGCTTATGATTAATTTGAACTAATCTCTACTCTCTTTCAAGATGTTTTTATAAATGGTTGCTGAGGTAAATAAATTGGTTGCTAGGGAGTGGGAGTGGTGTGGTTGTCTATATAGGTGCAGCTTAACGGTTTTGTGCTAAGCTAAACCTCAGTTGAGTCCTCCCTAACGTCTACTTCTGCCTTTCCTTTTTTTATTGAATTAACTAAATGAAAGATTACGTTGATTAAACCTGTTATTAAAAACTGTTTTACATGAATTAATTAATTTTCGTGTGTGTTGGTCACCCTTCTCCTAACAGTCAGTACACGTGTGACTTAAAGCCAGGAGAGATTTCTCAGCGGATGCCGCTGGTGTAGAGGCCTCTGGAGATTCCTCCACTCACCCCTAGCCTTTCTTTAAACTCTTGCTTTTTATCCTTTATGGGCTTTTACCAATGTTTGGTCTAGTTCCAATGTTTTAGGCATGCTGTAGTATATCGTAAACCCTTGTTTGAAAGTTTTTTCACGAGTTTGTATTTCTTTCATTCCTCACGTTCAGCACTGTGGTCCAGCATTGCTCCAGAGATAAAATGCACTTCATTAAAATGTTGTTGTGGGAAAGGACTCAGAGTAAGGAGAGCCAGTAAAGCTGAGCCTCTGTCCTTGGTTCTGAAGCTGTCTCTTCCTGTCCCTGTTTTCCTTGTGGTGTGGTTCTCCGGTGAGCAGCATTGATCTCATTTGTAGAGATCTCCTCCCTGCAGAACATCTCTTTAAATTACTGCTGCTTCTGTCTCTCGCCGGAGCTACCAAAGCTCTAGCATGAAATCACTGAGTGATTCATGAAGCAAATGAAGTGTTTGGTGAGACTCTTCTAAAGATGGCTTTCAGACACACATTACAGGCTTAAATGGAGCTGTCGTAAGGGATGAAAATGAGTTCTGACACCTCAGCTTTTCCAATAAGAACCAACACTTTTTTCTTTGTTGGTATATAAGTGTAAGGCAAGTCCGAGCTTGTCTCAGCTTCTGGAGTATTTGAAGAAGCTCGACTTTAGCTTTTACCCTCATATTCAGAGAACGGGTCCGAACACGCCCCAAAGGCAGCGCATCGTTCTCCTCAAAATCTCATTTTTCCAAGCACTCGCTTCTTGAGATTTCTAAAAAACGTGCCAAAAAGTGTTGCTTTTCTGCTCTGGTTTTGCCTGTCACGCACAAAACAATCACTGTCATTGCTGTCCTGAAAATAAATCAATTATTTAATAAACAATGCGCTGACCTCGTCCAAACTATACACATCTATATTTATATATTTACTAATGTAAATAAAGTTCCCAAAGTACTCTGTTTTCTAGTAACACTAAAGAGTGTGGGGGAATAAATGAAACCCTGCTGATCCGAAGTTATTCTTTTAGCTGCAGTTATCCCAGGAGGGATTTAGTTCCCGCTGCAAAAGTGGATTAAAGTCTCCCTTGTTGTTGCCTGGGTTGTGTGTTTCGGATTATTGCCCTGCTGAGGGAAGACAGTTCTCCTCTAAGATTTGATTGATCATCGTTGCAGCTGTCCGGTCAATCGCTAGAACATGACATCTCCATCCCCATGTTTGACGATTGAGATGGTACATTCCTGCTCCTATATACGTGTTGTCTCGCAGAATCAGTACAGGATGAAATACTTCTTTCCCTCACTGTAAGCTCTTCCTCCAGCTCGCCCAGAGTCTCACAATCTATTAAGGTGTCCTGGCGCTAGCACTGTTAGCATAGCTTAGCACAGCATTTTGATTCAGAACGATCTGCTTTGCTAATGTTTTGGCTGGTGTGGGAAGTCAAATCTTTGCAGGATGTCATTGAACAGCATCCTCAGATCAAGCGGCGGCTTAACTAGCTGAAGCTGCTTATGTTTACCAAAACGAATTGAATTGAATTTCCTTTACCTTGAAACAAACAGAATCTCTCTGGCATCAAACATTTCTAACTCAACAAAACAAGAATGGTTTTTAGTGAACCTCCGGCCCCTCCTCGTGAAGAACTCTTGTAGCCACTTGTCGGTGAACAGCAGCCAACGCTAAAGCCTTCTGAAAACTTGGAAATCAATCAGTGCTTCTGTATGTGGTTGTAGGTGATTTAGGGGTTAGCGCTGATCCTTCTAAGTCCTGGCTGGTGGAGATTTCTGAGATGGATGTCCTGCATCTCTGCAGCACCACTCAACAACTTGAAAAAGCATTTCCACTGCAAATAAATCCTTTGATATAGGAGCCATATAGGAGCTTCTGGGAAGAAAATAGACGTTCTCTGAAAGAGTCATGTCAGCTAAAAATAAACAAACAGATTAGTTTCAACTCCTGTGTGCTTTCTTGGTTTTAGTACTTAAAATCCACTGCATCTCACACAGGGAGTACATCGCTACGTCTGCTGCAGACGAATGCAAAGGTAAATGCATTGTAATTTCCCCATGTACAATAATTCCACTTCGACAAGTGCTCATCAGCGCCCCCTATGCATTCTTTCAACAAATCGTTTATGAAATCAATGTTTCGTAAAGTACCTGCCCCGTTTCTGTTTATATGATGCATGTTTGCAAAAGTTTCTCAGAAGGCCAGGCTGAATTTCCTTGTTTCAACGGAACAAATTTGCTAAGTTCAATGTATTTAAAACTGCCAAAAACATTGATTTGTGAAGTGATTTTTAAGGATGATCTACAAGAAGTGAATGTGTGTGTTGCCCTGTGATGGATAGGCCAAGTCCAGGGGTGAAGAAAAGGAACAAGAGAATACTTTTTATCGGAATCCTTCATTTATCATCTAGATTTTTCCTTTCATTTCTTAACTTTTCTTTCTGTGAGTTGTAGTGCATCTGTACCCATCCATGTTGTTCTGGAAGGATCAGTAGCACGTGTGAATGTTGCTCACAGCCGTTAGCTCGGGTGAGTTTATTGACAGCGATGCGTGGGGACTGGGCAGAGTTTGCGGCTGGCGTGCTGAAACATGTTCGCGGAGCTGTCAGACTCGTCATTATCACTCAGGGCGGCCGAGCCTGTCCCGACACGTGCATTTCCTGCAGCCGGCGCGCTCCGGTCCATGCTCTTATCCCAGCGCTGCAGGAGAGTTTGGGATGTGAAACTGTGTGTGGGTTTCTGTTCTGGTGGTTTTGTTTGTTGTTTTTCTTCATGTAAAACTCTTTTTTAATACTTTAAAGTGCGTATAATATCGTTTTGTTTATTATTATTATAATTTGTTTGCTGAGATGAAAGTGTTTTTGTTTGTTTTATCATTTTTAATAAGTAAATACTCAATGTTTTTTTGTTCAGTTTTGTTTAATTTCCTGGAATAGATTGTTTTATCGTTGTTTACGATATAATTTGTTTTCTTTCTTTGTGTTTCATAAACATTAATTCTGTTTAATTTATGTGAAAGATAAATGATATGATTTTGTTTTTGTTTGAAACAATCGAATTTGATTATTTACCGTAGATTTTCCATTTTTTTGTGTGTTATTGGTTTTTTGTTTATTACATTTTCAACCCAGGAAATAAATTTTATGTTCAGGATTATATTTACCTTTTGTACTTTGTTTTCTTGCAGTATTCTCCGCTGCTGAAGAAGCTCTACTGTCAGATCGCCAAGACCTGTCCGATCCAAATCAAACTGGCGTCCTCGCCTCCGTCCGGCAGCGTGATCCGAGCCATGCCCATCTACAAGAAAGCCGAGCATGTGACCGAGGTCGTCAAACGCTGCCCCAACCATGAGCTCGGACGGGACTTCAATGAAAGTATGTGCCATTCACTTGCTTCCTTCAGGCTTCGTTTCAGAAAGAAATAGCGAAATGCTCCAAAAGCTGTAATGCAATATAAATGCTGTCACTGTTTAGATGCACACTCCAGAGGCTTCCTTTATTAAAGCCTGAGTAGTGGCCCTAGTAAAAGTGGACGTAAATGTCTGATTTAGAAAAATAAGTAAATAATAATAACAAAGATAGAAATTAAATGTAACACTGTGTGAGTTAAAACAGTGTTATGCAAAAGTTTAAGTATTTTTGGTGCCCATGCAGTGTCTCCTTGTGTAACGAGCTCTGAATAGGTGAACGCTGCACAGTGGCGCCATCTGCAGCAAGATGATGCTGTAGGTCTCTAGAGCTGGTCTGTGGGTTGCCCGTGACTGTTCTAACCATCCCGCTCCTCTGCTTATCCGAGATTTTCCTTGATCTGCCGTTTCGGTCCATGACTATAACTATGCTTCTGGTCTTCCAATTCCTCACAATGTTCCCAACGATTTTTTTTTCAAATTTCTCTTTTTCCAGGTCAGACAGCTCCTGCCAGTCACCTGATTCGTGTGGAGGGCAACAACCTGAACCAGTACGTGGACGACCCAGTGACAGGCCGCCAGAGTGTCATGGTTCCTTACGAAACACCACAGGTGAGGGAAACATCGCTTTATTGTCTAGCCTAGCCTTCTTAAAACTTTTAATATTGGTTAAAATAGTGTTGTTTTTTGTTATTGTTGATCATTATCACACAGTAAGAACGATTTCGAGCAAATCGTATTGTGGATATAATATTGTGATATTCCTCATATCGTGAGTAGTGAGTGTACTGTAACACATCATGAAATAGTGGTAACTAAATCCTCTAGTTACCACCGTCGGCCATCAGGGGGCCTCCAAGGCTGCAGGCAGGCCCCACACATTTATGTCAGCAAAGTTCCAGCTCGTTGGTTTCAAGAACGGTATAAAAGCTCACGAGAGCGATTTGATGCCCCTGCTGCAGACTGCAGATGTGTTCCTCGTGTTGTACTCATGGTCTCTCACATCTCTCCTTCTGGAGGTGGGGACGGAGTTCACAACCATCCTCTACAACTTCATGTGCAACAGCAGCTGCGTGGGAGGCATGAACCGCAGGCCCATCCTCATCATCATCACGCTGGAGACTCGAGAGTGAGTGCCGGGATTCATCCGGAGAGTTTTCACTGGGTTTTTCTCAGTTCCTCGCTAGAGCCGGAGGAGGCTAAGACTCTGCGTGTGCTTCCCCTGCAGCGGACAGGTTCTGGGCAGGCGGTCGTTTGAGGGTCGGATCTGTGCCTGTCCCGGCAGAGACCGGAAAGCTGATGAGGATCATTTCAGGGAGCAGCAAGCTCTAAATGAAAGCGTGGACAAAAACGGAAACGCAAACAAACGAAGTGAGTGCTTTGTCATTCGCTTCAGACTCCAGAAAAAGTTGTGATTCCTGATTTTTACATTCCTCAACAGACTTCAAGCAGAGTCCCACCAGTATTACCAACCCTGCCATCAGCATCAAGAAGAGGAGGCACGGGGACGAGGAGATGTACTACATCCCTGTGAGTGTTAAGCCGAAACCAACCCTTCAGTCTCCCTTCTTTCGTTTCATCAGGAATATAAAACACTAATAATGATATAAAAGTGTCTTGAATGTGTGGAGATGTTAGGGATACAGTCAGCGCCGGCTCTAGGCGCCTTTGTTCTATCTGCTCTCCATCTGTAATATGTTAAATGTGATATAATTATGATATTTGTAATGATAATCAGCCTCGTCTCTTTAAGAACATTTCCTCTAACATCTGCTGAGACAAAAACATCTGCTGTAGATCTATCTTTTCTTCATGTAGCTTATGTGTCGATGCTAAACGAGTGCGGTTATAAAGGCTCATGAGCAGCAGATTTGATTCAAGTTAATTAGCTTTGTGTTCTGAAGGTGCGAGGGCGGGAGAACTTCGACATCCTGATGAAGATCAAAGACAGTCTGGAGCTGGTGGAGTTTGTGCCGCAGCAATTCGTGGAGTCGTACAGACAGCAGCAGCAGCAGCTCCTCCAGAGACAGTCCGTTCCTGATGTTGAAAGTTTCATTACTTGGTTTTGCACATGCATGGTCCAAAAACATTTATTTTATGTTTTTTTAACAACTGTGGATTGCACAATACTCCTCCTTTACCTGACACAATCCGCGGCGATTGGAGTTTAGACCAAAGTCTGCTGTGATTGGATGCTGCGTGTAGCTCTATCAGTGAAGAGCTAATGCTTTATACACATGTTAGCAAAACTAGCATCAAGCTAGCAAGCAAAACTAGCTCGTTCGGGGAGGAACTACTGCTTTATACATTTGTTAGCGAAGATAGCACCAAGCTAACAAAGCTAGCTTGGTGTGTAGTGACCCTTCAAATGTTGAACTCTGCAGGAGAGATTCATAGATGTTCAAACTTTGTTCCTCTGCTGTGGTTGACAGAAGTCACATGACCTCTCCATCCTCATACGGCTCACTCAGCAACATGAACAAGATTCACGGAGCCATCAGCAAACTTCCCTCTGTGAATCAGCTGGTGACGCAGCAGCCGCAGCAGAGCGCTGGGCCCTCGGCTTCACTATCACACATGGGTAAGATCCATTGTTCTGTGATTGGCTGCTCTTTCCTCTAGAGGTGTGGCTTAGCTTCTCAGCCCTTCCCCACTAGCCTCACCCAATGTAGGCTGGAAGGGTACCATTGATGCTGATTCCCCCCACATCTGTGAGCGTGAAGCTGACGTACTCCGGTGTTTGTTTGTACACGACGTTGATGCTTGATGCCCCAGGACTGGTCCTCTCTCATCCTGCTCTTAACCCTCACTGCTCCTCTTTTTAGAACTTCTTTCAACCCTGGACTGTTTTGTAGAGGTTCTCTAGATAACCACATTATTCATTGCTCCAGGTACCAACATGCTGAGCGGACACCACATGCAGTCTAACGGCGATGTGAACGGAGCGCACCCATCACAGTCTCTTGTGTCCACGTCTCACTGTAGCCCTCCCCCACCGTACACCCCTGACCCCGGCCTCGTCAGGTACAGCCCCCTGCAGTAGCAAAATAGCGTTAAATGTGTTAGCATTGTGCTAATTATATACAATCATTAAGCTAATCACACAATAATTCCTGCTAATCGCATACTGATTCGTGTTAGATAGCATGAAAACTCAGACTAGCATCATGCTAATGCACACCAACATCACCTAAAATTCATGGTAAGCGTTATTGACCTGCTAATTCATGTTTCCACTATATTCATTATTGTTAACACTATGCTAATTGCATGCTAATTTATGTTAGCATCATACTGATAAGACAATTTATACTAGCATCATATAAATGCTAGCATTATAAAAATGTTGTTATGAGGTTGTTCTGCAGAAGGGAGACTGAAACATGGGGAGGTTACTAGCGTTGTGTTAAACATTGTTTTGTCATTGGAAGTACTGCATGCACCGAGAATAATCGGATCATTGATCATTAGGATTTCATCAGTCTGTGTGGAATGCGCCAGTGCTTCTTCTGTTCTCCATGGATGAATATGTAATTCACAGGACGCAGCCGCTTGGTCTTAGTGGGATTCCTTTTCTCTCTGAACAGCTTCTTAACCAGCCTGGGCTGCCAAAACTGTATCGACTACTTCACGTCTCAGGGGCTCCAGAGTGTCTACCACCTTCAGATGCTGTCTATGGAGGTGAAGTCAGGAACCAGAGCTTTTACCAGTTCATGGATTTTTATATTAAAAAAACATGGTTGATTTGAATAAATACACATTTTCCTGGAAATTAAATCCTTCATCCAGGTTCCGGAAGTTGTAGCGTCATGCTAATGCATGATAATATATGTTACCATTGTGGAAATCACATAACAGTGGAGTGCTAATTTATGGTAGTATGCTGTTTATTACATCATTATACCAATGACATGCAAATGGCATTAATTTATGTGAACTTTATGTAAATCCCATGCTAGCCTCATCTAATGACATGTTAAACTACTTTTTAAATAACGCTAACCTCTTGGATCGCTGGTTTATGGAAGCCTTGTGCTAATCTAACCCTAATTTATGGTAGCATTATGCTAACAGTGCTAATTTATGCTACCATGCTAACTTATTATAGCATCATGCTATTGACATGGATTTCTGGAAACTGTGTGTTAATTATGTTTTAGCATCTTGCTATTCTTATATTTTTACCATCTTTAATCTTGAGTTTTAATCTTTCCATGTGGTTAAACCTCGATCAAACTCCGCTTGTAAATATGAGTTTTATTTCCATGTTTCCAATTCACTACTTCAATCAAAAACACAAATGAACAGAGGGTGTGTATAATAATAACTAACGGCCGTGTGTGTTGTGCTGCTCAGGACCTTGGGGCTCTGAAGATCCCTGAGCAGTTTCGCCTGGCGATCTGGAGGGGTCTGCAGGAGCTGAAGCAGGGGCAGGACTACGGCCAGCAGCTCATCCGCTCCAGCAGCAACATGGCAACCCTGGGCCCTGGGGGAGAGCTCATCCGCTCCAGCAGCAACATGGCAACACTGGGCCATGGCGGAGAGCTGCAGCGACAGCGCGTGATGGAGGCCGTTCACTTCCGTGTGCGCCACACCATCACCATCCCCAACCGTGGCTCTGCGGGTGGCGCAGATGATTGGGCCGACTTCGGCTTCGACATGCCAGACTGCAGGACTCACAAACATTCCATAAAAGAGGAGTTCGGAGAGAGCGACCTTCGCTGAGAGAGGGACGGCTCTTGATTATTTATTCAAGCGTCCACAAGTAGAACGGTATTATTATGCTGGAGTTTTCTTTATAAGATCCACAAAACCCAGAGTAATGCCCCTCACAGAAAGAAACTCTAGTGAAAAAGTACATCTACTTTTTGGGAGATATTAAACTGTTCCAGCACTTCCTTATTTGACAAAAAAAAAAAAGAATTCCTGCAGATTTGTGTTGTTGGTATTAAAGTGTTCTATTTATTACCACAGTCCTAAAGTGAACAAAAAGTTTGTTTTTTTGAAGCTGCATCATCAACTGGCCACTCCTCCAGACCCATTGAAATCCATCAGGAAACTAGAGTGATGATCTGCTTGTAACTGGATTGTCACAGTTGTACACAGTCGCTCACTTGTATCCTTGCAGGACAAGGTTTTATTTATCATGCTTTTACTTTCTATTATTATAATGTTCCTTTGATGTTTTTAGGATACTAATCACCATCTTTTTCCATTGTTGTGAATGTATTTCCTTTTTTTTTAACACACCATCATCACACAATAGAGTGTGTGTGTGTGTGTGTGTGTGGGGGGGGGTCATTATTAAGCTCCTTTTTTGATCTGGAGGTCACATAATCAGAAAAATCCCGTAAATGATGCATTTGGAGATTAAGTAATTTTTAAAATCACAATACGTCCAGATGAAGGGAAGATCTATTGACTGCTTGATTTCCTGTTGAACTCTGAGATGTTTGCACATCTTTAATCTGTTGAATTGTTGTGATTTAACCCTTATTAGTCCAGGGCCTTTTTGAGCATCTTTTTTACTATTACAATTCACAAATAATAATTTACATTTAAAACTGCCTTTTTCTGGTGATGCTTAATATCTATTTTTGGCAAACCCACATTTTTTCATTATATTGCACAATTAACTTCAAACTGGACAAAAAAAATACATTTTTTTATGTTTTATATGAAAGATTAAAAGTGTTGAGGTAAAAACAATTAAAAATCTATTAAACGCAGATGAGCCTCCTCTAAACTATGCATAATATTCCTAGTATTTATTTGTACCACTGTATAAAGTAGTTTCTATCATCCACACACACACGCGCGCACGCACACACACACACACACACACACACACACACACACACACAATGCCTCCTCACAGGCCTTGCACTTATACGGGCATCACTTCTTTTGCTCACTAGATGTGGGGTCTGTTGTGACTTGTATAATGAACATAGGACTTTCACACGTAGTACCTTTTATTAATGTTATGTTTGTTTAAAACCAACTTTTTGAAACTTGATCCTTGGAATAGAGACTACATTAATGGAGGGTCTGCGTAATTCCTACTTAACCGAAGGCATCCGGTGTAACTTGTAGAGACTACTAAGGGTTAACTCATAACTATAGAGACCAATTGTGCATTCTTCTTCCATTCATCACAGCTTTTTTATATATCTTTGATATCTTATTTTCAAGTGAGCCAGAAAAATAAAGAAATTAAAAAATGTCAGTAATTTTCACTTTAAACCCCAACATTGCAGAAGTTAATTTCAAGAACTAGTCAGTGAAACGTGAAAGATGTGCTGAGATGTAAATAAAAAAACCTGAATGTAACCTGAATGTTAAATATGGCACAATTTCATGTTTATCCCTTTAAACTCAAATACATGTCTTGTAACCTTCACACGTGTAAATAATTAGTGTTATAAACATAATTGTGCTCATTTGAAACCGGATCCCGAGGGATGTTTTAACAGATGGTGAAACGTATAAATCCAAGCACTTTATGGCTTTAGGATACTGTAAACTATGTAATATTCAGTTGGTATCAGTCAGTATTATCTCACTCTGTGTCATTTTCAGATTTTAGGAATGTGTTTAAGACATTGACGTATTGTGTTTCTTTTAAAGTGTTTCTTCTTTTTTTTTACATTGCAATGTTTGAATTCTGTAAAGCGATTTGTTTTGTAATAAATAATGGAGTGTGAAAAAAGTACCGGTATATGTTTCGTTTCGATATTTGACTTTTGTTGTTTTGTTGTATTTCAAACTTCACATTTCAAACTAGATGGCCATTTAAAGTTTCAAATTTATATAGGGCCATTTAAAAGAATATTTCTAAGGAAAATGAATTTGTTACCATGGATGAATCTTCGGTTACTATGGAGAAGTAATACAAAGTTCCTGATGTCAATTTTAGTGACCTAAACCAACTCCCCCTCCTCTTTCATTTCCTTAGCTGATAAATACAAATTTGATTGCTATGGTAAACAGTTTGGTTGATATGGAGGGATCTGTGACATAATGTTCCCTTTTTGACAATAGTTATATAAACGTCTCTGTGATTTTCCAAAGCTGAGATAGAATTCAGAAAAACTGGTTGCTAGGGTAAATAGTTTGGTTGCCAGGGAGCTGTCAATGTCATAAAAATTTAATTTGTTACTATGATTAATGTAAACAAATCCCCATGATGTTTCTTCTGGAAGATATTTCCGTTGCATTCTCCAATTCATTTTCAATGGCCATTCAAACCAAAGGGAAATATTTACCGTAATCACTTCTAGAGCCTGGGGTTCAATTACATTTGCACAATAACTAGTATGTTCTTTCACAGACTTATAACCTCTACACATGTGGCCAATTTGAAGTTTAGTTGTTATTTACAACACAATTTGCCGAAATCGGCAACTGAAGGTGTTATAATAGTAAGAAAATTAACTTTTTGAGTGGAGTGGGCCAATACAGTGAGTTCTCAATGTTGACACGGTTTCTTAAGACTAAATAGACTTCGCGTAGTAAAATGAATTATTAAACATAAGAGGGTTTAGGCATCATCGATCAGTTAAAGAATGTTTCTTCATATTCATACACGAATCTTTGAAGGTTTCCAAAATTCGCCTCTGAGGTGTAATCGATGTGCTCTGCGGTCGGCTGAGGTGGTCTGGAGCGCTTGTGCTTACTGAAGCACTGACGTGTTCACTGAGCAGTAGATCGGCATCCCAGAGTGACACAGCGGCGCTACCGGGTAAGATAAAAATCATTTATTTTCGTTTTCTTCACTGTGTTGCTCTTATGGGCCCTGATTGTACGGAACCAGCCTCTAATTCTACATCTCTACAATGGCGTTACCATAAACGCAAATTTTACCCAATACGTGAACGTAGGGCTAAAGTTTACCCGTTCAGATTTCCCCGGAAGTGAGTTGTCCACTTTTAAATGTGTCCTCTGGTTTTTGTAGTTTTTTTAAACATCCTCCTGATAACACATTCACAAATAAAAACTACAACCATCATGTTTCCGCCTGAGGCGAACCCAAGTTTGGAAAACCAAGGGAAGTGTAGTTCAGAATGCTGGTTCTTGAACATCTTGACAACGTAGATGTCGTTATAGAAACTACAGTAACCATGAACCATCGCGCCTTAAAGGAGTCGCCGAGACAGTTAGCACATTGATGCTAAATAGCAAATTAGCTTACTTGGATTGATCATAAGGTTTTTGTGATTTTATGAAATACATTTTTACATTAAGACAGACGTTAGTGTCTCCTCGGCGGAATAAAAAAAAATAATGTTAAAATAGTGAGCGTGCTAGTTAAACTAGCTTTCATTTACGTGTGTGTCTTGTTTTCTGTAAACGTCACGAAATTAACTCCGAACTCGATCGGGTTTTTAATACAGATAATTTTGTATGCATAATCTTGAAGCACAATATGAAGCTATATCGCAGTTATTGAAAACAAGGGAATGTGCTGAGCTGATCACAGTTAATTCATTAATGTTATATACTGTAGTTTCCTCTGTGGTCTTACTTTACTGGTTTGCTTACTCTTAAATCCTCTTGTTCCATGATTGTGTTGTGTCTGGACTTTGACTCTGATTTCAAATCTGATTTTAAACTCGCTCACGGAGGCTTCCGTTTGTAACCAGGAAATGACGTTCTCTAGGCGCACCTAAAACATCTATAACCCTTGCCTAAATTGGGGTATCAAAAAAGTTAAATATATGATTTCCAATGGCAACGAATTGATTATCTTGCCCCAGGTCTCCAAACTCCTCCCACAGTTCCACCTGAAAGGTGTCATTGACAGTCAGCAGATCACGTGACCCAAAGGGAAACATGCTCAGGGTTTCCACTGGAATCAGTGAAACTGGCCCAATCTTTCTCAGGATCCCTCTTCTCTCACAAGAAGTGTTTTTAAAATCAATGAATACGTTTATACTCGATCAGAATTATTAGATGGTTCTCTAAATCAGAATCAGAGGCGTGCATGTACAAGTTTATTTTCATAAACATTCTTGCTTTCCCACAGACAGAATGCCAGAAGGAGACAGTGCCGGTGAATCCATCCATGGGAAACCATCAGCCATCGGAAACTTCTTCAAGCGCCTGGGGCAGGTGAGCGCTGGAGGTCTTGAAGGAGTCAATGCTGCTTTTTTTTTTTTTTTTTTTAACATGACTTTGACATGCAGCACCATCACCCCTCTCCTCCTCACATTTCTCTCTGAATTCTTGTTTTCTTGTTATTAGTATTTGTTCTGATAACAGATTGTTTTGGTGGAATGCTTGTGCCGTCACACTTTGTACACAACAAATGAAATGGTTGGGATGTTGATATTATGGGATATAAAGCTTGTAGAGTTTGTAAAACCTCCTCTTTTTCTCCGGATACAGATCTATCAGTCATGGCTGGACAAGTCGACGCCGTTCTCAGCGGTGCGGTGGGCGGTGACTCTGATTCTTACGGCGGTGTATATGATCAGAGTTTATATACTGCAGGTAAACGCACGACGATTTCCTCACAGATATGTTTTTTTTTCATTGAGTGGAGCCTGGAACATCAGAAAGGGTAGCAAACATGTTCCGTCACCATCTCGTGTGTATTTAACACACAACGAAGTTCACATGTAACGTTGTACTTGGATGAGTTTTCTTCGGTGCAGTACTGCCACCAATATTAATAACCTGTGTGTGTGTGTGGGGGGGGGGGGGTTGATGGGGCTCTTATTTTCAAATGTGAATAATGGGCATTGATCCTTGAGATCCTGAATGATGTTTTGTCGTCCTGTGAGAAGGTGCTGCACTTCTCCTCACAAAGCTCTGTGTTCTTCTCCAGGGCTGGTACATAGTCACATATGCTCTAGGGATCTACCACCTTAACCTCTTCATTGCTTTCCTCTCGCCAAAAGTGGATCCCTCGTTGCTGGATGATCCAGGTAGGTTCGGAGATTGAAGCGCTTTGGATCTTCTTTGGGAAGAGTGTAATGTTTGGCGTCTCTCTCGACTAGACGAGGGTCCGGCGCTTCCCACGAAACAGAACGAGGAGTTCCGACCGTTCATCCGGAGGTTGCCAGAGTTTAAATTCTGGTGAGTTTTCATGTCATTTTTAGGACGTTTCCGT
This sequence comes from Danionella cerebrum, assembly GCA_007224835.1. Taxonomy (NCBI): domain Eukaryota; kingdom Metazoa; phylum Chordata; class Actinopteri; order Cypriniformes; family Danionidae; genus Danionella; species Danionella cerebrum. The sequence goes on along the minus strand of SRMA01025069.1, from coordinate 279,556 downwards.
TGCTCTACGCTTCGATCGGATCGGATCTTTACTCCAAGCGTCATGTTTGTTTTGATCGAGATCACAGTAGATCTGTAATTAGAAACAGGATTTTTTATTGTATTTTATTAATGTGATTAATTCTCTCATTGCTTTATTTCGGTTTCAGGCATTCGGCGACGAAAGGCATCGTCATCGCTATGATTTGCACATTCTTCGAGGCCTTTAATGTGCCGGTGTTCTGGCCAATCCTTGTAATGTATTTCATCATGCTCTTCTGTATCACCATGAAACGCCAGATCAAGGTTTGTATCCGTTTAGCCGCGTTTCTTCTAATATTTCTGTCTGTGATGAGAAACAAACATGACATGGTTTTGTATAAATACCTCAAAATATCGCATTTAACGTTCTTCGTTAAAATATTTATTATTATCAGTGGTATCTTTCTTCTGGTCTCTGTGATTATAAAGAAATACCTAAATAATCCTTCCATGTTTTGCTATGGCTTTCATTTTGGAACTAGATATCCTGTGTTGTTGATCTGCCCTTGCTAGTATTCATTATCATGTTGATGGCATGCTTTAGCGTAAAGCTAACATGACCTAAGGTGTCAGTATCATGTAGCAAGGGTGACTTTTCATTTCATTAGCATGATGCTACCATGCTAGCAGAACTAATGAACATCTAGCTACGGTGACCTAGCATTAAACTACCACATTATAGCAAGTCGTTTTTATTTAGCTTCCATGAATTGGCATGCAGTGAGCTTGATTGATAAATTAATTAGCATTTATGTCAGATTTAGCTAGCGTGACGTTACAAGCCATGTAGCTATAATGCAATTACCAAGTAATGGTCATATATTTACTTTGATTTATTAAGTAATTTTCATTTTTATGTGGGGCTATCACAAGCCGTTAGCATAACTAAAAATGATGAAAAAATGTTGACACTGTTGAGTTACCACATGTGATTTTGTTTACCTGGCATGGCTTGGCTCGTCATAAGCGTGCAGCTAGCATGTTTTGGCTAGTCTTTAGCTAACAGCTAGCATAACTTGAAAAGTCTTTAGTGCAATTAGCATGATATGGCAAGCCATTAGCATGTAACTAGCAAGTAGATATCATTGTTAACATGTAAATACTATAACCTGAGTTAATGAGTTATTACCATGTCATTACCGTGATGTTATCCTGTCATTAGCATGATGCTAGCACATCTTTTTAATTTCAATAATTTTGAACAGATTTTTGTGAACTTAAATTGTAATATTTGAAATGGTTCTCTTTCTTGTAATGTACGTTCTCATCATTCATTTAAGATTCAGATGAAATCGTTGGGTTAATGCTGTGTTTGTGTCGTGTCCGCAGCACATGATCAAGTACAGATACCTGCCCTTCACGCACGGGAAGAGGACTTACAGAGGCAAGGACGACACAGGGAAACCCTTTGCTAGTTAAACCCCTTCCTCAAATTAAACCTATTGATGAAGAATGGTGCGTAAAGGGGGCTGAGGTTTTTCTTTCCTTTTCTCTTTGCTTTCTATCTGTTTCCGAACGAGAGAAAGCAGAATGAAACCATCGATTCACATTGTAACGCTGCCTTCAAGTGTTTGGGGTGTTTGAAATGTTCTCGAGAGCTTGCACACGGGTCAGTTTGGATAAACCGTACGAGATCCCACTCGTCTCCGTGTCCCCATTCTTCCTCAAACACCTCAGAGTTTCTTCTGTAGAGTAGATTTCCGAGCTCATCCGTGGAGCACGGACTCGATCTTCTGTACTTTCAAATCGTTCAGTTTCTACACGATTCCAAGCTGAAAGTGCAGCACGAGTCATGTTTCACTAATGAGCCACTTTTTAACCTTAAATTAGTTAGATACCAATCTGTTTAAAATAACACTTAATGATCACAGTTAAGAAACAAACGGCTGCAGTTCTTGCTCAGCACTGGTCCGAGTACTGATCATCCGCACTTTTTTCTTATTCTACTCTTTTCTCATAAGTTTATTCAGTTATTTATGACTTTTAACATTGTTTCTATGCCTAAATAAAGTAATAAGACCTGGAACACTTTTTTTCACATGATGAAAATATATCGTTGCAGCTGAGGCACGTTTCTAATGAGCAGCACAGTCATTGTTTGTTTTTGGCTAAAGAACGCCCTCGTGTGGTGGATTGCAACAACCCTCAGATGCTGCTCTTTATTATTATTATTATTATTATTATTATTATTATTATTATTATTATTATTATGTCTATGTCCTGACATCAAATCTCAGTTATACTCAGAAATTAAAAGAGCCATTTGTGCCAGTTTCCATCAAATAAATTCACCTGTGCCCATGCAAAAAGCAAATTTTTACTGCAAGACAAACATTTTATTCACAAAATTCAGATTGTGTCCATGCAAAATGTATTTTTATCAGTAACATTTCCCCGTACTAGCAGCCTGCTGTTGAAGAGTAGAGCAGAAATATTGATTTTGTTTATTTATTGCATCATTAGTAACTCTCTAATGAGCAAAACAAACTAACGAGGTTTTACTTTTCTTGAACAATGAGGAGTTTTGTGGACCTTACAGTGAAAAGTTTAAATGGAGTGAAAGTGCTGCATTAATGATCTGCACGTGTGCAAGTCAACGTTCAGTGGGCGGGGCTTTTGCAGTCTGCGGGGGTACTAGATGGCGGCCACATCACTTTGCCAATGACACTTCTGCAGCACGAGCGCGAAAACAACTGGCTTTTTTCAGTAACGTGTTTTGATATCTTTGTATAGAAATAAACCTGACGCACATGCCTTGCGTCACTGCGCTACGGTCTGCAGCGAGGAGCATCACGATTGCTTTGACCCCACCCAGCGACCTGATTGGCTGCATGTTTTTTTACTGTTTGTGATGCAGATTTAAAGCTCAAGCGTTCGATTCATGGACCAAATGCTTGCAGTTCACAAAACTGTAAATTTTGCGAATCTCAATGCACACATGCAAATTATTAAAGCAGCGTTTAATTCACTGCGTTCGTTTATATTGATCAGTATTCTGGCGTGCAGTAAGGGACCACTAGAAGGACTTGCCACTTGTTAATATTTGCCTTTTCTCAACATTTGTATTTCTCTAAATGGTGGTATGTTGTACATAGTCTGATCATCCACCTGTGCTGTTTGTTAGCGGAGCTCCTGTAGGTCGCCTCGTTCTCCTCCTCGAGCTGGATTTGTAAAGCGAGAGCCTGTGATAGAGATGATGACTGCTCTTGGTTTCAGCATTCCCAATAAAAACTGTCTCTCTTCTTTCTTTTACAGAGGAAACATAAAGTTGAGTGCTTAAGCTTTTTCAAATGGATGCAGAGGGTTGAAGGTTATTTTTCCCACTTTTTCTTTATTTCGTGCTGGGCCACAACATCTAGGATAGATTTGATTTTGTGTCATCAAACGGCAAGTGGACAGAACTTAAGCGTTCACGAGGAGGATGCATTTCCTGTCAAAAGTGCAGTTTTTTTTTTCAATGGGGAGATATAAATATATATTTAATGTATAATTTTTTAATGGTTAACATGTTGACGTTTCTTTTTTTGAGAGTAATTTTTACTGTGCTAAAAGAATCACCGTTTGTTCATTTCTGATTAAAGACATTGCATGGTTTAGGTTTTTTTCTGTGCTGTTGGTTTGAGATAAAATGATTTTAATAATAACTCTGTGTAAATTTTTTCACTCCAAATACTATTAAAAGGCGTCGTCCCTTCACTGCTGTTTTCTTTTCTTTTCTTTGTGTTGAAAACCACGACGACTCTTTTACTCTGACACACAGAGAAGGGGTTTATATGTCTTTATACGTATAATGGCCTGTATCAACTGTGTGGCTCCAGATTCTTTCTCCCATTGAGAACTTCTAGATTAAAACTATATATATATATATATATATATATATATAATCACACAATTATGGCACCAAAAATAACATCACAGCTCAATATTCTGCATGATCAGACCCGTATTACACAATGTGTCATATAATATTTATTCTACATCCATTTTTACATTCCTATTACTCATAAAATCTAATATTGTCAGTTTACACCATTAGAGTATACAAAAAAAAATTAAATATCATTACAAAAACATGTTAAACTTTAAACATATTTACGGTTTATCGTCCTATTGTTGTGACATGAATGTTATATACAATGTTATTATTATAATTATGCGTTTCTCATGCCATTGTACTTTAAATATCTCTTGTTGATGCCCTGTACTTACTCATAAAAAAGCTGCATCACAAAAACCATTTGCTGCCCCCTAGCGGCTCGTTTTGCGCCTGCGCGCGTGCTCTCTGACGTCACTCTGTTATTCCTATGATCCACAGCGTCAGAGACGATTAGGACACGCTCCGCTGAATTTACTCGTGCCCGCAGCTCGTGTGTGGATTTTTCCCAATGAAACCTCGCTGTCAGACAGCGCTCAAACGCCATCGTTTACTTTGCTTACGTTAACCGCCGTCGAGCTGACCGTTCCCCCGCTCATCGGTTTCACTTCCGGGTTCCGAGCAAGCGGCTGTTCCGCGGATCAGCTGTGAGGATTGAATGAGCGACGGGAGAGCTGGAGATCTCCCGAAAATAAGTTCCGCTTTGGGGACTAACAGCATTTAACGATTAAGCTGTTTGCTCGGAAAGTTGTTATTATCAGCATTTGATTGCCATCCTAACGACCCGTGACGGACACCGGAGAATGAGGACATGTCTGCGGTGACTCATCCCGGCGCTCTGCTGCTTGATTCGGACGAGTCCTCTCGGTTCTCGGCGCTGCTTCGTTGATTTCGCTTTTTGTTTTTATTGAGGCTGTCGTCGCTCCTTCAAACACCTCTGCGGTCGAATCTGGAGCCCTTCGTGTGGCGTATTTTTTCACGCTTTAATGAGCGATAAAGTGTGAAAGTTTGGACCATGAAGAAGTTCTTCGATGCCCGTCGGGAGATGGGGGGCTCCGGGGCCGCGGTGGGAGCTGGTGGCGGGGGAGCGGGAGGCGGCGCGGGCTCCGGTGCCTTCATCGGACGCGTGTTCTCCATCGGACGGTATCAGGTGACGGTGGAGGAGACGGTGGCGGAAGGTAAGTGAAACAGACGAAGTGTATCGAATATATTAAAAGCTCAAAGTGTATTTTTACAGCAATTTACTCCATCAACAGCGCAAAAAAACACATCACAACAGCAAATAAAGATGTATTACATTTTTTCAGACGTTTATTGTTAATGGCACAATATGTAATATTCGTCCACTAGATGGTGCTATTCTGAAATACTTATAGAGCCCTGAAATTGCATAGAACACTTTTGTAATTGCTCAGAATATTATCGTTTTGTGGCTTTCAGTGCATTTTTTTCGGGGTATAAATCAGATTGTAAAAAGAAAATAAAAATAAGAACGATGTGACGTCGTCTGCTGCCATTGGGCTAATATGAAGCTTTTTCCGAGATGTCATTCATGGTTGCGCATGTGCACATTCAACTTCCTGATGAGGATGGAACCGCCGAGGTTCTCTAAATTTGATCGTTGGCAGCGTTTGTGATCTTTCTCAAGACGTGATTACAGCGGTAAGTCAGCTCTGTTCTGTGCAGCTGTCAATCACATGGTCTCGCCTAGTTTTTTTAAGGGGAGAATGGAACCATTGTGAACCACACAAAAATAAACTTGATACAAAAAAATATTGAACTGTGTTCACTGTACAGCTAACTTTTGAAACCCTTTAAAACGGTTTCTGAGGAAATAATTTGTGAAGTTCACTCTCCTGATGAAGAAGTCACGTGTGTGTGCAGTGCACCCTCTCTCTGTCTGTCATGGCAGCGCTCGTGTCATGCTTGCGATGCACCGAAGGCTTTACGATTACTCCGGAGCAGTCGTAGATCTACGAAGATTTTCAAGTGCTACTTCAGTTCTGATGCTTTTACTTCTGATGCTACTTCAGCCGGTACTTTTTAGCTTGAAAAGAAAGGTCTTGCTGTCAACTCCAGGAGTTTGAATTTGTGTCCAGGTTCTAAGTGTTAAAGTTAGTTTTGACTGGAGCTACTCGGATAAATGTTCTCGCTTCTTGAAGTGATGGAGATTCTAGTCACTTCTGAAACTTCTCTTCCTTGTCTTTGTGTGTAATGTAATATTTACTCAGAGACAGCTCTCCATTACTTTAATTTTAGAAACAAGAATAACGCGCTCGGACGCCGTAGAGAACTCTTAACGAAGAGAGGAGCAGTTTGGTGAGATGATGATGGCTCTGTTTGTTTTTCCCCCTGAAGCGTAAATAAATGATGACGTGTGATGAACGAGAGCCTCTGCTGTCCCGACTCACGCCTCATCGCTCGATCTGCTGACTGCATGGTCTGCGGCATGCTGCGTCAGCAGGGAGTAATGCGCCACGATTTGTTGGCTTCCTGCGGGGCTCGAAATCTGTGATGAAGTGTTTTCAAGGTTGCAGAGCTCAGATGTAAACCCGTTCCATGGGCAGAAATAGAAATGGAGATGGCCATGGGCGGCTTCTCTTGCGGCTCTGAAAGCACCTGCAGCTTTTCTTAAAGAGACTTTCCAACAAAATTTTGAAGAATCAGCTTAAAAGCATCGTTGCTGTCTGCAATGGCAACATCTGCAAACATTTTAATTGCAGTGGATCTCAAACGTCCTGTAGATTAAAATGAGCTCGAGCTGCTGGATTAGAGCAGGACGGATCGTCACAATTATTTTGCTTTGCCTTGGAAACGTTTTCAAAAAAACCTTTCAAGAGTTGTTTTGTACATCTGGAAAACACAGAGCCGGTGCTTCCTTAAAGCCTTAAAAACATTTAAATATAAATGGATAAAGTTTGTAAACAAACTGTGATGTTTTAAACTTTTAAAGGGAAAATTAACCAAATGTCCAATTTACCAATGGTTTTTGTCGCTAGGGAAAACAATCTGGTTGCTAGGGAGGAGTCAGTTGTGTCATTAAAGGTTGCCCTTTTCAAGATGAGTGATGTAAACCAACTCCAGGGTTTACCAAACTTTAGCGCACCACTGTGGCTGTTTCCTTGACGTTTTCTGAAGCTGAGATATAGATCTAAAGATTTGGTTGCTAGGGTAAAAACGTTTAGTTGCTATGGAAGGGTTCAGTGCGAGCTAATGTAGAGATATACCAAGTTGGTTGCTATGGTAAACAGATTGGTTGCTAGGGTGTGGTCCTAAAAATGTAACTAAGATTGACAAACAAACCTCCACATCTCTGTGATGTTTCAAGATATTTTTGTTGCGTTTTTTTCTTAAGCAGACAGCCAATGATTTCTAAAGGAAATCATGAACATTTACAGGGTGCACAAACTTTTGCGCACCACTGTGGCTATTTCCTTGACGTGAACAGAAGCAGAGCTGACCAGGCGCTGAGCGTCACCTGACCGACGCAGATCTGAGCCGCTCCGTCACACGACCGGCGAGATCTTCAAGCTTTAACCTTCACGCTTCTGCCCAGTAATCTGGATTAGATGGTGAGGGATCTTTCAATGCTGCCAAACTACGGCTCGTCCCCCAGCAGCCAAACGTTCTCACACTCGAAACGGAAGAATATTTTGGTTTACAGCTTGGATCCGCTGACTGTAGTCGTGTGTTTTCTTCACTCATTTCATGTGGTTTTTATTTGTTGAGCCTCAAATCAGATGCCATCCTTCAGTAGCTTCATCTTAGGGCTGAGTGTTTGTGAGCCGTAACAGTGGATTTACGGCAAATTGGATCAGCTCTGGAGACACGCGGGCTAGCTCCTTTAATTAATTACATAACGATGTGCGCTGCGGGCTCTGTGTGTCACGTGATCTTTGGAGGATCTTTGACCGAAGCGGTTAGGGGTCACTGGTTAACCCTGGGCTCCCGAGGGGCATCCGCTGCTCTGTGTGCCAATCGTTTACAAACTCAACCCTTGTCAGCCGAAAGTTCTTAAATTTGACTTAAAAATTATTCCACTTTTATTTTAATCAGTCAAACTGGCTTCATCCATCCAATAATCCAACACCAAACACTTCCTTCTCTGTGGAGGATTCCTCTCGTTCTTCCTCTTAAAACCTAAATCGTTCCTAAACCGTTCTTGAGTAGTAGTTTAATGGGTCCCTAAATGATACTTACGTCGGTTTGTAAACAGAACCGTAAAGAACGGTACTAGATTTCGGTAAACTCGTACTAGTACGGTTCCTAAACAGTACCTTCTTAAATGCTATTTAAATCTGTTCAGTTCAAACGCTCTAGAGAACGTAAAGCAGTAAATGATCGTGAGATTAGAGTTAAACTTTGTCCTCCTGCTGTAACGCAGTGACACTTGAGATGCCCCGGGAAGAAACCTGAGCAGTGCATGCTGGGACACGGAGTGCAGATAACAATAGAGAGGAGAGAGACACGGGAGCCAAAGGTTCAGAGGAGTTGGTGGTGTTTCTGTCCTGTTTGCTTCTGAGTTTCTATCCAGCTTTCATAGGTTTATGCCGTTTTTAAGCAAAGCATCACTTTAGACACATTTCTTTTATCTGTTTAGTTTGTTTATTAATCCACCGGGAAGCAGGAGGAGAAGGAGTAGGGATTTGAGGCTGCATTGAGCCCGTGGTGTCTGGAAGCATGCGTCTCCTTCTCGATTAACGAAGCTACGGAACGGTTTCATCACGGTTTTCCTTGAAGGAGCCGCAGTGTTGAGTTCCGTAAGCTCTCTCCATCCTCTTAGAGCCTCTCTTCAGGAGCCGATGTAAACAAGATAGTGAGGTGGTATTTATAGAGCCTTACATAATCAGAGGCACGCCACGCCTCGTCCGAGGGCATCATGCAGGCGTGGTTTGTTATTTCAGAACTAATTGCCATTTTCCGTTCCTCTGTTCATCAGATGCCATCAGCCTCTGCGCCGGGAAAGGGCTCCAAGGCTCTTCCAAATCGTTTTCTTTACGTCAGATTTTGGAAGTTTTGGAGTTTAAATCCTTTCTGTGAAGAGTGAAAGTTTTTTTCTTGGAAAACACTGACCAGTGCTCGGAACTTGATTTTAGCATTTAAGTGCTTTTAAAGGATGCACTAATTAAGAACAAATTAAATGTAAACCGTGTCTGGTACATTTTATTCCTTGAAAGATAATATCAAGGATTTATATTTTTTTTAATGGACAAAATTGTGACTTTTGTTTGATGTGAAATAATAATATTGCAGACAATTTGTCCAAAAACATAAAGGAATTTTCGAAACAATTATTTAGAAAAGATTATTCATTTTTGAATAAAAATGTATAAATACATGTAAACAGATAAATTAAAAACTCCCAATAAAATATATAAATATCAAAAACTCCCAATATACACAAATATTTGTGTGTGTATGTATATTTGAATTATTGTTAGACATATTTTTCAAGACAATTGGTTGTCAAATATAAGGATTATAATAATCCTGCCTGGCCAAAACAGAGTCTAGTTTGATTTGTTTGTTTTTGAGCCATGAATCATTTAAAACTAATTAAAAGTAAATGTTGTATGAGAAATAAAAGCCGGGAGTAGTTTCTGCGTTTTCCTGAACAGAGCTTCCCAGTGTTCCCGCGCTGAATCCCAAATGAGACGGATTTGCCAAAAACTGGCCTGTTGTTTGTCGATGTCTCAGGCTGCTGGTTTTGTGTCCGCAGGTGGGTTTGCCATCGTGTTCCTGGTGAGGACGCATCAGGGCGTCCGCTGTGCCCTGAAGAGAATGTACGTCAACAACGAGCACGACCTTCACGTTTGCAAGAGAGAGATTCAGATTATGGTGAGAAGCTCCATCGACGGCAGCCTTTCAACGTGTTCCTGTATAATACACCGGGAGGAATGACATCATCGCGTCCGCCATGTTTATCGTTTACCGTTGCCGTGGTTACTCGTCAAACAGAGTGACTCCTACTCATAGATTTATCTTAACATATACACAAATCTACGACTCCTTCCGCTGTAATCCTTTCCGTTACTATATAACACCAACCAAGAACGGCTTTCTAAGACTTCCCCAGTTTCAACATCTTCAATCGCTGAATGAAAAGGTGCTTTTCTCGACGACACATCTCTACTCTCTTCTTAAAATGAGCTTGAACCGTTGGAGCCGAGCCGAGGTGCTGAGTGGGACTAGTTTATCTCTTTCATACGTGACGAATAAACTTGAACGAAGAGTCTGGAAGTGTTCCGCGCTCCACTGTTCCTCTGAGCTGCAGTAGGAGGGGACCGACCTCCCGGAGAAAGAGGAGCTGTTTTATCTTCACAAAGTGTCGCTGTTTCAGAGCGAGCAGCTGCTCACAGAGACGGGGCGGATTGCAGATCTGTGAATGAATGAGTCGATCTGAACGCTCATTGAAGAGCTTAGCTAGTCCCTGTAAAGGCTAGCATTGACTTGGCGTCTCAATGCCTCATTGTTTGAGCTCATGTAGTCGCTGAGCGCAGCATTTCACTGCTCAGTGATTCCCAACTGAAAGCTAATGATCACAGACGAGCTTCTACTTATGTTTCATTTCGATTGTTTCATTGCATGTCCCCCAAACATCTCCGAGGATTGTCTCTGGTTCTACATCTACGTTAATCATGTTACTCTTAGCTCCTGATTGGCTCACATGGCTCAACTCTTTTGGGAAAATTCATATTTTGCAACTTGTATCGATCCCCTAAAATCTCCATCGCTGCACATTATTGTGCGTTAAATACGAAGCAGAACTGAAATAATTAAAACATATTCAAGTTTTCTGATTCCTTCATTCCAAACAAAATGCCAGATTTTTTTTGTCATTTATTAAATACGAAACTAGACAAAGTGTAATTTTACATGTGTGTACTAAACCAAGATCAATAGCATGTAGTGTAAGTTTATTTTTAAATAAGGGCACTATAGGAACACTAATGGAATGTGATCTTACAATACATTAATTTAGATTTTTAACGACGAGTTTGGAGTCAGCTTTGTTCTGAACGTGTTGCGTTTCTTCAACAGAGGGACCTTGTGGGTAATAAAAACATCGTTGGTTTCCTGGACTCCAGCATCACTGCGGTGGGATCCGGAGACGTTTGGGAAGTTCTCATACTCATGGACTTCTGCAGAGGTGCGTAACGCTTCCTGCTACAGTCCTTCATTCAAGATCTGAACTCGTATTAGCTCCAGGGCCGTCTTAGTACTTTGGTGTAGCATCTCCGGACGGCTTGGGCTCTTCATAGCTGCCTGCGGCTGTATTCCTATATCTATATTTCTACGCCCTTTAGCCGCTTTAAAGTAGTCTCTTGCGTTTAGAGTTGTGTCGTGTGTGTGACGCAGGAGGACAGGTGGTGAACCTGATGAACCAGCGCCTGCAGAGCGGCTTCAGTGAAGCTGAGGTGCTGCAGATCTTCTGCGACACGTGTGAAGCTGTCGCACCACTCCATCAGTGCACGACTCCCATCATCCACCGGGACCTCAAAGTTTGTTCATCAACTTTTCCTTTGTTTCTTCGTAAAGGGGCAATGCAGCACCAAAGCTTTGTTTTGAAAGTGACCTTCGTGCAGATCCCATCATGAACGCTGCTTCTCTCTTCTCTTTGTAGGTGGAGAACATCTTGCTCCATGACCGAGGTCATTATGTGCTGTGTGATTTTGGCAGTGCCATTAATCGCTCGCAGAATCCCCAAACCGAAGGAGTTGCGGCGGTAGACGACGAGATCAAGAAGTATGAGCCTCTAGTTTTGCTCCTCACACCACGCTGCCTTCACATCGATTGAAAGGCTTTACTCGATGTGTTCCAGGTACACTACTCTCTCGTACCGAGCCCCGGAGATGGTTAATCTTTATGGAGGCAAGGTCATCACTACCAAAGCAGATATATGGGTGAGTCTCTGGTTTCGAACCGATCTGCGACACTTTACCTTGAATTAAGAGTAAATCAACTCAACTGTGTAATTCTGACTCTCCTCCTGACACTACACGGGGTTACCGTAGACTAATCGATGCCTGAGAACTCCCATTATACAAACTACTGTATAGAAAAATAATTCAACCTAGACATGCTGGATAATCTGAAATTGCTAGCAGCACACGAAATGCTACCCACATGACGACAACCTATGCTAACATCTTGGTATTTTTATACTCTTTCACACTGTTCCCATTGTGAACACATGGTAATTAATGTGAGACCTTAGCATCATGCTAAAGACACGTACAGTTATATTAGCTTCCTGCTAATCCTTGCCCTGTATCAAGTTGGTGACGTTCATGGCAGAGTAACACTTACGAATTTATGTCAGCGCCAAGATAATGAAATGCTAACGCATAAAAGCATCATGATGATAAGTTGTTAATGCTTGCTAATGCTATGCTAATTCATGGGTGCATCATGCTATGAAATGTTAAGTTATATTAGCATCATGCTATTACACATTTATACATTGGTTACGACAGGTTAATTCATGTTAACACACTGGGATTTTAACTCGTGCTAAAACCCTGCTAAAAACCTGTTACTTCAAGCTGGTGTGTGTGCGCATCATGCTATCGACAAGTGCATGTCATGTTGTGCTAATAACATGCAAATCTATGTTAGCATTATGCTATTACATGTTTCTGAATTACTGAAATAGTTATTTACATTAGCATCATGCTAACTTATGGAAACCCTTATGCCAGTACCTTGCTAATAACATGTTACTTCAAGCTATGATGTTATTTTGTGCTAGCATCATGCTAATGACCAGTGCATTCGTAGTACTTTTACAGTAATCCATGCTAGCAAGACACCCTATCATGCTAATGACATTATAATCCATCCAAACATTGTGATAGCATCAAGTTCTATGCTAAAGGATGCTAGCATCATGCTAAAAATAATAATAATAATAATGCATTACACTAAATTAAGAATCTTTGAATCATAAGATCAAGGATTAAAGGAATATTTCTCATTCGTGGATCTCCTGTTTTGGTGTTTGTCATCGCTATAATCTGTAATCGAGATGATCAAGATGTGATTGGAAATAAGGAGGGGGAGGGAGGGAATCAAAGGCATCATTTTGTAGCCCACATACTCGATCTTGTTTGGTAATATGATCAGTCTAGGAGAAAGATGTGGAAAGCATCAGAGCAGCAGCAATAAAGTATAAAATAAACACAGTAGAGAGTTTCTTGAGTGTTTTCTGTGGTCTGGGCAGGCGCTGGGCTGCTTGTTGTATAAGCTGTGTTATTTCACTCTGCCGTTCGGAGAGAGCCAGGTGGCCATCTGTGATGGCAGCTTCACCATCCCGGACAACTCCCGCTACTCGCACGACATGCACTGCCTCATCCGTGAGCTCTCACTATTCTTCTGTGTCTAAGCGCTAATTCAATCTTTTGGGCTAATCGCAGCTTTATTTTTAATTTTCAGGTTACATGCTGGAGCCGGACCCCGACGTGAGGCCTGATATCTACCAGGTGTCATATTTCGCCTTCAAACTGGCACAGAGAGATTGTCCTGTTCAGAATGTAAATGTAAGATCTGCTCTTTTCTTTTCTCTTTTACATGAAATCTAATTATAAGTTATTCGTTGGCTCTTTGGATCGAATAAGAATTGAAACCCATTGCGTTCGATGGCAGAGTCCGGGTAACCCGGAACGCAGTCAGCTCGATGAAGGAATAACTTCCTCTCTTTCCTCTAGAACTGTACCTTACCAGCTAAACTCCCAGAGCCAATCAGAGCAAGCGAAGCCCTGGCCAAGAAGAGTCAGAACAAAGCCAGGTGAGGCTCGTGTGCTCTGCGGTGCGTTTGCAGCGTCTCTCATTTCTATTTGAAGTAGCAGCAATAGAAGACGTCCAGGTTCTAACCATTTTGCTTTATCTCTGATCTGTTGCTAAAACATTAGCATTCAAACGTTAGCATTCTAGCACGCTCAACATTTAGAGGGTTAAATACGTTCTGTTTGTTCCTTGGTGACTTGTCTAACATAGCAACAGTAACTAAGGGGAGATGTTTGGTCGCCACAATACGAAGAAGGGTTTGTTGGTCTTTCAGGCTCACTGATCCTGTCCCCACCACTGAGACGTCCATTGCGCCTCGGCAGCGTCCCAAAGCTGGCCAGAATCAACCAATCGCAGGCATCCTCCCCATCCAACCAGCCCTCACCCCTCGTAAACGAGCCAGCGTCCCTACAGGGCCGAGTCAGCCAATCAGTGAGTGTTTTGTTGCACGGTCAAAAGAATCTGCTAAAAATAAATGTTTTTGTTTAATGTGGCGTTTTGATTGGTTCACAGGTATTTCCCTGGCTCCCCAGCATCCCCTCACGCAACAAGCCACGCCCACCCAAACACAAGCCACACCCTCTCCACAACAGACCACACCCCAGAATGCACAGGCGTTCATGCAGCAGCAACACACAGCCCTGTTTAACGCTCAGACGCAGGTGAACGCTTCATAAAGTTCCCATAGAAAGAATTGAGCCGTGTTTTACCGATCAACCGTCTGCTTCCCATTTAAAATCACCTGCTGCTGTTGGGCTACGGTTAATGCATCTACGTACTGGTGACGTAGCGTTCGAGTCGGTCTCGAGATCACTAGTCTGTTTTCTCTGTTTCGGTTTCTGGTCATGACTTTCTTTCATTCTCAGTCTCTGCTCACTTTGATCTCAGTGGACCTCGAATCACATTTTCTCTTCGTCGTGGCTCACTCTGGTCTCATCTTGCCTCACTTTGATCTTTTTCAGCTCTGCTTTGACCTCGTCTCTGTCTTGGCTCCCTTTTATCACTTGATCACTCCATGGTTTAGAACCTGAAATAGCAAGACCTTGTTTGTGGCCTGCGTGTTCCGTCAGGTTAAAGGCAGGGTAGGTGTTTACTTGGAAACAATGTTTTCTTCACTTTCTACAAATCTCTCTCCGTGCTGAGAGCTCTGCGAGATGCGTCTGTCTGTGAGTCTCTAGCTTTATTGATACAAACACCTAGCCTTCCTTTACGCCTCAGACACGAGATCTTCTCTGTGTTCCTCACTCACTGACTTCTCATTATAACAGCTGCCCTCTGCTCCGACCGGCGCGTTAACCTCACAGCCGACAGCTTCATCCTCCAGCCCCGTGTCCACTCAATCAAAGCCTAAAAGCAGAGCACCCCCTCCTCCCACCCAGCATCCCCAAACCGACCACAGACCAGCGTTATCAGCCCCGCTTCAGAGCAAAACCAAAGCAAAGGCCCCTGCTCCTCCCACAGAGGCATTGCATGGTGCGGATGGAGCTAAAACCAAAGCTATGGCTCCTCCACCCCCTTCCTCGCACCACTCTGCAGTGTCCACTGAGCCGAGGGTAACCCTTCAAACTCCTGCGTGAGCTCTGTTTGAGCGCTTCTTTGCTTTCTGTAGCGTTTCCTTGTAGTCTTTTCCTCTTTTTGATTTCCTCACGTTTCAAAACAATCACGGCTCCGAGTAACGGGAGCCGGCGCTCACCACACGTTTTTCACTTTCGATACCAATGTGTTTGCAAACTCTACAAACTTTAAACACAGCTGCTCATCTTTGCGTATTAAAGAACACGAGAATTTAAGTCATTTGTCATATTTGTTATTTTTCTCTCTGGCAAACAAACCATGGATAGCAGCAGCAGCAGCTTTACTTTCAGCTCCAGCAGCATTGAAGACGTTTTTTGCTTTGCTTCACGCAAAAAGACAAATACGTTTGTATAAATGATCATCGTGAAAGACACCTCCCACCCTGCACATGGACTGTTTTCTCTCCTACCCTCTGGGAGAAGGTTCAGATGCCTTAAAGCTAAGAGCAGTAGGCTGAGGAACAGTTTTTACCCCACAGTGGTTACCTTGTTGAACACCTGTTCACTAACCCCCTTACCTGGTCGGTAACCACCCCCCCATCACTGATGAACCAACCATCTTTTTATAGTCTGTTTTTATTTAGTCTGTACATATTCGTGTATATATATATATTTGGATAAATTTGTATTTATGTCTATATTGCACTGCTAACTTGCACTTCTGGTTTGTTGCTAACTGCATTGCGTTGCCTTGTAACTATGTACAATGACAATAAAGTTGAATCAAATCAAATAAATACAATAGTCTCATGAAGAGAAGAGCGTGAGATGAAACCCATCGACGCGTAGCAGCTATTAGCTTTGTGTTAAAGTCTTAGTAGTGTTTGGGGAAAAATTCTGATTGGTCAATAGAGGGCACTAGAGCGCTGCTCCTTGACTCAAACATGAAGACTTTAAAATGAAGAAAATGAAAAAAAAAATACTTTGAAAAGACGCGTGTCGGTTATATTTCTTCAAATAATCAATATAATAATCAAACAGCTGCTATTTTGTTTTGTATTGACGGTTGTTTCTGATTGGTCGGCTGTACGTAACCCCACGCCGCCTACACAAACTCAAGGGTGTTCTCCTGAAGTACTCCTGAATGTTCAGCTGTAACCCCGCCCCTTTATGCAAATACGCTTGAGCTATACCCCTCCCAAAATCCAAGGGGTTGAAATTGATCTTTTTCTTCATAACTTTTCTTCTTCTTCCAAACCACAATCTTTACTCAAAGATAAATGCACACTCTTAATAATCAATCAACATTTAATATCGCTTTCTTTTTTCTTTATAAAAGTCTGCAGCAGGTAGCCGCGGCGTCCACAAAGCCGCCTCCTTGACTCCGCCCTCTTCTCCAAAGACAGCCCCCAAAGCAGGCCACAGACGCATTCTGAGTGACGTCACACACAGCATCGTTCTGGGAGTTCCTCCGAGCAAATCCACTCAACTGCTTCAGGCAGCCGCCGCCGAAGCCAGCCTCAACAAATCCAAGTAAACCCCATCGACTTCACGATAAAATAGTGGCGGATGGAGGTGGTGTAGCTGCATGTTTAACTACAGCCAGCGCCGCTGCTCTCTCCTCAGGTCCGCCAGCACCACTCCCTCGGGTTCTCCATGTTCCTCCCAGCAGAGCGTGTATCAGCCGCCTGGAACTACAGCATCCTGGAACCCCTTTGGTGATGACAACTTCTCCAAACTCACTGCAGAAGAGCTCCTCAACAAGGACTTTGTGAAACTGGATGGTGAAGCCTCGGTTTGTCTGAACCTAGCTCCGTGCATCGTTTCAGTTCAGTGACGCTGATCTTTGTTTCTCTCCAGTGAAGACGGCAGAGAGACCTCGTCCTGAAGATCTGATTTCTGGATTCCAGTCTGAAGGTACAGTCTCTTTGTCCCACCTCCTCAACAATTATCTCAAGCTTTGTTTGGAAATGTGCTGCTCCTTCTGAATTATTCTGTCCCCGAGAATGTCAGAGAGCTCCCGGTTCTTGTGGGGTTCCCCAGGGTTCAATCCTGGGGCCACTTCTTGGAGATATTATCAGAAGGCACAGCATATGGTACCACCTCTACAGTGAGGCAACAAGAGTTCACTTTCGTTTACTACGTCACACAAAATGAGGGGCAAAAATCCATCACATTGTAGGATTAGTTTATTATGGAGTATTATAATAATAAATGTTTTGACACGCTGCTGGTATTTGGCCCCCTCCTCCTGCAGATCTCCTCTGGAGCCGTTTAAACTCCCTCCAAAGATTTCCTATAGGGTTGAGATCTCGAGTCTGGCTCGGGCACTGTGTTTGGGGTCAAATACCATCTGCGTTTCTTCTTCGATGCCCTTGCTGACAGAAAGAGGTTTTCTCTTAAAATCTCCCGATTAAAATCATTCTTTAATTTATATGGAAAACAGCCCCAAAGCATGAAGTTTCCTCCCCCATGCTTTTAAACAAACAGAGTTTTTGTTTCAATGCTTTGGTTTCATGTGATTTTGGGATTCTCTTCAGATCAATACATTTTGGCAGTAGATAAATCGTTATAACGCATGTAGGCTTCTGCTACAGTCTGAGTGATTTCTATCAAATGGTGTGTAAACAATTTCATTTTTAAATTTTTTCCTTAGTAACTACTGTAAAAATACATAAACCGCTGCCCTTTATTATTTCAGTAATTGTTTTTAGTGCCATGTTTTGTTATTGTGCTCATATTTAACAAACATTCATTTTGGAGATTGTTGTAGTCAACGCTGATGATTACCTTACTCTGGCGCCTCCCTCTGGCCTCAATGATATCAACATTTCAACAGAGTGTAATTCTGCAGGAGTCACGTTTGGCATGAGTCTGGAAACTCCTTAATCGTTCTGAGCTACAATGCTACTGGTCTGGTTGGATTCAATGATCTATGCTAAGCTAATGCTAACAGTGCTTTCACTAGATCTCAGGAGAAAACTGAATAGATTCAGAGATTAGCATTAGCTGATATCTCAGGGCGGGAATGGATTAGCAAAAATAAATTCCCGGCTTTCACACTCATCACTCTGAATATTCTTCCTCTCTTCTCTTCTGACCTCCTCCTCCTCCTCCTCCTCCTCCAGCCTCTGATCAGCCTTCTGCTCTCTCGGACTCCCAATCCTCTGGGAACCAGTTCGATCCCATCCCAGTCTCCAAAGCTCCCAGTCCAGGTAAGAGAGTGTTGGAGGAGAGCAGAGGCTGTAAGGAGCACTGATCCAGATTAGGTTCACAGGGGTCTGCCGGTGCTCCACCGCTGCGTCACCGTGCTGTAGCTCTTTTACTCTCAGATTGATTTCGATAGATGAGATTTCAGTCCATCTTCTCTCCTCCTCCTCCGGAACTTTATCGCTGCTCTCTTGCATTTCTCGTTTTCTTTTTCTGCTATTCATCTGTTTTTTGCTTTTCTCTCTTTTCTTTTCTTGCTCTTCATCCATATTCATCTTTTTATCCTCACACTTTCTTAATGCTAACTTCTTCCCATTCTCTCTCTATCTCTCTCTCTCTTTCTGTACCCCCTTCCCCCCTCCTCTTTCTGTCTCCCCTCTCCCTCTCTCTTTTTCTGTCCCTTCTCTCTCTCTCCCCCCCATCATTCTCTGTCCCTACATATCTCTCTCTCTCTCTCTCTCTCTCTCTCTCTCTCTCTCTGCTCCCCCTCTCCCTGTCTCTCTCTTTGTTCATTCAGGCAGTGGCGGTAGCAGTTCTGAGGTCAGTCTGCCATCTCTGGCTCGCTCCCTGCTGCTGGTGGACCAACTCATCGACTTGTAGAGGAAGCAGATGAGAGAAGAGAGAGAGAGAGAGTGCAGCGTTTGATGCCCTCAATCACGTAGCCTCAGCCCTAGACATAAATCACCCAATAATGAAAACATGGAAACGTTCTAATGATGATTGGTTCCAGGTGTTCTTCAGAAAAGATAACGAATATAAACAAGGAAAACTCGGTTTTGAGTGCTGTTTTATTTTTGGGTGAGCTATGCCGTGAACCAAACCCCTTCTGTTCCTTTTTCCCCTCCAATAACATCCTCCTCATTCCTTTACTCCTCCTCCTCCTCCTCCTTTCTCCCAGTGTTTCCCCTTTTTAAGCTTCGTCATGCGTCCGTCTATGTTCTTGTTTGTGGTGGGTGTTTAGTCTGGAGCTAGTGTTGAAGTTTACAATGGTGGATTTGGTTGTAGATATTTTTCGGTTGTCGCTGGCACACCAGACAGAATCAGCTGAAAGAATTGGGAATCGTTCATCGGGTTTTCTTCTGAGCTCTCAATTCTACCAACCTCCAGCTGCCATCATAATTACGTGGCTCGATGATGGAGCTAAAACGATGACTTGAAGGTTACTTTTGGCATTATAAACATGTCTTGTCATTTTTTATGTATTTTACTACATTCTTTTAAATGGCTGTGATGCAGAAAACAACCACTAGGTGTCAGTAGGAGCTTTTTGTATATACCTTGAGAGGCCGTAGCACACACCACATTAAAGAAGAGGAGCACCATGCTTGTGTTGAACGAAGGCAAGCCTCCTTCTTCTCCATCATCTTCTCCATGTTCATATGTCATCATCGTTCTTTCACGCGGTATGCAAACGATCGCTCCTCCCCTTAAACTTTCCCATCTCGTGCAGAAAGAGAGAACCATTGTTTTGCTATTTAAAAACTGGATATTGATAAAATGAAAAATCTCACGTAAAAAATACAAAATTTAACCTTCAATGCCAGAAAAGTTGCAATTTTGGCTCCAAACCGGAAGTGAACCATATAGCTTCACCAAAAAGTTGATTGTCATCAGGGCGTGGCAGACGTTTGGCGAGGGGTGTGGCTTCACGCAGTCACCTTTAAGGCTCACTCTACCCTAGAGCTTTTGCGTCCAGCGACCAAATTCACCACGAAACCGGAAGAGAGCTAGTTTTTGTTCATATATTCCGATATCATCCTCTCAGTTGATACCAAAAACTCTGAATAACGACAAATGACGACACTAACGTGTGATCCTCTTTTAAATCGAGTAGGACTTGATTCTTAAAGTGAGAAATGTCAAACAGGAAGTGGGGAATAACTTCACTATACATTGTTTATTTTATATAAAATGCCTGGGCCCGTCAGTTGCTGCTTGCAGCTACATTACGATTTTGAGCAATCAACCGAAGCTCATGAAAAGGACAATATTTCGTGCTCCGCTGTAAACAAGAGTGTCGTGTACGGCGCACGGGCATTTGTTGACTTTGAGAAGATACAAATGTGAAGCTAGGGTCGTGCAATTATCAAAAATGTGACGTGTGTTCGAGCTGTGTGTGTTCCGCCGATGCTGACCTATGCAATAACCGCTCGTCCTTCTCCTCTTGCACCGAGAGCTGATTAGATCTGTAGCGTCTCAGTCTCCGTGGTGTCGTAGCGTGTGCTGCAGGACATATCATAGTTATGTATAATGTGTGAAGGCAACAACCGTCTTCTCTGCACTCAGATGTGTTTTTGTCAAAGTGTTGAATTCGTTTTGTTTTTATTTCACTGTGGGATGTTCGAAACTGCAGGATATTTAATAAAAGACGAGACAAACAAGAGTTGTGTGCTTTTCTTTGTTGAACTGGTGATTTGTTTTCAGTCAAGTGGGTTGGTGTCAGTCAGAATCGTGTTTATTGGCATGCAGTGATTCATGGGTTTCCTCGTTACTAGAAATATGATATTTGTAAAGTTTATTTGAAGTGTGCGAGAATTATTTCAATTTGGCTTCACAGAAGAAAAATGAAGTCAATATTTTGTGCATCATCCTATTGCAGAAATATCTTTGTCTGCCTCTTTGGGACTCTGGTCTTCCAATTCCGCACAATGTCCTTGATAGTTTTCAGCTCATCTGAGAGTCATTGATTGGATTCACCTGTGTGTGGAGGTCACCAAACCAATTCTGAGTTCTAATAAATATTTAAATGAATGTAATGACAAGGGTACCTGAATTTATGCACATGCCAAGTGCACACTTTCATGAATCATATAAACTTTATTTCCCTTTTCAAATATCTCAGTGTCCGTCTCCTGTGTGATATATTTCAGTAAGATTTTCCTCCCAGACACCAATGATTTAAAAGTCGTTAAAGAAACGTTAACAGTTTCCGAAAGCGCCATCGACTGCTGTGGGCTCGGGGGGCATCTGGGATAGACCATCACGCAGTGGAAACGCGTGCGCAGATGATCTGTTTCTGAAAGGAAGAAAGGGATCATCCTGACTGTTGCCACCAAAAGTCAAAACCGTTGGTAAAGGTACCTTCCACTTCTGCGACGGCACCATTTGGTGAAAAGTACTTAGAGCTTCTGGAGCACATCAAGTAGCTTTCAAGAGGACTTCTTTTCCAGAGACGTCCATGCAAACTGAAACAAGATGCTGCAAAGCCACATACTGCACACATTACAAATCCTGGCTGCAGAAGAAGAGACTGCGTGGACCTGACTCCACCTAGAGAACGAACTACACCAGAAACACCCGGTGTCTTCAGCTCCGAAGAGTCTTTTTAAGTGTTGTGTAACGGGATGGAAACATTACGTAGTGGTAAAGCTTTATTCTCCCAACTTTTTCTGAAATGTGTTTCTGCCTCATTAACAAATCAACTTTTGTGACACTACTGCAAATCAAAAAATCAAGGTATTGTTTTTTACTGTAAAGCTGTTGATTTGCAATCGTGTTGTGATCATTTTAAAGAGCTTTCCGTCGATCGTCACAACAGATAGTAGCTTATTGCTCCTCACTGGTCGTAGCTTTGATCACTGAGCTTTTATCTGAAATAACCCAAAATCGTCTACTGAAGATCAAAAAAGAAAATGGAAAAAGTTTTTTTTAATTTAATGACGACCAATAATCATGAAAGTCATGCTTCATCCAGATGTTTTTGTTGATTCTGACCCAGTGTCCAGACGGACGAGTGAAGGATCTCTCCTGGAGGGAGCGGGTGGTTTGGAGGATCCACTCGAGTCAGGTTTTCTTCATTCCAGCGATGAGGAGGACCGAGAGAAAGCAGGAGGAAGGGTGAAAGATGAGGAAAGCTCGGGTCTGGACTGCAGCGGATCCAGACCATTACTGCAAGAGTCTGAGGAGGAGGAGGAGGAATGCCCTGCAGCCCCTACAATCATCCAAACACACTCTTTGGAAGATCTACAGGTGCCTACAGAACCCCTCACAGTTCTTTTACTTCTACCTTCAAGAGTTTTGATGAAACCGTAATCCAAAGCTGGCGGGAAGATAAAGAAGTGCTCTGATCACGTACACAACGAGCTTTGAGCTTCTAGAAACTCCATCCAAGCATCCGTTAGCAACCAATGATAACATTTCTATGATTGTAGCTGTTACCAAACACAACGTCTACTGGGAAATCCACCATAGATCTTCATTTTGAAGAGTGCTCCGCAAAAAAACCTTTGTTTCAAAAGAGATTTGGGAAGAATTGTGAACCTAATGCTAAGCTAACCTTTGCTCACAAACAACACTTTTGATTTTGACACTCATCTTAAAACAAGACATTTTAACGCAGCGCATTATTTGTTTAGGAATATTAAAGACAACTTTCAGATAACAATATTAAGTTCTGATTAAAAAAACAATGACAAAAAAGGGGAAAATGTTTTTTAATAATCCAGACTCTGCTTGTAGTGTAAGACAATTTACCAATAAAGAAACCTTTTTAGACTTATACTCTATTTTAGGAACTGAAACGAAGCACAAATATTCTTGAAAGAATGCTGAACAAATATTTCTCATTTTGGGAGAAAATCGTATTGTTATGACTTAGAATGTTTACTTGTTTTAAATGTAGAATTTCCTCCTAATGAAAAGACTTAATATTGTATTAGTACATGATTTTCCTCGTTTTCGAGCCTCTGTGACTAGATGCAAGATGAAAACACTTGTTTTGGGAGAGTCTTCTATTCTTCCATCAGCAGTTGGTGTTTTTGCATCTGAAGCACATGATTTTCCAGGTGTATTTTGTATCCGACCCAATGCTAAGCAAACCGCTCACCTTTGTGTCCCTGCTCAGAACCATTCCTCCCAGCATGCCGCTTTGGAGCCAGACCAGGAGGTGGACGTGTTCTCCGAAGCACCGTTCCGCATCGGACCGCACCCTGACAGCGATGGAGATGTGTTCACCAACGCTCCCTTCCCTCAACGCCCCGCTCAGCCTGATATCTTCCTCCAGGCGCCGTTCGGAAGGAGAAGTGAAGTTTCCAGGAAGGTGCACGCCTCTCCGGCTCTCTTTCAACCGCACACGGGGTCGTCCATGGAGCATGGTGTGTTGGGTCCACTCACCCCTCTGCCCTTCCGACCGCAGGAGCTCTCCAAATACTCCAGACACTACGAAGAACCTCACACTACACTCAGAGCTGGAGCAGAGGGGTCTTCAGGAGACCCGTTTGTCTCTGCGCCGTTTCACCTGAAAGCCCGTAATGAGAAACACTGAGGAACCTGTAGATACCTGTATTCCTCTGAGGATCGAAGCACAGTATGTTGTCCTCCTGACAAACTCTGGAGACACGTTTGCTAGCAAAGCTGTAGCTACCTCAGATTCTGATGAGCTTCACTGCAAACAAGAGCTGCAGCGTTTCAAAAACAAGTGTTTCCACCGTCATCCAATGATTGTATTATGAAGCTTCCGGAGGTTGATGGTACTCTCGATATTATTATTATGCACAAGCAGTTCTATATCCCATCTGGAGCATTGCACTTAATAAGTGAAGCAGCACGATTGGTTTATTTGATGCTTTAGTCGCCTGGGAACACGCTGTTGAAAAGCACTTTTGACACTGGTTTGTAGCAGAGGAGAGAACTGGTTTACAACTGAATCAAAAGAAATCATCAAGAACGGGAGCCTTCCACAAAAGATCCTTCTCCTCTGGCCACAAGGGGAACCTGTTGCTGCTGGTTTTTCAAAACTTGATATTATTTGAGCACCAAGATCATGTGGTTGTTTTTTTAAGCACCTCAATGCTCATTTATTATCATCTAGTGATAAATCTCCGCAGAGAGGAAGTGGTTGCACAGTACTGTGCTCATGTTTAAATCATGACGCTTTATCACATGCTGAAGAGTATTGCAGTCTGTATGTTTATTATTGTATCAGAGCTACAGTTGTTTGAAGGGCTTTTGAATGAATCTGAAATCTGCTTTCTTTTCCAGAAGTCATCGACGATGAATTTAATGCACATGAAAATTATGTTTTCTATAGACGTTTGATTAATAAATTGTCAAATGTCTGTAAAACATTGAGAAGTGTTTTTCTTATTACATTACAGTACTGTGTTTGCTGTAAAAATTGTTTCGTAACCACATGATGATACATGAATAATTTTAAGATGTGTTAATTAGGTTACTGTTGTAACCTAATTATAATTAACAAAGTTGTAAAGTGGGTTGTCTTAAAATAATCAATGGATTTTTTTCTACTCTTGATAGAAGCTAGCTTTTTTTAAAGTAACCCTAAATACTAACAGTAAGAACTTAAATAATTAAGAACTTAAATGAAGAGTCGGTCAAACGAAATTTAATCAACCACTGTTCAGTTAATGTTACTAACTGACAATAAACTTAATTTTTTTCAACTTTGTAAAAACCCATAGATGTACTATAACAGTAAAAACGCAAAAAAAATTCTGTTCAAGATAAATGCGCTGGAAATAAAGACAAACAAGAGTAAAACAACGAAAAAACCGCCGTAAAGGTGTTTGATTGGTCGGTTCTGCTGAGCGCTAAGAGCAGCACGTGACAACTCATCAGATGACGGTTGTAAATAACGTCTTTCATTAAGTTAGTTATTAACAACCCTCATTTTAATTTTCTAAAAGCATTAAATTGCTAATCTAATATAGTTACCTCGAGCAATGCATAGAATAGTTGAAGCTTTTATTTTTAGTTTGTCGTTTTCGCTCCGTTACCATTTGTTACGTCATCTCTTCGCGTCAACATTCAAGAACCCACATGGTTTTTGTAAACGTCAGTTTGTACTGTTGTATTATATATTATTCCATTTTAGACTATATTATAAACAAATAGACATTCACGTGGAGTCCATACGTGCTGGGCGAAACTATGGCGCTCTTTTTGATGGACAGGTTTGTTTGGTGTTTTAAGTGCAGTAAGTGCTATGTTTTTTATGTGCAAATACAATTTGAACAATTATATTTATTTGTTTTTATTTATTTGTTAAACTTTGGAATTTTGATAAGGAAATGTAATGATCCGTTAACAACTATCCTTTGTATTTATTATAATCAACCATAAAAACTCAAATTGCTTCAGAATAATTGAGCTAATTGGAGTCAGGTTTAGCACCTGGAGTCGATCAAATATAATTGTGGAGGTGTGAAATACAGTGACTTTAACTTGATAAAAACCCGTCAAGCTTTGAGTTTGCCATGCCTCACTAATAACAAAACCGTATGTGAAATATTTTCAGATGCCCATCAGTAATGAGCTGTTTTGATCAGGTATCTGGGAGAGGATGAGGACACTGAATCCACCCGAGAGTCTCGGTCCAAGGATTTGCTGGCCAAACTTCAGGAGCAGGTCAGAGCCAGAGAAAAACAGAACATCTCAATCAAGCCTGAGAAAGATGGGGAACACCAGCCTGATGAGGTACACAAGACCGTTAATGAAGAACAGAAGGAGACGGAAGGAATCCAGCGTAAAAAGAAGAAGAGGAAGGAAAAAAGTGATGGAGCTCAGAGTAAATCTAAAAAAAAGAAAAATGTCGAAGCAGAGTCCTGTGAAGATAGTAGCGTAAGAGCAGGTACGGGTTTACGTTTACATCTACAGGGACGTGTCAGTTCAGACGCTGTCGTGATGTGCTTAGAAGAACCTTTCCATCAGTCGGTTATTATTTTAGGAGATGATACCGCTGCTGAATTGAAGATTGAGGAAGTCGCTGAAACTCCGGAGGAAACTAAAGAGGCTCCGTTGGATTCAGAGGAGCTGAACAGCATCCCGAAGAGCAGCTTCCACATCCTGCAGGGGTCTAAACAGAAGAAAGTGCAGAAGGTAGCGTGAGCAAAAACATGAGGTGGTTTCGGTAAAGGAAATATACTGTTTTGTGCTATTTGCAGGTCAAAAGGGTTCTGCCTCAGTGGTTGGCGCAGCCCGACGTGATTCAGAGAGACGTCAAAAGCAACCTTGTTCCCATCAACGAGGTGCCCGGCATCTGCCCGGCACTGCTGAACAAGCTACAGTCTAACGGCATACAGAGCTTCTTTCCTGGTGAGAACCCGTTCTTGTGCCATCTTCTCCAATGTTCCCCATTGTTACGTTGCGGTAACAAGGAATTCCACAATGCTCATGGTTGTTTTCAGGTGTTTCCTGTTTCCATCTGGGGAAAGGTTCAAAAACAATTCTGCTGCTTTGAAGTTCGGCTTGAGTTGTTGATTTGCAAGAGTGTTTTAAGATTTGATTTGGGTTTTTTATTTTATTTTTTTTTATTAATTTTATTTAATCTTCAAAAGAATATGAAACGTCTTATAAATGAGAGCTGAGGTGATGTAGTATGAATCTCCTTAAAGATGAACCGAACTGGTTTTACTCTTTAGTCCAGGCGGAGGTCATCCCCGCGCTCCTGGAGAGCATGGGCTCTGGGCTGCTGGTGGGTCCAGGAGGATACCGTCCCAGAGACGTGTGTGTTTCTGCTCCGACAGGAAGTGGAAAGACTCTGGCCTTCGTCATACCGGTTGTACAGGTAGATCCCTTGAATCACACCATCAGACAAAAACAAGCCCTGTTTAGCATGCTAGTGACATCACGATTCATCGTTCAGTGGGTGGGGCTTATCCCGTCTGCAGACAGGGGTACTTGGCTCAATGCCTTGTATGTATTTGCAGACGTGCAACAGATATCTGAAGATCTGAAGATGTTTGTACTTGTGCGTATGTTTACTGCAGGCTCTCTCCAAGCGAGTGGTCCGTGAGATCCGCGCGCTCGTCGTGCTCCCCACCAAAGAGCTAGCGCAGCAGGTAAGAAGTGTCGTCGTCGTCATCATCATGATTTGCTAATGATCAATGAGTGGATCCACCCGTATAGACCCTTCTCCTCATCATCAACCAGGTCGCGAAGGTGTTCTGTACGTACACCGAGGGCACCGGTCTCCGCATTGTCACCATCACCGGCAAGAAGCCCTTCGCTGCAGAGGAAATGATGCTCACTAAAACCAGGTCCAACTGCTGCAGTGATATCAGCGGATGCTGTAACGACCGATGCTAACGCTGTGGACTGCTTTCTGTGTAGGGGAGGGGTTCGCACGAGTCTGGCAGACATCGTTGTGGCTACGCCGGGTCGACTGGTGGATCACATAAACCAAAACAGCAGCTTCAGTCTGAGACACCTGCGCTTCCTGGTGAGCCTCCATCTGCTTCCTTATCTTTCGATGGCTCCTGCTTCTCTATCTGCACGCTCAAGGGGGATTATGATGTGGGGTTGTTTTAGAAGCCATCATTGCGTTTTCTGTTGTAGATCATTGATGAAGCAGACAGGATGGTTGACCACATACATCAGTTCTGGCTCTCAGAGGTGACCAAAGCAGTGTATAGGAGCCCGGGAGGCTCACAGGCGGCTCTGTTCACGAGAGCCAGACCTGGGCCGATCACGGTGGCGAGGTGGGCTCTCCTCTGAATATCCCAATTAGTTGCAGCAAAAGAAACAGCACGCCGAACAGCCATTATAGCAATAATACACAATAGAGAAAGATCATATTCCACCAGAAGATATAGAGCATTTTTATATCTGAGCTTGTTTGTCCTCAGCTTGTCTCGACCTCAGATGCCTCTGCAGAAGCTGTTGTTCTCAGCCACGCTCACCAAGAACCCTGAGAAGCTTCAGCTGCTGGACCTGCACCAACCGCGGCTCTTCAGCTCCACACACCACTCCACGGCCTCCCAGGACACCTTCCACTTCCCTCAGGGGCTCTCTGTGAGTTCTGAAGTGCTACTGCTTTTTTTTCGCAAATAAACAAAAAAAAAATGCAACTGTAGCAATATGCAATCTATTACACCAACAGAGAATAAAAATAATGTTTACAGTAGTGTTTTCCATCATTCTGTCTCCAAATCAAACAGCTGAAACTAAATCCAGGCGTGATTGTATTTCCTTTGTTGAGCTGTTAATATTTTAGAATTACTTTCTTCTTGAACTCTGCTTTATAAAAACATTTTTTATACACTAAACACTACTGCCTTATTTAGTAAGTCTAGTAAAAGTCCGGAATCTATAGATGAGCAACCGTAACTGAACAAAACCAACTGTGAAAATTCTCCGCCTGACAACGTGTTCAAAACAACCGTCACTATGGCAACGCTCTAAAATTAGTTCACTTTGCACTGTTTTTCAGTTTAAAACTTTAACTCTATTATTTTGTGGTGTTTTTTTTAAATACTTTTTTGTATTGGATTTTACGTTATCCTCTGTATTTGTTCTGCAGGAGTATTACGTTCCCTGCAGCCTCAACAAGAAGCCGCTGATCATACTTCACTTCCTGCTGCAGCTCAAGTTCAGTCCACTTCTGTGCTTCACCAACTCCAGACAAGTGGCGCACAGGTATTCTAATATTTCATTTTGTCTTTCAAAAACATTCCTCTAAAGGGCCATAACACATTTTGTGTCCATGCCTCGTTTTCCCTGGTACATTTCCAAAATATAGGTTCTGAAATACAGAGTGCATAGGAACAATGATTTGTACTCCCAGGGTGGAATGGAAGAGTTTACTGCTGTGTTTCTCCCCTCAGACTCTATCTTCTGGTGAAGTTGTTTGGTGGCGTGGAGGTGGCAGAGTTTTCCTCTCAGCTGAGTCCAAGTGAGCGACAAAAAACCTTGACGGACTTTGAACGAGGGAAGATCAAGATGTAGGTGACTGCTAGGACTTGTTTTGAGCTGCTCTCAGATAGAAGTATAACCCGAGTTTAACACGACTGAGTGGTTCAGGGCTTCTTCTTGAGTTTCTTCTGAATATCTAATAGTGATGTTTTTCACGGCAGGTTGATCAGCACGGACGCTGCAGCCCGAGGCATTGATGTCACTGGTGTGAAATGTGTCGTTAACTACGACGCCCCTCAGTACATCCGGACTTACATTCATAGGCAAGTTGAACCCAGTAAATGTGAGAGCCGTGCACAAGTGTGTTCGTTTATGTCAGTGTTTCTCTTCGCTTGCAGGGTGGGCAGGACGGCGAGAGCAGGCCATGCTGGCCTGGCGTTCACCTTCCTGTTAGACGTGCAGGTCAGAGTTCCTTCGGTTGTGTTTGCTATCTGTTCAGCATCTGCTGTATCCATCGATGTAGCGACTCTCTAACGGAGTCTATTCCTGAATCGCAGTCACATTAAACTCTTTAATACTAACTTGCTTTGTTTCATGTGCTCGACATGACTTGCTTCCTTAGTTTCTTGGCTGCTCCAAGTGATGCCAGATGAACTGAGGAGCATTCTGTGCTGTTTTTGCAGGTGAAGAGGTTTGTAAGGATGGTGTTGGGTGCAGGGAGTCCCGGGATCCAGAAGAAAACAGTGCTGCCCAGCTCTCTGCGGGGGATGGAGAGCAGCTACGAGCAAACCCTGGCTGAACTAGAGATGGTGATCAAGGTAAGTCGACCCTGATCGATCATCGCCGAGCATCACGTCTAGTACCACCAGGGAAAAGAAATTAACTAAAAGAACTTTTCACAAATAATGCAAAGAATGAACAACTCCATCATTTCCATCAGAATCACTGTTTTTGTTTAGTTACCACAATTGTACATGTGTCAACAAAATACAGAATGTTTGAAATATTGACACTCACAACAGGTGTACCTAATAAAGTGGCCTGTGAGTGTATTTGAGTGTACAATTAAAGAGTATTTAGTCACAACAGTGTATTAGGTGTCTTTAAGCTGAGCATGAATACTAATATTTAATTTCTTTGTGTTTAAGGAGGAAAACCTGAAGAAGAAGTTATGAACAGACAAGTGTAAATCCCTACCATGTTTTCTGACAAAATCTATTGTATTAAGCTACTGTGTAAATTGTTGTATTGTAACTTAGAAAACACATTTATGTTTGCTTATTAAATGCTTCTTTTTTTTCTTAACATTTCAAAATAAAAACCCAAGTCCACATGTACACAATGTTCCTGTTTCCACTCGTTGTTCTTGAGAAGTTTCTACAGTGGAACTGCAGTCTGGTGGTTTAAGAAATTGAATCTTACATCCTTAAAACATTGCTTTTCAAATACTTTTCTCTCATTATTTTAACCGGTTGTACTCTAAAGTTTTAAACAAATTGATCTTCAGTTTTGTTAAAACACTGGAATACGCCTAATCCTCTTACCATTACACACCCAGCAAAATCCTTAACAAGTATCCGACTGCAAAGAAAATTGCTATTTGTGGTTGAGCATGATGTGCGCATGCGCGTTGCGGATGTAAGCTATTCATTGAGTTCTATCCCGGAAAAACCTCTCCAGGGTCGGGATGCCCGTGTTTTTTACGTATTCCTGACCAGACGTTTTGCGTTGAATACCGGTAATATTTTTTGTATCATAATCAAGTTTTCTTTATTCGGGAAAGTAGGACTACAGTTGAGTTAGCATAATGCTAACACTATGGTTACCAAGCACAAGCAGCTTCGTGTTAAACTTGTATTCAAATGTTGTTTACATTTAGAATTTTATCTATAAACTATTTATGACAGTCGTCTATTATACACAGACTTTACAGTAATGGTATCTGTTTAGATGATTCTTAAGCAGTTACAAAGATGTTATTTTGGGCGATGAAAGTCTTACTTCCGGTTACCTGGATGATGTTTAGTATAAAAAGTACAGTTCTGTTAATAGATAGAATCCTTTCACCTTTAAAATTACTTCACTTGTACATTTATCCTGTCAGACGTAAAACTACATTGTGTTTTGAGGATTTAGCACCGTATAAATTACACAAATCCAGGAACCCTCTGATGACTGAGAGATTAACTAAAACTCTTTATTCTCTTTATGTTTTCATATTTGGTGTTCTTGTGCATTAAGTGTTCGTTTCATAATGATGGTTTTAATATAGAACCGTGTGTATGTGTGTGTATACACACACACACTCTTTATTATCTCATAAAATGAGCTAGTTTGAAATTCCAGATCTTTGCTCTCCTTTATTCTGTGGCTATACCATCTTCATAGGAACCTCTGCTAGAGCATGATGGTAGCACTGGGGAACAGTCGACGTGGCGGTCGCTCTCCATCATTGCTGATGGCAGCTCTCATCATCTCCATCCTCCTCCTCGGATTCAACTACTGGGTTTCCAGCTCCAGGAACATCCAGCTGCAGGTTTGACAAGCTCTGTTCTGTCGCAGCAGATTCTGTAAGGAAATAATAACTTACAACTTATGATGGATTTCACAGAGCTT
Source organism: Danionella cerebrum (assembly GCA_007224835.1). Taxonomy (NCBI): domain Eukaryota; kingdom Metazoa; phylum Chordata; class Actinopteri; order Cypriniformes; family Danionidae; genus Danionella; species Danionella cerebrum. The sequence goes on along the minus strand of SRMA01025069.1, from coordinate 247,946 downwards.
TTGGGTTTGCTCAAACTCATTTAAAAGCTATTTTCTTCGAAGCTGGTTTACGGATTGATTTTCAGTGAGGCTCAGTTTTATGTTTTGTCTCGTTCTCCAGGGTAAGATACTGGAGCTGGAGGATCGAGTTCGACAGGTGTCTGTAGAACGGGAGCGGGAGCAGCAGAGCAAACGAAGAGCCGAGGAGGAAACGCACAGACAGAGCGAACATTTGGAGATGATGGAGGAGACACATCAGCGACAGCAGCAGAGTGCACTCAACTCCTGGAAACAAGAGAAGGTGTGAACACCACGATGCTTTTTGTGTTAATGGAGTCCCAAAGCAATAAACTATTTGTCAATTGTTTTTCTGAATACATGGAACGAATAAGTGCTGACTGAACGGTAAACTTACAGTTTCAGAACTCAAAATAGCTTTTTAACTGCTTTACTAGAACCATTGATGAAGCTTCCCAAGTTCAATATCAACGTCACTCGTGATCACTGGCCCTCCCCAGACAGTGCTCCACCTATCAGTCTACACAGGAGCCAAAATCTGTTTCTGAAGATGAACAAGGGTTCCTGTACTGTTTTGCATACCAGAAGCAAATGATTTACAAGGAGTGAGCCAGTGTTTGGAAGAGCACATTGGTTGTTCATGTCGCTTTTACACTAGACTCCTTTAAAACAGTTCGACCTTAGTTTCATGCAGTAAAGCATGTGTGTCACCAATATTCTGAATCTTCTCAATGTCCTGGAGGTGTAGTTCTTGCATGATGTGTGCTTTGTGTTGGGTGGAAATGGTCCATGAGTGTCTGAAGGTTCTCTCGTTGTGTTTCACAGGAGATTCTGGAGCTCAACATCTCGTCCAGCGCTAAAGCCGTGCAGGAAATAAAGAGTAAGTGTCTGTCTGCTGTGAACATAGCATCGTTTCAGGTCAGATACGGCCTTCACGGTGCTCTTTGTTTCCTTTAGACCGTATGAAGTCATTACTGGAGGATGTGAAGACCAAACAGAGTGAGCTGAAACTCTGCCAGAGTAACATGGATGCGCTCAGAAAGCAGTCCTCCAGCGACGTGTAGGTGCAGTTCTTAAAGCTGAACAACATATTAAAGCTTCTGCTGACTCAAGAGCTGTGTGTTTGTGCAGGACTCGCTTTAACCAACAAATGGAGGCCCTGAAAGAGGAATGCAGCATAAAGATCGCCTCTGACAAACAGGAAGCTGCACAAGTATGGCCGCTTTATCTGGATTTCTTCTTTAAAAGTGTTTGGTTAATGACTTGCTGATGTTTCCAGCAGAATGTTGATGCTGCCACGCAGAAGGTCTCTGTTTCAAAAGCCAAATCTGATGCTCCCTCCAGAAACCATTCAAGTGCTAATGTGCCAGAACCTGTAAACAAGAAACTAGTAGTGGAAGGGTCCAGAAATGAGGATCAACTCCAGATCAACGAGTTTACCAAGGAGAAAATCCCAAAAGGTAAACGTGGTCTTTGAGTGTGTTCATGCCAAAGAAAGATTTTCATCTAACTATTGAAGATAAATTTGGTATTTAACAGATCTGTAACAATGATGGTATTACCATGATAGAGTTATAAATAACGTTATTAATAATGTTAACGACGTAGAATCCCCAATGAACATAAATTTCTGACCAAAACTCTTTAAATAAAGAACAATTTAAATATAAAAATGGTCCCTGTTAACAAAACAAATGAATCAATAAACAAATTGGATTATGAAATTTACGAATTTGATATTTGATACTGGAGGCAAATTGATCTTTGTTCTCTAAGATGCCATGGTTTCACAAGGCCCGTCCCTCTCTACCGCTAAACCAACCAATAAGAATGAGACACATGACAGATCGGCCAAGGAAGACACTAAAGAGGATGCTCTTAACGATGCAGGTGAGAGAAGTTTTGCCGTTTTAACAGCAAATATACGTTACGTTTAGCAACTGTGGCATTCTTTCAGATGCAGACATTGTGCTGGAAGAAACTGAGGATTTAGAAACGAAGCAAATTGACCTTGCGATTGCGGAAGAGAACCAGGAAAATGCTAATGCTGCTAAACAAGAGGAAGATGCTGCTGTCGGGAAGGAAGACGCCATTATGTACAACAACGAGGGGGAGATTGAGAAACAGCTCTCGAAGATTAAAGGTGCAGTCAAACAGGATTAAATGTATGTGATTGTACCGTTTCCGTTGATTTTAGTTGAGAAAAAGTCACTTTTAAATTGAAGGAATACTACACTTTATAAACATTAAGTAGAGTTTATTGTTTAGTAGCTGTTCTCCAGAGATGATGCTAGCAATGTTAGCATTAGGTTAGCATAGATTATTGAATCTGATTAGAAAGTCTAGCTGAAAACATAGAAACCCATTTTTAATGGCTGCCTGAACTATTGGAAGTAAACTTGGTGTGAGACATCAGTGTCTAACCCTGACCCAAATCAATTTGAAACGTCGCCACCTAGTTCATAAACCCTTTTCTAATGCTCAAACCATTTGAATTTATTTAATTTTAATTCAGGTTCGCTATAATGATATCAGACGTCTTATTTGATGCTTTCTTATGCTACTCCTGTTTGCGTGTGGACAATTACGTCAGTTCTTTCAAACTTTTCAGACTCTTATCAGCATAAAAACCAAATAGCAAAAGTAATTTCTGAAAGTGCGTGTTTACAAGTGGCTTTAACAGGAACTTTTGTAATATGTCTCAAAGGTTAAATAAAGAAACAAGTGTATTTATCTTTTTGGCAGATGAAAGCCGAGGTGCGGGTCTTGATCTAGATGATCTGGCTAATTACAACGGTGATGATGATAACCAACCCGAGGCTGAGAATGAGAAGCAAGCAGAGCTCGCAGGGATGTGATGGAGCTCTTACCCCTTCAGTAGGGACCTGCTAAGCCTCCCAGTCACCGGACAAAGCTTCACAGTGGAATAGAGCAGAAAAGAGTTTGTGCTGAACCTCTGAGTAATGAAGGATGTAAAGGATGATGAAGGGGGTTTTCTTTTTAACGAAACTTGATCTGTGATGGAAATAATTCACAAACGATGCCTTCTGTGTAGAAGTCTGTGAAACTGGAAAATTGCTTGGAAATAATAAATGTTACGTCCAGACGACACTCCTCTCTTCTCGTTTAGAAACGGTGCCGTTTTGTCAGCCATTGGTTGTAAAATGTTACTTTATTGTTGTGATGTTTTTGGTATTAAAGGTGTTGTGGTTATAAATTACTGTGTGTGTTTCTGTTTTTTTGGCAAACATTTAGAGTACATAAGCAATGGAGGATCGAATCAGTGACTAATCAATCTCGTTATCCGCTAGGCCGTGTGTTCCTCACAATTGCTGCTTCATCTTTCTCTCAACCCTGACTAGTGTCCAGTTACAGCTGCTGACGGACATCTCCATCCTCCACACATGCATCATGGTAGGGATACTACTGTGCACGGGATGATCATCACCAGGTTTCCTCCAAACCTGATGCTGGTCTTCGCTCCAAGACATTGAAATTCTGTCTCGTCAGATTAGAAATGTGTTTCTGGGCTTTAGGTGAACTCCAGGCACTCAATGTGCCCTTTACTGAGGAGCATCTTCTGTCTCGTTACTCTTTCATTCAGCTATGATTGGTGGAGAGATGGTTCTTGTGACAAAGGGCCTTCTCCCTTTGAATGGTTGCTAGCTGCAGGAAGTGCAGGTATTACTGAACTTCTTCCAGAGGATGGAGGCTCTGAGCTCATTGAGACTTTCAGAGCAGCAGCACTTTTTTATAAAAAGAAAGAATGTGGAACACTGGTATCAGTTACCACTAGATGGCAAAAACAACCATAACTGCTGGGTTTCCTCTTGAAAAAAGCATGGAAAGTTATGAGAGAGAGAGGGGAGGGGGAGATTGCCTGAGAAACACAAAGCATTTGCTCCATTAATCCACCAGCGTCTGGAGCTGAAGCGTCCCTACCACGAGCATGTGCTGCGTTTCATTTTCTTTTGTTCATCTCTTCATGCAATCATGACGCAATTTCTAAATTAGTTCATTACTGGAAGGATTCTTCCGAGGAGGTCAGTGTGGACACCAACTCCTCTCTGATGGTCACGGCTTGACTTCTCCAGCAGTCCGGACAGGACTCTATCGGGTCTTCCCAGCATGTGCCGACTCTGGAGGATAGCAGTTCTGCTCTGTGTTGAACTCTTGCAGACAGCAGATGGAAACGCAGGACTCATGCCGCAGAAAGAGAGCACAGCTTCTTCCTGCTATGGGGGGTTTGACCTTTACTTTGTTCTCGACAAGTAAGTCATCGTTTTAATCATCTTACTTCCTTAAAATTCTTCAAGAAAGTTGTTTTAACATCTTAGCGTTGAGATTATTTAAACAGAGACTTCCATTTGGTGAGATGTTCAGCTGTAGAGTGGAAGGCTCTAATCCTAAATCTGAATATTTGAAATATAGTTTCATTTAACACAGAATAATGTGTTACTGCTTTCTTCTCTAAAAGTGTTTAGTACTTAATAGAAGAACCCTTTTTGAAGATCTCAGAAGGCAGATGTTTTTTGTGGTTGGCAGCAGGTTTGCTCAAATCTCTGGAGAGAATTCAGCTGTTTGTCTCTGAATCATTTAGATGTTCTCTGCAATCTTAAGATCTGATGAGTGTTTGGACCAAGGGCCTGAAGTGGGTGACTTGTACCAGCTGTCTTGAGCTCACTGAAGTACTTCTGGGCTGGTTCTTTAACATGAGACCCCTATGGGTTTGACTCTTGTGGAATCAACCTCACTTCTTCATTAACTTCATGAACTCAAAAGTCTGAGGTCTCAAGTGCAAAGTGATAATCCAAATGTTTTGGATTGACGTATGGTTTATGTTAGCAGTTAGAAGATGCAGCTGGTCAGCATCATGGAAAGAGCCATTCGTTGGAGTAACAATGGGGAAAAGTGTTATAAAAATGTTATGAACTATTTTGAAACTTTTATCCACCGTTGGGTAGTTTAACACATTGTTGGGTCAACTTTTCATAATATACTAACTGTGAGTTGCTTAGGTAAGAGGAAAGACAGCATTTTTCCTGGTTAACTTTCATTTCTTTGGCAAAAGGTTTGGCTAGCAATTTTAGATTGTGAACACGCATTGACTTTTTGCAATTCTTATAGCATTCTTCTCTAGCATTTCAGATATAGAGAAGGTTGATGTTTTTATGACCTTTTTGTAGTTGTTTTGCCCCAAGATTGTCCTTGTTTGGAAATGTTGGTCTTTGACCATTGAATATTTCTCTTTTAGTCTCCATTGGTTGGTGGTATGGTTTCACTTTCAGCCTGCACATGATTGACTTACAGTAAAGCCTTATGTTGGTTTTTAATGTAATCTTTTGAAATGTTTGTCGTTGGTCACTGGACGTGACCATTCACCATTGGCAAGGGTTTCTGTCACCCCTGTTGCTGGAAATCGATGCCCTCAGTTGAATGGATCGGTCATCAGGGTTGGTATTGTTTTTTTGTTGTTATTATGTAGAGTTCTCTATTTATCACAAGTTTTAAATGGCAATCTAACACCTCAGATCTAAAGAAGATAGATGCTCTATACTCTGCACAGGAACTCTATGCCATTCCCAGAGCACTCAAACACTCAAATCTAGTCAAAAAAGTTATTTACGCATTTACTTTTTATTAGTCTTTCTGTCTTGTTTCTCTCCTGGTTTTTGTAAGTGTTACCAGCATTACTGACAGTCTATTGGTCCGGTTGAGTAATGTTTATCTTTGACTTGACTATGATGGTTACCATGTTGAGCGTTCCACTGGAAAAGCTGGAAGTTTGAACTATGCGAACGTCTTCAACCCCCGATGTGTTTGGTCAGATTGTTCCTAAGCTAATAACTGGCCAAAGCTCTTTTCCTGACATAATTTGATATCAGATTCAATATCAAGGTATTTGATGACTGTTTGATTCTTTGCCAAAAATAAAAAAAAATGTTGTTGGTTTTAGATTTACTAGAGGAGCAGACCACTACATGGTAACCTTATGTCACTCCCACAGCAATCAAACATTTACAATTATTTTTTAGTGGTTAATTGCGTCAAATTTATCCAAATTGGTCTTAAATTTAATTTAGCATTATATTAAAAAGGTTTGGTGCCGGTAAACAACCTGAAGAGGTTTATCCCCCTCAATCTCAAACTGGCATGAGATAGCAGGCCTTTCTTTACCATGGAACACATCCATTTCAACCAAAGCAGATTTGTTGCAAACTAAAATCAACACAAATCAGTCAAATGCCTGATGTTTTGGATATGAGTTATGGGAAAATGAGCTTCTTCTCAAGGACCATCACTCTGGTTCAGTTTTATAGCTCAACGGTTTAACTGGAGCTCTTCTCAAGAGAGTCTGTGAAGGCCATTTATTCCTTCATTCATTCAGCTCAAGCACTTTTCCAGAGAGAAAAGAGGATCAGAGCTGGGAATAAAGGCTCATCGCTGTTAATCGTTCAAGGTAAACTTGCAGTGAAATGCCTCTTACTGTACTTTTACAGACAACCCAGTTTGAAGTTTGTTAAAGCCCCTGGTGTAGAGTAGAGGATCCGGTTTGGGGAGAAAGATTTCTCTCTGCTGTTTGTTGTTTTATAACCAGTCTCTAAACCTCAGCTACACCACCTTCAACATTCTCCCAAATGCCTTCATCCGTCAGACATAGGAAAGAGTTTAGAGAGAGAGCGGAGGATGGACAGCTTGCATCTGTGTCTCACTTGGAAGGTTTCTCTGGATTCCAATGTCTTGTAATGTAGATTTTTAAAGTGAAACACCCTCAGCTGTAAATCCTCGGTTCTTTGCCCATTGCTCTTGGCCTGGGAATCTTTACTGCTCTCTCGCTGCTCAGCTTTGAAGTTTGCCATGTGTCTGTTTCATCCCACAGATCAGGAAGCGTGCAGCATCACTGGAATGAAATCTATCACTTTGTGGAGCATCTGGCTCATAAGTTCATCAGGTAGGCTGAAACAGAAGCTTCCTGGGGGGTTGTTTCACGTTCTGATGATTTGGATGATAATTATTGTTGAGAAGTTCTCAAAATATTTGCTTGCATTGTAGAAGCTTGAGAAGATCGAGCGATAAAAGTGTTATTCTGTTTTTTTTTTCGGAGCCAAATTTATAGCAATATCTCATACTAGGTGCTTCAAGCAGACTCGTAGCTCAGGGAGGGGCACGGTGACAAACCCTCCCCCAGAAAGCTTGAGTTGGCAGTTGGTGTCTGTGAGAATTCCAACTGTCAAAATTCAAAAAATAACGGTCACTCTGTGACTGACAGCTGGTCGGGACGCTGCTCATCTCTCTGCTGCAGTGTTCAGATAATTAGAGTGAGGTGAAGGAAGAGCACCATTATATTTTTCTAAGACATTAAACATGAAGAGAAATAAAAAAAACAGACTGAGATATTAGACAATATCACTGCGGCCCTGTTCCCTTTATTTAAATTTAGATCATGGCACTATCAAGTCTATGTTTGAGGAGCTCAGAGTCCCAGCCGAAGTATCTGGAACACAGTTCAGCCTGATGTTTAGGTGCCAACATGAATAATGTTCAAACCGTCTTCATGAACAGACTCGAATCCACTTTTTGTTGTCAGGAACTGAAACATCTGCTTTTTGTGATGTTTCATCAGAGATGAACTGTTTTTGCTTCAGCCCTCAGCTGCGGATGTCCTTCATCGTGTTTTCTGACCAGGGCAAGATCCTGATGAAGCTCACAGAAGACCGGTGAGATATCTTTGCTACGTTCTACTCTATCTGTTAGTAGCCGTCATCATCACGGCTTTCAACCTGTTGGTTTCTGACCGAATCTTCAGCATGACTGGGTCTCTTCTCTGATTGGCTGAGAGTTTGGCATATTCTTGCTCTCGGCTAGGTGTTTCAAGATTGAGTTATAATCTGGAGCAATTTAAGAAGCTATTTAGCTTTTGACGAGGTGACAACAAAACAAGGAAATGTTACTCTCCAGTGAGGTGTAGGAATCTGTCGTGTGGATGCTAGCAGTGTACAGATCGGCCATCACACGACTTTTATTGTAGTCAGATGTTTATCCTGCTTACTTTTATTTCAGCAATCTCTTCTGTTCCACATGGCTTACATCACCCTTGAAACTGAAAATGAAAGTTAGCTTGTGACTCAGCTTCTCTGGTTGTGACCGTGTTCATTATTCCTTTGTGGCCTTCAGGGAGCAAATCCGTAAGGGTTTGGAGGAGCTCCAGAACGTTCGCCCTGGAGGAGACACGTTCATGCATGAAGGCATTCAGAGGGTGAGTGAGCCAGCGCCGGCAATGACACAGCCCTATGAATAGCCTTTGGCGATGTTATGTTTGGCCGGGCGGCAGGCGAAACCAAACCGTAGAGATGTTAAACGATCCTTCACGGTTGGGTCTCTTTATTTCTCATCTGTTAGTGAAATAACCAGTGCTGAGAACTCCGTTTGATCTGCTTGAGATTATAATACGTCTGATGTTTTCTCTTCTCAGGCGAGCGAGCAGATTTATTACGGTAACTCTGAAGGTAGGTCCATTCAAAACACCATTTTTCTGAATGAGATATAAGAACCTTCAGGGAGGTCCCAAGTGGCTTTAGTGTATGCTTTACTCCACTGAAGGATAGAATGTCAGATTCTCGTTTTAATGCACGAAAACACAATAAAGTGTTAGTTTAATATAGATTTCAAGTCAAGTGTATTTCTCCAGAGCTCATACTTGATCTAAATACATTAAGCTCTGCATAAAAGTGCTAGAGAAATACGTTTGACTTGACTTTTGATTGTGTGTGAAGGATACAGAACCGCCAGCGTGATCATAGCCCTCACCGATGGAGAACTGCACGAAGATCTCTTTTATTACGCAGAGAGGGAGGTAGGAACTCTGCTAGAACCTTTTTCTCTTTGAGTGTGTGTATGGATTAAAATCTGTATGAGTTTCTCTCACATGTAATGCACTGACTGAGAGTTTGGGCCCCAGAGACTGGTGGAGAAGTGGAGGATTGGTCAGATGCTACTCAACTGTGTTAATTAAGATCCATGGGGGTCATTGTTAGCAGTGGGAGGGCAATCAAACAGCTGGAGATATTGTGGACTGGAAACATCACAAATAATCTCAGTCTGTTCAAACGTTTGCAGCCGGCAGATTAATCAAGTTGTATTCACCACACATTAATAGATTTTCTTTCTTTGCCCGCAGCTGTGTGGCAATGAAATAAATGCTTTCGTATTTCTGGAAGTACACGACAGCTTTTATCGAAATCTCTACAAAAAAATTTCATAACAGGAACATGTCTTGGACCTTGTTACGTAACTTTGCTTTTAAACCAGAAAGTGCAAAAATTACCCAAAAAAAGAAAATTAACCATTTATAGTTTAAATGTGTCCCTTTAAGAACAGCCTCTAGTGGCCGGGAGATGAACTGCAGTTTCTGGATCAGCTTCTGGAGGGAGAGAAGGATGCTAGGATTCCAAATCCTCATTCTTTGCCCCAATGTTGCTTTCGGTGTGGTGTTCCAAATGCGTTTTTCAGCTTAAGCTAGTTATTTCTTCAGCATATCTCTTCTCGTAGCTGAGCCGTAGCGGTGGAGCTCTGTCAATGCTAAACAGATTCCTTCTGCTGTCGTCTTCCCCTCAGGCAAACCGCTCCCGCAGTCTGGGCGCCTCGGTGTACTGCGTCGGCGTTAAGGACTTCAACGAGACTCAGGTGTGTGTGCGTGTGCGCGCGTGTGTGTGTGTGTGTGTGCGCGCGCGCGCGCGCGCGCGCGCGTGGGTGTGTGGTTTAAACCAGGGGTCGCACCAGCGGCCAGAGCACCCTTCGAGTCAAGTGCTGAGCACGATATAATAATACGGCGGACAGTGATGTGTGATTATAAAAAGATATATAACTGATGTCTGGGTTTAAAGTTTACTTTTGGTTTTTTTATCTTTATTTATTTTCTTTATTCATAGCTGGCTAATATTGCCGACAGCAAAGATCACGTCTTTCCAGTGAACGACGGCTTCGAAGCTCTGCAAGGCGTCATCGATTCAGTGAGTAATCTTGAGTAAATGGTTCAGAAGGTTCCTATCATTTGTGCAGTAAAAACATTCACAAGAGACACTAGGGTGGTATCTTGGCTTCATTAGCATCCATGTAGCTGATTTATCTGTTGAAAAATGAGAAATGAACCTATAGAAAAATTTGTGCATTTAATCAATGCACTTTGCTATAAATCGGTGAGGATGAATTAGCCAAACAATCACTTAAAAAAGACGGATAATGCCCTTCTTCGGGTTCTTTCTGTGATCCCCTGATCCGACGGCGTCTGATCAAAGCTCCATCACGAGTGCTTTCTGTTTGCAATGAACGCCGGTGATTTACATCCTCAGCTCTGAACGCGCAAGGAGATGTTTGGGTTCAGACCGCCTTCCTCTGACGGTTTCATGAGCTGAGGCTGGGGTCAGTCCATCTGGCCTCCATCTGTTCTCAATTAGCCTCACGCTGAAAGATTTCGACAAGAGAAAAAGGAGTAAAACAGCGGGGAGCTCAGGATCTGAAAGCAGACTTCTGTACATGACAGAGGAAGGGACCAGAGGTGTGGAGCAAAACAATCCTGAGTAAAGAAGGGGACGGTGAAGACGAGTTCCAGGAGGAAGGAGATGATGAAATCCATGTGCTCCATGTTTGTGCACTTCATGAGTCTTTCTGTCCCCGCACAGTTGTGTTCATGTGATGAACTTGCAAAACCTAACAACGATATCTTTCCACACCAGATCTTGAAAAGATCCTGCATCGAGATCCTTGCTGCGGAGCCGTCCAGTATCTGCGCTGGAGGTGAGCGCTGATCTGCTGTTTTTAAGGGATTATTAAACAGCTCGAAGTACAGTGTTTCAGAAGAACTAAACACCACAAATGTCTGCTGACCCTCAGAGACGATAGGGCTGCAAAACTTTTGTTTGGGGATTTTTTTTTTCTACTGAATTTGTTGTATTCCATTTTGTTGGGTTTGTTCATTTAGTTTTTTTGTAATTTTTTGGATCTATTTAGTTGTCATTGTTTAAATTAAATAAAGTTTCTTTATGTTTGTTTTCATTTGTGTGTTTTTCTGGCTTGGTGTTTTGTTTGTGTGCTCAGTCGGTGTTTTTATATTCTCTCTCTTATTTACTTTTATACGAACTGATTTGATAACACCTCCTCTTTCTAGAGGTGTTCCAGGTCGTGGTGAAAGGAAATGGCTTCCTTCATGCTAGAAATGTGGACAAGGTTCTCTGCAGCTTCAGAATAAATGACACCCTGACCAGAAGTAAGTGCAGGGATTTTGACCTCTGTGGTATTTTACCAGTATCCTGGAAACATGAATTCCTTGTAATGCTCCAAACCTCCAAATCATACAAACCGTTCTGAAGTTTAACTTCTCAAACGCTTTCTTTCTGACCTCGGAATACAGCGTATAAAGGAACCATTAATGTTTAGATTTGTCTCGTATAAAAACAACACGTGAAGGGAAACAAACAGATGAGATTATGGCAAGCCAATTATATCCTCCAGTAATTAACATATCTTTGAGTTCAAACCCATAAAGTGCTCTGATTAAAGATCATTTTCCACTGAACCCCCAGTCGACTAGTGTTCCTGAAATATAAGAGTGTGCAGGCTGTGCCAGCTCGAGGACCGGTGCCATTTGTTTCTGGGTAAGAGCAGTTTTACTGGAGCAGAGGGAAACACACAAAGCGAACGCGGAGATCTGCTCGAGTTTTTTCTTTAAGATGTAAAGGGTCCGTGTCTGATGAAGCTTGCAACACTTTTGCTGAGCCTCTGTGATGAAGCACACATTTCTCACAATTATCACAAGTCTCTAAAACACTTGGGTGGAATTATTCAGTGGTGTTCATCAAAAGCAGAGAGGAGAGTTTATTTATGTAGCGCAGAGAAAGTGCTCCACGGTCAAATAAAGTTTTGAAGAATCCAAAGCAACAGTGAAACGTGTATAACCTCTCCCGGGTCTGGATATCCTTCTTTGCTCCTCTTTAAACACAAACTAGATTTGTTTGTTTCGTGCATGGTACACTTGGTTTAAGAGTAACCTTTGACTATTTGTGTGTTAGTGGTGAAGCCGTTGATCGTGGAGGACACGTATCTGCTCTGCCCTGCTCCAGTTCTTCAAGAGGAGGGAACGTAAGATGTTTTTGACGATGTTTTTGACCTGCTGCTCTGCTCAATTAGGGACGTTCTGGATGTTGTTTATTTCAGGGCAGCGTCGCTTTACGTTAGCATGAACGAAGGCTTGAGTTTCATCTCGAGCTCAGTTACCATCACCACCGTCAGATGCGTGAGTATTGCCTTCATGATTAAATACCCAAACCTCTGATTGATGATAACTGTTTATAAATAAGAGTTTTCCTCTAGAATGGCCTTTTATTGTGCACAATACAGCACCATGAACCCTCCAGGAGAACTGTGATAAAGGGTATAAAGGGCCAATGGAACAAGATACGGCAAACTGCTGATATCTTTGAGTAGATTCATTTAAAAAGTTACTGCAAAGCAGTTTTCAGTTCCTAGGGACAGAGAGACATCACATAAACAAAGGAGAAATCTGCATTTGTCTGGAGCTCATGTAATATGCTCATGTAATATCTAACGGCTGTAAGGTTGTGCCAGTCCAAGCTTTTAAGAGAAGCCCCCCTTCAGCCAAATGCTTGCCATGAGCCAGTGCGTAATGAACTCTCCCGCGGAGATGATTTTCTGCTCTTTATGACCCATCCCGGTCTCACACGTATCATCTGTTGCTCTCAGAGCTCGCACGCTTCCATGATGCGCTTGTTTGAACTGGAAGATCAAGTGCTGACTTCATCATTTCGTTCTCAAATGTTGATCCTGTAATTTGGATTTGGTTTCAAAACAGATGTGTTCTTTCTTCCCCCTCCCGCTACAGTCAGATGGTACAGCCCTGGGCATCGCTCTGCTGATAGTGATGCTGCTGTTGATTCTGGCTCTTCTCTGGTGGTTCTGGCCTCTCTGCTGCACTGTGGTGAGTCCTCGACTCGGGACTGAAAGCAGAGCTTGCTGATTAGTGAAATCTGCACGAGTAAAATCAGAAAAATTACCTTTTTCTCACGTTCATCCAACACTGGTGTATGGTAATGTGATGGCCTCGTCGTGAGCATTCAGGGCGTGAGGCAGACATCACACGCAGTGCTTCAGACGCCTGTGATGCCTGTGAGGGCTCGGGCCATTTTTGTGTCAAAACTAAAAAATTTAAAATGAGATTTCATTTAATTTTGAGATGTAAAAAGTTATACCGGTAATTTAAATAAAAAATAGCATTTTTACATTTAAACAAATTATTTTGTTTTAATTGAAATTAATTATTTTTTATTTTAATATTAAAATGTATCCATTTCAAAAGTTCATTAAGCAAAGCATTTGTCTTTCACCAAGTTTACTATAACTTTTTAGCGAATGGGGAAAAAAAAGAACCTTGATCAAAATACTTTGGAATATCCACATTTTTCATTTAAAGTAAAACATTGGAATATAGCACTAGTAATGTGCCCACTATTAAAAATATGAGCTGAATTAATGATACAGTTGTCTGTGCAAACGGATAAAACAAAATGGTGCAAAAGAAATAAGACGTTCTCCTCGATGAGAAATGGAAATTAGTTTCATGACAGAAACAGATATTACATGTGTTGGAGAAGTATGAAGCCTGTAGCGCGGCCGAAGATCCAGAGAACCGCGTTTGAGCTCTCTATCGATATCTGATGGACGTCCGCTCAAGGGTTCGACTGAGGACTATCAGAATATGTCGGCGTGTCTGGAATTTGTCTGGAAAGGCGCGACAGGAAAAGAGAAGAAATGAGTCATTGGCTTGTTAGAGGAGAGCTCTGGAGCGAGCTCCATGAGAGGTTTCCATGGACTCCAGATGTCGACTCGTTATGGATCAAATTAGCTTTTTGCTCTGCTTAAATATCCTGGAATCTGAAGCAAAGGCCCCGTTGAAACAAGTCCTGAAAGGTTTTTGTTTAGAAAATAAATCAGTCTTCTTCAGGACCCTCTGTGATCTTCAGGAGGACTACGAGGAGTTTAGGAAAGGGTTTTGAGGTGTTTTGGAAAGGAAAACATCACAAGGTAGATATTTTAAAGCTAAGTGAATATTTATTAATCCTTGTGTTGTGTTCATGTTTATGGTGATACCTGTGGTTAAACGATGACCATAAAGCTTATCTTGATGACGGTATCTCGATGACGGTATTGGAATATTCCATTGATGTACAGTATGGGAAGGAAATACTCGACCCTTTGCTGATTTTGAACGTTTGCCCGAAGGCAAAGAAAACAGATATTAAGGTCAGTGAGATGTAGGGGTGCTGCGGAGAGAAGATTCTGAAATCAATCCTGAATTTGACGGCAGCCAGCGAAAGCTTTGAAGCGATGAACCCAAAGCCTCACTTTTGGATCCCATTCGATTCCCTTACTCTCTGGGGAAATGTGTTCTGAACTGGTTGTTAATCACCGTACCAGAACCCTGTCCACTCCTTAACCCTTATCTTAAAGCATAGCATTAAACCTCGCCCTAAACCCTGATGTCAAAGCCTATCCTAACCCTGAAACCGCTTTGATAAAAGTCGAAAAATATTTCTCATTCCCACTCGGTTGAGCCTTCTTTGTTGTCGCAGGAAGTTCCTGCCGCTTTGCTGTTTTTGCTGTAAATTCAAGCACAAGTGACAGGGAGCAAAGGAGAGCGAGGGTTTGGAGAGATGTAGACTGTATCTCAGCAGAAACAACAGGGAGAATACAAGCAACCCAAAATAGAAGCCACTGGTCTCCAGTCTGCTTTGCGAGATGTGATGGGAGCCGTTTCAATAGCGAGAAGCAGCGCTGCTCTCTGGGATTTTACGTCTCTATCCTACACATGTTTTCCCTAAAATTCTTAGAATTCTAGTCCCAGGTCCAAAACAATAACATGTGCTCGTTCACGGTTGTTTTGACTGCGGTTGATTTATGGACCTTCATCCTCTTTAAAGCTCCAGCAAACGTTCGCTTTCTTCCTTCGGCTGCTGCTGTGATCCACACTTGAGTAAAATCACATTCTGAACGACACATCACCACATTAAACTTGCTTTTCTGTGTTTGTTTTAAAGTGTAAGTGTTTTTTAATTACTATAGTGTTTCTATGCCTTCAGAACCAAAGCAGTATCAGTTTAATGCTCGGTAAGTCTCGGTCATCCAGCATTTGTTTATTCTGAACCTCGATCAACAAAACACCTGTAAAAAAGGAACAGGCCTCCAACAGCAAAATACGTGTTAACCCGTCTCCTTTGGTCTGGAGAGTCGAGATCTACCTGTTCACCTGGTTCACGAGTTTTACACATCAAGAGAATGCTGAGTTTCACGGAATGATCTCCTCAACGATCTCAAACCAAATGTCAACAATAACCAAATGAGTTGCAAATACAGAATGCCCTCTCAAATATCTTTATGAATTATTTGAATCATGGACTGCTAGAAACCAAATCTTCAAATCACTGAAAGGTTAATTTTCTAAAGTGAAACTCTTTGCGGACGCAACTGGAAAAGCTGAAGCTCTGGGATCTGGCAGCCAGGTTTCTAGGTCATTGAAGCGAGCTTGTAAACAGAGCGAGGGGAGGCCAGCAATTCCTCAGCCATGTGTTTTTCTGTAACCTGCTTTTCTTCCGCGGATTGGAAACATCACTTGGTTGTTTGAGATGTCAGGGGAAGAGAAAAACAATCTTGTTTTTTGGGAAGCATGTGGTCTGCTGTGCCAGCATGAGTGCAGTCATGTGAGATTGCCCCCCCCCCTCTATTTCTCCACAGATCATCCATGAACCTCCAGCTGCGATGGTGGAAGACAGTTCAGTAAGAGCTTTCTTTTTCTCTATTATTTTATTTCTCTGAATTATGAAGTATTGTGAAATGATTGGCTTTTCTATCTTTACATGGCCAGAGCTCTGCAGGGTTTAGATTGAACCTTCAAGAAACTCATATTGAATCAGGGTTGGTGCCAAAGCCAGCGGGGGCTGTGTGATTCTCTAGGAACAATGCTTTAAGTGACTAAAGCTATAACGGCTTTTTCTATTTTGAGGAGGTTTTCCTTGAGGTTCAGGAGTTGAGGGGATTTTTGACCAATCACCTAAATGATCAGTCCTTAGTTCATCCCAGAGTTGTTCAGGACTCAGATCTTCCTCTCTAAACATCTTTAGGAATGAACCGTGTGCACTGGAGCGATGTTGGAACAGGAAGTAGCCATCCCCAAACTGTTCCCACAAAGTTGGGATCATTGCATCATCCTGAACTTCCCAAAGAGAAAAAAAATCGCTACTTAACGCTGCACCAAGTCTTATCAGTGTCCAGAGAGTCTCCTTTATTTAGGGTCATCCAACATAATTTTCATTTACCAACATTATATTTATTGAAATACAGGGAACATTTCAGGCTGGTTTCTTCCGTCTAGTTCAACTTTTCAAAACAAATAATAAAAGTAAATGGCATTTCCCTCAATATTTTTTTTTTGGTACATATCAGAAGTAAATGAGTAAAAAAACTACTAAAAATAAAACTATATGAAAAATAAAAAGGAATTTTAAGTGTGTTTTTTTGGACCTTGTGCATTAACCTGCTGTGGGACACTCCCGAAACCAAATTATGAACCATAATAGATAATTATGGTTCAACTATTAATAATCATAATAGAAGCCCTTTAATAACAGATGCAGTGCTAAAAGATGGCTGTTCGATTTTCCGGAGTTACGTTTCTCCAGAGCTGGAAAAATGAAGTCATGGCTGGAGCGAGCCAACTTGGACAGGAGCAGGAAGAGCGAGGGAGGGCGTGCTTTCAGAGGGCGATAAATGGAAAAGAGTTTGCTTCGTTTGGCAGCATGTGTTTCTATTGGAATGCTTTGTGCACAGAGAGATGATAATAGAATTTTGATTTCTGATTAGAAACCTTATTTAATAAGAAGTCTTCGAGCTTGTAGAGTGGAATTAAAAGCGGATAAAGTTCTCTGTGAGATCGTTTATTGTAAAATATGCTGACGTCGAACTTAACTTCACAACAACTCTGTGACTGTTCTTGAACGACCAGCCGAAGCATTGACTTAAACCCAATGGGGCATCTCTGGAAAGACCTAAAAATGGCAAAGTTTAACCATGAACCTGACAGATCTGCAGGAGGAATGGAGAGGGTCCCCAAACCCAGCTGTTGCATCTCTCCCACAAATACTCATTAGATCTAGAGGTGCTTCTACTAAATACAGAGCAAACGTTCTGAATACTGAGGAGCACGTGAGATTTTCGTCCTTTTTTTAAGGAATCTGCAAAAATGATAAATTATTAATAGGGAAAAAAAGTACTTAAATTATTTAACCTGCAACAAGTGAATCTGCACAGGTTAGAAACATCACTTTTCTATTTTAAAACAATTCTTGCTCTTCGTTAGGACGATGATGAGGAGGATGGATCTCCTAAGAAGAAGTGGCCCACTGTCGACGCGTCCTACTACGGAGGAAGAGGAGTTGGCGGCATTAAAAGAATGGAGGTCAACAAGTTTTATCACTCGCTGGGGGCAGACTCGGTCACTTTACAGACTCTTTTATCCAGAAGAAGAGGAACTCAGGAGCCCAGGGTTAAGAGTCTGTTCTCAAGGGTGATCGATTCTGTCAGTAAATCTCTTGTTAACAGAAGCACCATCACATCGCTGAAAGCAGCCTTCGCTTCTTCTAATCCAATCTAACAGATTAAAAAAAAACAATGAGAGCAGGAGATGATCTGAAACTAGTTCCTTTAGATGTGTATCAATAAACTAGGAGTAGATCAAAAATTACAAAAAAATTGCAATGTCAAACTCAGAACCAAGATTGTTATTTAGAAGAAATCTGAAGTTGCTCCTAAATGAACTTGGATCCTCGTTTCAGGTTCGTTGGGGAGAGAAAGGTTCTACCGAGGAAGGTGCTAAACTGGAGAAGGCTAAGAACGCTCGGGTGAAGATGCCCGAGCAAGACTTTGAAGCTGCGCCAACTCGAATCCTAAATAATGGCATGAGGAAACCACTGGGCCCTCGCAAATGGTACTCGCCCATAAAGGTGAGATCACCCAATACTTCCCTGCCATTGCCAGTGCCATGCTTTACCAACTGTTAGCCTGGATAACCTTCAACCAAGCCAATATCACCCCATGAGGATGCAGCCGCGCCCACCAAAGAGTGTTGCTTAAAATCAAAATACCTTTGTCAAAGAGCAGCCCCTGCAGCTCCAGGAAGGACAGAAGGATGGAGAGAGGGATGCATTACCGTTCAAATGAATGGAAGTGTTTTCGTAGTGTGACCGCGGGTTGAGATCGCGGTCGAAAGAACTCCTTGATTTACGTTTCCAAACTCTGCAAACATCATTTTTAACCATTTTAACCACACACTCGGATTGTGATTCCTTTGCAAACAAACTATTTATCGTCAGCAGCAAAATGTTCTGCCTGAGAACAAATTCAAATTTTTATTTGTCACGCACAATCGTACGCAGTATGATGTGCAGTGAACTGCTAACACGACTGTTGTCAATGCAGCAGCGTTTGTTCTGAAATATCTGTCATTTTTAACCTATTCTCTGTGTTTAGTCAATTCTTGCTTTTATTTTTTATGTCCATTTTTGACATGTTTAGTGTTTTCTTCCCAGGGAAAGCTAGATGCGCTGTGGGTGCTCCTGAAGAAAGGATACGATCGGGTGTCCATCATGCGACCGCAGCCAGGAGACAAGGTCAGACACCTCCTTGTGGTTGGAGATACTTTTCCAGTGTTTTAAGAAGATGGAGGTTATACTTTTGGATGTGCTCCCCTTTTTAATTTGGTTTAATTAGGAAGGAACTCTTAAACTATTGTTACGAGGAAGTGAGGTAATGAGGAGTGATTAAAAGTACTCTCGTAGTTTTTTACTTAGTTTTGTACATTTAGTAGCAGACGGTCGCTGTGAGCCAAACACAGACAGAAACGGACCGGGATGCTGTCGTCTGGCAAACCCATCAGAAGATTCCAGCATCTGATCCAACTTGAAAATATGCGACTTATATAATGAGGCACAGGAGGCAGAAGGAGCCGAGCTAAGCTTTTTGAAAGGCTTTTGCTAGCATTGTTGTTAAAATCAGGAGCTGGTTAAGAATAACGTCTGTGTAGAAATGAGGCGTCAGCACGTGGAGTTTCTTAGAGAAGTGAGTCAAACTGTATCTTTAGGTGGAAAGCGATCTTTTAGATTTTGAGTGAGTGGGCTTGTACAGAAATGGACTGTATTTGGAGAGAATCTTGATATTTTGAGGTAAACTATTGAATCAGCAGTCTTCTATTCTTCTTCTCAGTACAGGAATCCTTTCTCTACCCATCGATTACCTGTTTTTCTCTTGTAAATATTTTATAGATATGGTTCCGCTAAACAAAAACATAAAGCATGTTTTCTTGATTGGTCAGTGGGTGGAGCTAGAACTATGGGTGGTGCTAGGAATGTCGAGGTATTTTCAGCTCTCAATAAAAGAAATAGGATTACACAAACATGCAGAAAAGATTCTGAGAACGACACTAAAAGATTCAAGGGATCTGTCCAAAAACTCCAGTTTGTATAAAGTCACACTTAAATAAATAAAACACAGAGATGATTTAAAACTAGTTTGAAAGCTCTTTGATGATCCGTACTGTCTGAGCTCTCAGAGGGCTTTAATTACAGTTCCTGAGGCGGGCTGGGGAGGTCTTCATCAGTCGACAGGAAATTAAGTCGGAGGGTTCTTTAATTTTCTGAAATGTTTCTGGTAAACAAGGTCCAGCAGCTTTTTCCTCAGAGTATCATTAAACCCGGCCTGGTATTTATGGCTTCCTACAGCTCCACCAGAGACCAGCCGCCTCTCAGCAGCTCCAGCCCGCCGTGTGTTTATCATGTTATTTATTGACTGTGAAGTCTATCATGATCGCTGCCTGTTGCTCCACCACCATATGCCAGCACGAGGCTTCACTAGACCAACAAACTCTGTAGCACCGGATTGGTGAAGAATAGAACTTAATGGAAAGAACCTTGTCCCACGGTGGAGAAATAAAAAAAAAAACAGCTTCAAAAGAAGTCTCTGCACTGGCCACACAGCCCCACAGCATCATGGAACCACCACCAGACCTTACTGTAGAGAGCCAGCGTTTTTCTTGGAATGCTGCTGTTTTTCCGCCTGAGCATAACGCCCTTGTTGTACCCAAAAAAAACTTCAGCCCTCAGCACCTTATTCTAAAATGAAGATATGCTTCATCAGACCTTGCGCGACAGCGTTTGTGTGGCGTGTGCAGAGAAAAGGTTATGTATTTCTCGTCCATGCAGCAACAAGATCTTTGGAGCTGGTCTGTGGGTTGTCCGTGACTGTTCTCACCATCCGGTGCCTCTGATTATCTGAGGTTCTCCTTGCTCTGCTGCGTTGTGCCTTAACTAGAACTGTGCTTCTGGTCTTCCAATTCCGCAAAATGTTCCTCACAGTTGAAACCGGGAGCTTAAATCTCTGAGAGCTGTGTCCTTCCCCATAACCGTGATTCTCAACAATAAATGTTTTCAGCTCATCTCAGAGTTATTCTGAGGCTCCCGGTGTTTAGAGAAGATGCAAAGAGGAGAAACTGTTCTCCTTTAAATACTCTCGATTTATCTGTGTATAGGTCAAGGGTCACTGAGGTTGCCAAGCTAATAAGCTAATTTTGTGTTCTGATAACTAGAGATATTAAAATCAATAAAATGAAAAGGGTGCCTAAATTTACGCAAGTCATTATTTAAATCATTTTTGCGCCAAACATCTGAAGTGCTCCTTTTTTCTCTCGTCCTCTCAGGGTCGCTGTATAAACTTCACTCGACTCAACTCCAGCTCTCCTCCACGATACCCTTCCTACAACCATCATTCTACACCCATCTACACCCTTCCACGGACCCTCAGTCCACCACCTCCTCAAAGCCAGCTCCCGCCTCCACCAGTCTCCCTGCCTGCCAGTATTCCTCCAGTACCTTCATCCCCTCCACCTCCCACCACCACTCCACCCATCACTCCTCCTCCCTCCTATTCCCCTCCCCCTGTGTGGTCTTCGTCTCAACCCAGCATATACTTTTCTCTGTCATCTCTTCCACCATCACCCACTTCCTCGCTGCCCCTACCTCCTCAATCTCCACCCCCTGGCCGAGCTCCGCCTCCAGACCGCCCACCTCCACGGCCCGGTGTGTAAAGAGGCTCAGCTGAGGTGATTGGTAGCGGAAGTCATTGGGAAATGCCACTTTTCCGAAAGCTCCTCATGATTGTGTTGCTCTGCGGTGGAAGTGCGGTTCGGAGAACGAACCCCGAGCAAGAAACGCTTCTTTAACTCAGCAATGCAACGACATGGAGGATCCAGAGACACCGCTCTTGCTTCTCTGTTGGTGATGTTTCTCACTTTCACAGGAAGTGGCATTACCACCACTTTGAGGAGAACCAGCTCAGCCAGAGGTTTGATGCTAAGAGCAGTTTGTGGAACTCTATGCCATTGTTTCACAACAGATATATCTGCTTCCCTTAATGACAAAACACCCCCAAACCCTTTCTGCTCGCACTTTATTTCTGTATTATTATATGTGCTCAAACTGAAGCATTTCCACCACAATGATGGAAATGAACATCAATCTGCACCTGGACACAAGGTGGCGCTGTGCATCTGAATGTTTGTTTACAGAGAAGAAGAATGGAGATGTTGTTCATGTTGAGATAACGCAAACTAAAGTGTAACAGGACAACACAAATCCTGCAGAAATCAGTGGTTCCCAAACTTTTTTCCTCTCTGTATTATTTTGTACTTTTAAAATATATTTTGCTCTAGTTTTCAGGTTATTGCGTAAAAATATTTGAAAGCAATGTTCAACATCCTCTGAACCCAAGCGAGCAACTCTCCCTTTAAACATCGGTTCATGAAGAAGCCATATTTATTTAAAACAATAAGTACGCCCTGTAAAATGTAATTAATGTAATAACAGAGCTATGAATCAAACGTAAACATTCCACGTCTGTTTAACCTTTAATACAAACCCTGAACGTAAGCTAAATGAAGCGTTCTTTTGCCTTTTACAATGAAGAGCTTGAGGCAGTGAATAAAGAAGAAACAAATGCATTGCAACGCAAACGTTTTATAAAAATGACCATGCGCTCAATGCCAGGGTAGAACAGCGGCACAAAGTTGTATTTGCTATTTTATCAATCTTACTTCTTTTAACATTTTTCTGCAAACTAAGTTATGTATTTGCTTGTTTTCAGCATGTTTTTGCTTCAGATTATCCTAAATCTCTGTACATTTATAACATTTCTGGTTCAAGTCATTAGGTCCAGTAACGTCAGGCAGGCCTTGTTCTCTGTCTGAAATTGCTCTCTAGCGCCAGAGTGTTGTGGAGGTCAACGGTGTTACTGCAGGAGCTTAAGTCATTTCTTTTCTCATCTATAACGAGTCTTTATTAGTGGCAATTTGAAAACATCTGGGAACTCTGGCGCCCCCTCAGTTTGGGAACCACTGGAGTAGACAATGAAAGAGTGCATTTTTCTGTGTGCAACTTTCTTTTCAAATGTGTTTTTATGTCAGATTATGGTTTTTCAGTGAAATTGAGACAGACTTGAAGCAACAGAGGAATGTTGGAACACACAATGTGTTACAAAAAGCATCCCTCGCCCGTCAAAATAATAGGGTGGAGCGGACGGTCATCGGTTCGACAGCCGCCGGAGCAGTTCATTTGAAAGATCTCCTCAGAGTGTTAATAATAAAGAGAAGAGATTGCAGCTATAGCCACTGAGATGCCATGAGATGGAACACGACGAAGCAGGATCAGCAGATGCTGAGGAGAAAAGAGTCGACCATTACAGACCTCCAAACTTCCTCCGGAGAGCCTTGATGAATGGGTTTCTTTGTCCAGCAGCTGCTTCCAAGCCACACATCATCAAGTGTGGATGCGGTGGAAGAAAGCTCACCATCAAAGGACTACTCCATCTGGAGATCTGATGCACGAGTCTGGGTTTGCTGATCTCCAAGAAAATGGTATTTGTCGCAGTGTTGTAAACAAATAAAAAACAGTTTTAAACGTGTAATTTAGCTCATTTACATATGTTAATACTTCTGCAGTTTTAAGTACGAATATTTCAAGTAAGAATGGAATTGTTGACGTTTTCAGAAATTGAACTTTATCTCTGAATTTTTACTTGTTGAGTAAATAAAAACAGCAATAGAAAGTAAACGAGGCATCATCAGGTTTGCACAGCACAGTGGAGAAGGGCGCGTCACTAAACGATGAACGTTGATCGTACGCTGCCGGTTACATGTGTTGAATTTAAGGCTTTTATTATTAAGGTTTCTGCCTAATATCTTTTTTTTCTTTACAGTTAATGGCCGTAGATTTGCTGCAGGAGCGATAGATTCCACATTTAAATCCACCGTGAAGCGTTTTCCTTCATAACTGATGTGTGTGAGAGATTCTCCATCTCTCGTCTCTTTATGAATCTTTAGGTTATTATCGTTTCTCTCGGAAGCATTTATGGTTCTCAAAAAATCCATCTTTGATTGAAAACAGCATAATTTTTTTTATTAAACTGTTGTTTACTTTATTTATCTTCATTAACTGCACATGTTTTGGTTCTTTAGCAGAATAGAACAATGCTATCTTTATTTCATTTTGATTGAATGATAAACAAAATCACAGTGTGAATCAAAACAAGCACATAATCATAGATGAATAAAGCGGTGCAGTATATAAAATAAACCCTTCAGTACCCAACAACAACAACAATAATAATAATAATAATAATAATAATAAAAGAGAAGAGAAGACAATGGTCCCGCGGGTGCATCGGTAACTGAGTGTGGCGCGGTACGGGGAGCCGCAGCTTTGCAATCGTCGGCAGTTTTTCTGTAAACTGTTGCCATCTGCTTGGGAACAAGGCTTCGGAGCAGCTCATAATAATAATAATAATAATAAAAACCACCAGCAGAAGCTTCTACTTCCTGTTCACTAGCTCCTACAGTAACTATAGACTTCATTCAATAGTTCCCATGTTCGCGGAGTAGGTACCAATCAACCGAAACCGTTCTGAAATTAAATCAAAGTCTGAAACAGTTTCCACTCGAGAATATCTTCCTGGAGCTAATAGTGTACTTAAGTGCATCGCCAAAATTACTAGTAGCTGGTAACTTCATCATCACAATAATATTAAAACTCGAGATAATCTTCAGTGATATTTGAACAGATCGAATAAAAGTCACATAATAATAAACCCCTCAGATTAAACTACTTGAGTTTCACAGCAGCACAAAATGTCATTTAAAGTTAAAGTGTACCTGAAACCCTTCACAAATCTTTTACTTTAATGTAGCTCATGTTACACACCGTTACCTCCTCATACAACCTGTACCTCATGGCTCCTTAAGTGTATACTTAACTCCAACTGTAACCTGTCTGATTCCACTCGGAAACATTCTGTACCTCTCGTGTAAATAAACTCAGAGGAGTGTGACCTAGTACTTAAGTACACTTTGAGCATTTTGTGTCCATAAATATTTAGAGGTTCACTGTATTATTTTCTTTACACAAAGCATAGTTTACAGAGTGTGACTTAAGTCCATAATTAACAATGTACCAGTAAGCCAGCTCACAACAAGCAACAGCTTTTAAGAGCATACTTAAAGCTAGACTCCTCGTAGATAAAGTATAACAGTTAAGTGTTTACTTCACTGAGAGAATCTGTCGTCATTACGATGGCACGGTTTTAAAAGATCCATGAAAGCGGCTCCTAGTAGATGTTCACTTGAGTACACTCCTCTTCTGCTTTCTGTAAAAAGAAAACCCTGACTGTGGTATAGTTAAGATGATTAGATATGTAAATAATCACAGTAGGCTAACAGTAGACGAGCATGTACGCACTTGAGCGCACTTGTGTTAAAAGCAATCTGGATGTGCTGCTGTAGATCATGTGCATGTATGTACTTAAGTACCATTACTTTGAGCTTATAATAAAACCAAAAGAATTCACTTAAGACACTTTCTTTAAAGAGGAGAAAAACTAAGCCATTTTAGTTTAATCAGGATATAATGACTTAACATTTTAAACAAAGTTAAAGATAGTGTTCTTAAGTGCTCAACACTTTATGTCACTGAATATTTCAGGGTGAATACGATAAAAAGTGTTGCTGGTAGAATTTTGAGCATGTACTTAAGCAATCTTCCCGTCGGATCTGATTTTAGATTAAATCTTCACTCATTTCATAATAATGTGTAACAGAAGAGCATAGTTTACACTGAAGCGGGCGAGCTGCCGACGAGTCGAGGTTCAAGTTTCCTCACCGAGCAGCTGCTTACATTGGCACCCCATACCACGCCGGCACAAACAGATCAATAACATCACATTCCAGTCAACCGTAATGAGATGAGAGAGTTTTACTGTACGCAACAACTTCCTGTCCCTGATCGTCTCTGACTCTGAGCGGATCCGTTACTCCACGGTCACAGACTTGGCGAGGTTTCGTGGGCAGTCGACCTTCGTGAAGGAGAAACAAAAGGAGTTAAAAAAATAGAAGTGGAACTGCCGGGAAAACATGATGCAGTCATTAACCAACACGAGCTAGTGTGCCGCTCACATCGTAACCGCGGAGCACCGCGAGGTGAAAGGAGAGCAGCTGCAGCGGGATGACGCTCAGGATGCCCTGCAGACAGTCCACGCAGTGAGGCACTTTAATGGTGCGACTGGAGTTATTGATGGTCTCGAAGTCCTCCTTATCGCAGACCAAGATGGGACGGCCCTGCGACAGAAACCAGTCTGAAAACAGAACCATCGACTCCAGAGACGAGAAACACAGCAGCGTTCCCTCTTTTTACGCAAAACCTCTCTAAAGCAAACATCAATAAGGTACACCTCAGTTCCATTAGCAAAGAGAAGGAAATTGAAAAAAACTTCTTCCTGTCTGCAGCACATCGTCTCACACCCAGACCACAGGCTCGTACCTGTCTGGCCACCACCTGCTGGAGAGCGTTCTGGCACTTGGAGTAGGTGTGGTCCCTCATGATGATCATGATGACGGGCATGAGCTTGTCCACCAGAGCCAGCGGGCCGTGCTTCAGCTCCCCCGCCAGGATCCCCTCCGAATGCATGTACGTGATCTCCTTGATTTTCTGCAACACAGACGAGAGCTTTCTCATCGTCCAGCAGGAGCCTCACAAAGAGCCGTACCATGAAAAACTAAGGGCTCCTCCATGTTCGCGTTACAAAACTCCAATCTCCAGATCTGGTGATGCCATTGTTAGCATTAGCTTAGCATAGATAAGTGAATCCAATCAGACCAGTAGCATCAGTTCAAGTTGTACGACCAGGAGAAAATGAATAAGAACAAAGTGCAGACAGAAGAACAAACGAGTCTCGCTTCGATCTTTCAGCAACTCAAAGGTCTCACCAGAGCTCCCTCCAGACAGGTGGCGTAGTGGTAACCCCTGCCCATGATGAGCACGCTCTTCTGCTGGTAGAGCTCCGCCGCCAGCTTTTGGATCTCCTCATCCAGGGTCAGCACCTCCTTGATCAGATCTACAGAGTGGGAAGAGAAGCGTTGTGAGGGGAAGAAGCGTTCGAGGAATGCTCAGCCCATGATGAGTGATCTAATGGTGAAAAGATAAAGGAACCCCAGTCGCACCAGAACTACAAATGAAGCGTGGCTGAAGGCACCTCCTCGTTCAGGTTCTTAACTAAGGGGTAGTGGGGTTACTTCCTGATGATGTTTCTAATCTAATTCTAAAGAACCAGATGCAGAGAGCGTTCCGCTGCTTCCTGTTTGCAGCTGCTTCCCGGAATGTTTCCTCGCAGACGAGACGTCTCAGTTTTATCCATCATCTGCGCTAGCACCGGCCGTCGGGGTTCACTTGAGGACAGTGGAAATGACAGAAACATGCAGCTTCTCCACCATGAATCCATTCCATGAAGGTCTCTGCTGATCTGAAGATCACACCTGGCCTCACTTCAGTCGCCAGCTTTCAAATCCTAACAAACATCGCCAGCTGCTGACCAAGGAACCTCTCGACCAGAGCTTGTTCCTCAGAGCTCCACACTGGAATTCTGCAGGATTTATTCTCCTGTGAGCATCTCATGGAACATCTCAACTCAGAGAAGTGTGGTGTGTCTAAGATTTAGAAGCACCTCTGTTGGAGTCTGAGAAACCACCACACACAGGAGTAATGTTTCAGAGCACAACTGTCTTCAGTGCAGCTTTTGAGCCCCAACTGCGATGGACATCCAAGCTGAATCAGCAGCTCAGATCAGAAATACTGAGCCGGAGAGCCAAAGGAACTTCAGCATCCAGCTGCCAACACATTCCTGACCTCAGTGGCTCCACAGACGCAGAGAGAGAGTGAGAGCGAGAGAGAGAGCGAGAGAGAGAGAGAGAGTGAAGGAAAGTGTTAGGGGCCCCAGCAGACACTTGCGCTCCAATAAAGGCTTCCAGCAGCGATGGAAAGAGCTCACTGAGGCCATCTGCTCGTCCAGCAGGAGATCTGCGACATCATCAGCTGCAGAAATGCACTCGGAGAGAATCCTGATGCATCAGCAGAACTTTAGGAAACGCTTGTATCGATCGTTCCCCGAGCACTTTACCTGGCAACACTCGGAGACCTTGGATGATTTCCCTCCTCCGCGGCTGCACCGAGATTCTGTCGTCACACATGAGGAGCGCGAACATGACGAGAGCCACAAACTGACTGGTGTACGCCTGAAATGATATGAATATACAAAACAGTTTAGAGGAAAAACATAGAATTTATTCAGCATCACAAGAGTCTCGATGTAACCGTCGCTCTGAGGATTAACAACAGAATTCAAGGTTGAACACGCCGCTGTCACTGAAGATCCTCTGCATCCCAAGAGCCTTCTGCTTGTACTTCTTTCATTTTCAAACGGGACGGAGTGGAATCATGACGAGGATATTTTGCTTTCATAAAACTTTCATGTCGCATTAAGTTCTCCAGCCGCCACGATGTTCAGATGTTTTCCACGTTCAGGAAAACAAATTCCCAAAATGCACAGGGTTCTGATCAATAATCTCCACCAAACACTCGACTTCACTGAACTTCGTATGTTCCACAAAAACACCATAATTCCTCAGCAGGGAAATGAGAAAGCAAAGGGTGTGGTTTCTATTGCCCCTACGACGGCTTGTGTGCTGCTCGATTCCTGCCTGAACGGAATCTCAGGAAATGTGCAGCGCATTTGTGAAGCATTCATGATGAATGAGATCATCCGTGAACCCAGCGAGATGTTTCTACAGACGGCAGCTCTGCGGTTTATGACGTTCTCCAGGTGAACCCTCAGGAATCTCAGTTAAATACAGGAAACATACACAGTGATAACGGAAATAAACTTTATATGATTTATACGCTAGTCTTTCCCCACCTTGGTGCTAGCCACACCGATCTCTGGCCCGGCGTTGATGTGGACACCGCAGTCGGTTTCTCTGGAGATGGAGCTGCCGACGGTGTTGGTGATGCCAACCGTCAGGGCGCCTCTATCCTTGCAGTAGCGCAGCGCCAGCAGTGTGTCAGCCGTCTCTCCTGGAGGCACACAAACATCAGGGTTAGGACGTGCACACGGTGAAACCGCTTCACACACAGTTCGAGAGCCTACCCGACTGGCTGATGAAAAAGCACACGTCGTCCCTGAACACCGGGGTGTTACGGTCCAGGAAGTCACTCGCCAGCTCCACCATCACAGGAAGCTCAGTCAGCTCCTCCAGCACCTGACGCGTCTGAACAAATACCAACATTAAACCGTGGGAACATCTCACCAGCTCACTCATCCATCCATATTGTGCCTTCGGACCCTGTGCCACACATACAGTACTCGTCTGTTTCGGCATTTCTGTGGTGGTTGACATCCAGGAGATCAGCACTGGTTCTAAGGTTATTATTTGGCTCGGGAACTCACTTGAGTTGGCAGTTGGTCTCTGTGCGAGAATTCCAACTGTCAAAATTCAAAAAATAACTGTCACTCTGTGACTCTGGCAGGGGCCTCACGCTGAGCTCCCCACTGGTTCTGTTCAAACCCATGAGCTCTGCTGATCTACTCGAAACGACTGAACGCAATTCGTAACGCCACCACTGTCCACCAATGACGGAGACTGGTTCTGGATTCACTACGAGATTTTCCAATGAGCCAGAAGCTGATGGAGGCAGAGATCTTCGTGTGATGGCCCCATAACCATCTGGGATTAGCAAAGGAAGTTGGTTCTTTAGATGAGTGCTCAGGCACTTCCTGCCATACGTACTGCAACTCCAGCGTGGTAGCTGGTTCCACAGGCGATCATGATGAGCCGCCGGCATCTCTGGATCTCTTTAATGTGGTCCTTCAGCCCTCCCAAGGTCACTGCACAGACAGAAATGGTGACGGGGATCAGTTTCAATCTGAAGTAGCATCTGTGAAGAAGACGGTGAAGCTACAGCGGGTTTTCCACCGAGCGTTTGGTTCTGCCAAAGTCAGCAAACTGCATGTGATTATAGAACAAGCTTTTCCTCAGCTGCTGAACATTTGTAAAGATGCACATTGTTCCCATTAAATCTTCAGAACAGCTCAACTTTAAATCAATCGTTCATTCGGACGAAACCTGAACATTTCAAGAGCTTCTGGCCGAGAGCAGCTCCAGTCTTCGGGAAGTCCTCTCTACTAGCTCTGTGTGCGTCAGAATCAGAGAGATGATGAGCTTCATTCAGGACCACAAAGACAGGCCATTTTTTTTTGTTATGTTATACTGTGGTATGCAAAAGTTTAAGCACCCCATGTGAATTTTCATCAATTCCTTTAAAAATCATCGGTTTTTGGCAGCGGCAGAGCAAGAAAAAAAGCTCAGATAATCAGAGGCACAGGATGGTGAAAACAGTCACGGACAACCCACAGACCAGCTCCAGAGATCTACAGCATCATCTTGCAGCAGACTGCACCACTGTGCATCGTTTAAGTATTTAGAGCTCGTTACACATGGAGATGCTGCATGAACGAGAAATACAGCAACTTTTCTCTGCACACACCTCGACAAGCCACCAAGAAAACGTTTCTGGGGGCCGATGGAACTAAAATATTTACTTGGGCAAAACAATGGATATTATGTTATTGTTTGATCTTTAATAACCACAAAGCTTTGCTCTGGAGAATAGAAGACCTCTTAGAGAGGTCACTCGTCTACTCTTTCTCTGTGGAGATGCCTCGTCTACTGCGCCTCTAATTTGTGGCATCCCTCAGGGCTCTCTATTGGGCCCATTACTTTTGAACACATCTGTTCCACCACACTCCAACAAGAGAGCCACCGGGAAATAGAGAGCGCTTCACCTGAGCTGTTCTCAAAGTTGACTCGTCCTCTCATGGTGTTGACCACAGACTCCGGCTGCTCAAAGATCTCCTTCTGCATGAACGAGCTGAAGTTTCCTGGTGTCACACAAGAAGAAGTCAAGTTAGAAGAGAGATGTTTCTCAGCTCAAGCAGATCGCTGTTCTGAACATTTTGGATGGAGACTGTTCAGAGGAGAAACACAATGGTGTAAATCTGAAGCACAGTGCTGCCCTCTGGTGACCCAGACATGAAGCTTCCGTAGAGAAACAAACGCACTGAACACTGACATACGCAAGGCTTTTTTTGATAAGGGTCCTGAGGCCCTCGTACCCTTCATGATCTGCTGCAGCTCCATCTGCAGGGTCTGGATGGCCCGGGCCGGGTGATCACCCGCCGTGCGCTTGATCCGGTGGATGGACAGTCGTCCGCTGCTCACTGCCGCGATGTCGTCGTCCTCCAGGAAGATGACGCGGTTGGTGTGCTCGATGACGGCGCTGCAGAGACACCAGCAGAGCATCTGAATACGCTCGAAAGGATAGATGTTGAGGCTGACGCCCACTTTAATAATCAGAGTCAAGTACAATTCTATTGTTGTATGCGAAGATAAACACAATGTACGTCCGACCTGCTTCTCTTCTCTTCTCTGATTGGTACATCAGCACAGGCACAAACAATAAAAGACGAGTAAACATCATTAAAAGAATTGTGCGGCACCAAATGAAGAGCAGCGTTGTACCTGGCGTCAGAAGCAAAGTAGTACTCGACCGCTTTCTCATCCACGGGAAACAGACACGTGTCCTCGTCCATCCGCGGCAGAGTGTTGCAGCTCTTCTTATCTTTGCCGGCTGCGAGAAAAATACACATCACACTTTTCTCTAATTCTATTGAATGTAGTAGATTTTAGAAATATGGGACGCGCTGCATCTAGTGATGCCTCCTGAGATATTCTTTTAAAAACTTTCCATGTGTTATTATGTCTAGAATTCAGAGGAACTTGAAGAATTGTAGTGAGGTTCCACACAGTACTGCAGTTACTGGCAGCAGTGACTCACAGGAGCGATAGAGGATGGGGATGTGATCCGTGGAGAGCCTGTGGTCACTCCTGACCCCGATCAGCAGTGGACCTCCTCTCCTGAAGACACGACCAGAAGAGAGGTGTGGAAGATGGAAACAATAAATGGAGCATTTCTTTGAAAAAAAATCCTCTACATGATCATAGGAAGTTCAGATGCTAAATCTTCTGAATCCACCGGAGCATTTTCTATTTAAAAGTGTTTGTTTTCATTTACTTTCAACATCTGTTCTGCTGCAAAACCAGTTACATCCTGTTCATCAGTGGTTGCCAGTGGCCTGGAAAAGGCTTTGAGGTGGACTTTACCTGCTGCCCACGGCTTCTCCGGGAAAGTGTACGCTTTTGAAGACCAGGGCAAAAGCTCCTTCCTGAAACACAGATGAGATTAAACCTCTTGCTGCATCGAAGCATCACCTGTTGCCACGACGACACGAGAGGCGTTTACCAGTTGCTGGGTGACTTGCTCCACGAGGGTGGCGAATGTGATGTCATCACTCTCCCGGTTATCGTACATGTACTTCACTAGCTTAGCGATGGTCTCCGTGTCGGTCTCCGACTCGAACTCGTACCCTTTACTCTCCTGTGCGCACAAACGAAATGAAGATTCTAGAAGATGCTCGCGGTGGGTTTTTTCTGATACCTACTGAAAATGTTAGACGATGACGTTTTCTGGCTAAAACACAACAACTTGGAATTCTTACCAGAAACTTCTTCAGGTCTTTGTAGTTGGTGATGATTCCATTATGGATGACGATAAACTCTGATAAAAACATGAGATTAAAATAAACATGATTGAGGAATCTGATTAAAGGTACAATTATGTTTTATGAAGTTACAATAAGATTTAAATATGAAAACATTAGCATCGATTATTAAAAGAGATTAAGCTAACGCTCTTATCGTAATCAGTGCTAATGAGCAGAGCTAGCATTCATCACCGTTGCTCTTGTCGGATCTTTGCGGATGGCTGTTGACGGGGCTTGGCACTCCGTGAGTGGCCCACCGCGTGTGAGCGATCCCCAGATGAACGTCGAACTCTACCTCAAGATCCACATCCTGCTGCCCTGTGGAGCACACCTCAGTTAAACTTCACATCCTGCAGCTAAAGATGCTAATCCAGGTCCTGAGATTCTCTCACTGTGGATCTCTTCATCCAGAGCTTGAACCTTCCCCGTCTGCTTGATCAGGTGGATGCTCTTGGAGTTGCTTTCGGGCTCTTTGCTGTTTCCTCCATCGATGCCCACTCCTGGAATACAGAAGGAAAAAGAATGTCATTTGAAACGCATAACTGCACCGAAAACTTAAGGTTTGTTTTATTTAATGGTTTAGATCCTGCAGAAAGCTTTGTTTTTTTCAATAGGAACGCTTTCTAGAAATCTTATATTCATACTAGTCATTAAGGTTTGGAGGAGATCTATGCCAACATGGATGAATGTCTGTTCCTGAAACGCTTCAGCCACTCCTTTGTTACCTTAGGTGTGTGTTTGTGCCATTGTTCTGCTGGACTACCGCTCCACAGACCGTTTTCGATGCTCTGTCTGAGAGTATGGGCACGATCTGATGGAAGACTTTCCATTTAATCCCTTTAATGAGGTGCAGTTGAGGCCAAATAAAATCTGGATTTGTCTGATCTGACCACAACACCTCACCAGTTCTCCTCTGAATCTGAGACTTCAGCAGATCTTCAGTTCTTCCTATGGAGCATTACCAATTGTTTCCTTGGTGACTTGCGATCTTCAAGAAGATTGTCTGGGCTGGTTCCTCGCAGTTTTCATGATCAGTTTAAGTCTGCAAGGTGGATGTTGTGTGGAGCTCCAGACTGAGGGAGACTGTGCCTCCTGCAGCTCTATCTTGCCCCCGAGATTGGGTTTTTTGTCTCAGTCATGATGGAGACATCCAAATAATTAACAGTATTTTATACCCAGTTACAAATCTAATATGTTTTTGAAGGCTAACCTTAAAAAGGGATTTTGTAAAACACTAAAAGCACAGCCTCCAAAAAAACCATCTAAAGCAGAATAATCCTGAAGGGTTTCAAACTCCTCACCTGCAGAGTCATATCCACGGTACTCCAGACGCCGTAGACCCTTAATCAGGACCTCGAGGATCTCCCGGCGAGAGCGAGGCACGTGATAGTTCAGATAGGCGAAGATTCCTGTCGGAAGAAACAGTGCGCGAATAACCCTTTATTATTCAATCCAATTAATCTTGATTATCCAATGATCAGACTCATACTCGCTGCACAGGAGAAATGTTCTTTTAAAATGTATATAAAATCTCAGAAGTGCACCAAAAGTAATCACCCATCATTGCCTTATCTGATGGATATCTGACCCCTAAAGCACCGAGTGTTATTGAGTTGAGAAGGTTTTGCTCCAATAACAATGGCGTCTACCGCTCGTACTCATTGAAGTTGTGTCTTTTTAAAGCTATGCATGATTTTTCTAGATGCACAAGCTAGGATGAGGTAATGTAATTCAATCATTTGTTCTATAAAGCTGTAAACATTGAATTTATATCTGATATGGATGTCTTCAGGCAAAAACAAGGCGCAACCGGTTCAACAACTTCTAACAATAATAGCCGGAGAGATAAGGCTTATAAATAGAGCTGGTGTAACGAAGGGAAACTGGCTGAAGAAAAGGAGTGGCGTAAACTCGAATCTCCATATTTCTCCGGGGGAATGTCACAGAAGCTCCATTCAGAGCTGACCCTGGGCTTTTACGCTCATCTTACGCGTGTTTCACACAAGGCTCTGCTTTATGAGTCTGCTGAGATGCATCAAGGAGTTTTAGTAAAACACTCATCCATCCCTCATTACCTGCTGAAAGAAAGTTT
The DNA here is from genome assembly GCA_007224835.1 of Danionella cerebrum. Lineage (NCBI taxonomy): Eukaryota > Metazoa > Chordata > Actinopteri > Cypriniformes > Danionidae > Danionella > Danionella cerebrum. Next base: position 213,709 of record SRMA01025069.1, on the reverse strand, counting down.
TAAACGCATTTTAATATTCAAAATTATGCGGAGTCTTATTTTCAAGCATTCCGTGACAAACCACAGATCCATTTTTTTATACGGAAAAAAGCTTGACCTTAAAGCTTCTGTACATTGTATGAAAGCATGTTCTGGTCACATTATGAAAAGTTTTACTAATAATTTTAACAAATTAAATAATAAAAAGGTTAAAATACAGCTAAAACAATTTTGAAAAAACTTGATTACTTGACAAAATAATGAACAGATAAAAAAAAATCCAATTGTCACATTAATCATCATATAATTATATCTTTTAGATTCATTACGGAGCAGCTCCAGTTAATAAATAAAACAAGTTGATTTTACAGCCTTTAAACAGAGCAGGAGAAAGTGGTTTTAATCTGTAAATGCTTCCAGAAACCATCAGATGTTTGATGATCTTGTGTCCTCCAAAAGAACTGCTGCTTTTCATCAAGGTTTTGTCTCGTCTATCTCAAGAAAGAGACATGCAGACGCAGCTTATCAGCAGAATTGTGTGGGAAAGACCTTCCAGACCTCTTTCTTATCGCCCTTCATCCCCGGCTGAGGACAGGGATGCTCAGGAGCCTTTAAAGGTCTCCATTCAAGAGTTTCTCTTTGTTTTCAACAGAAACACAGATGAATGAGAGGTGTGGTCACAACCAAACAGGAGATGTTACTTGTTCCTCTGGAAAGAGTGGCCGGATCCTCCTCAGACTGGACTCAACCCTTAAGCCAAGAATTCCCAAAGTTCATTCAATTACAATTCCATCAAATGGAAGCTAATAAAGTGACAACAAGCTATACACAACCAGAACTCAGAAATCCCATTACAAATATTACAATGGGCCTTCTGTTTATTTAGCATCGCTGTTATTTGTGCACACCTGATGCCTAGTTCTGTGGGATACACTATATAATGCTAAATTATGTAGGGGATATATGCTAAATGCTAGTGAATCTCTCTCTTTTACGGTTTTTCTGAGAAACTTATAAAAAATGTCATATCCCGTTGCATGTGGAATGTAGACGTACAACATATTCTTAAAGAAGCTAGAAATTAAATATTAAAGCAAGTTTGTGGGGAACTCACCACACATGTCTCCGGTCCTGCTGCCAACAGCGCTTTAGTTCCTTGTTCTTCTCAATCGCTGTCATTCAAACCCCGCCCACTCTACTGATATTATTGGACGAGACGGCAGCCTCGCCTCCATCTGGTGCATGCCGATTGGCTGACTCGACTGTCACTCAAGTAGCTACCTGCCAACAGTGTCTGTTTAGACGTGGCAGCAGGATGCGATCTGTGGCGTCGCGGCTAGTGATGTCAAAAACACGTTCACTGCTTTAAACAAGTATTCTAGTTATGTTTTACACGAATATAACGCACTAATATAGCATTCATTTAAAAAAGATAATTAAGGTACCATCTCGCTGGGTTTAATCGTGTTAGCATAAACGCTTTGAGCTGATGCTAAATCTTTCCAACTTGAAAGTCAATTACAGTTTTAATTAAATGAATTAATTAAATCTCAGTTTTGCTTATCTCTTCTGACTGTCCGAATTTTGGCATTCTGACCTTATTCTTAAAATTTGGTTTAATCTCAAAAACACACTCTAATATCAAAATTTATTCAAATCTTTATTCTAAAAATGCTACATTTCAATTTTTAAATCAGAATTCTAACTTTCTCAAAATTTTTTACTTCAATATCATATTTCTGACTGATCTCAGAATTCAGTCTCGATTATCAGATTATCAAAATTTTAAAACATTTTTCAGAATCCTTACTTTAATCTCAGATCAACAAAGACCAGCTTGGATTATTTTTACTTGCTAGAATTTGTTAAGATTGATCCTAAACCCCAAGTAGAGAAAAGAAATCACTTCACGACAAAATTCACATTTAATACAAGTTTAGCAACCAAACAAACAAGAGATTTTCAAACTTCAAAGCTGCAAACCTTGACATTAGATTTAATTCATGTTTTAAGGAAAAAAAATCAACTGTTTTAGAGTGCAAAGCAGCTGTGTACAGATGTTTTTCAGCCTCACAGTAAACATTTCAGATGCTTTATAAAACACTGAGGTCACATTAATGACATCACTTCCTGTCTGACTTGATAAGAAGCACAGAGCCATCACTGAATGTCTCGCAGATGAACCTTTCGTCATCGAGTTACGGACTGAACAGCAGCGTGGCCTGGGATTAAAGTCAGAGTTCTTGATTCATCCAGCGAGACGAGATCAGCGGGGAGCTCACATCGACCTCATATAATCTTGACAACGGGGAAATATTTGTGCGCTGAGAAGTCAAATTCAGGAAGTGCCTAAAACAAAGCAAAAACAACATGAATTTCTAATTCCACACACGTTTGAGTCAGAATTCAGTTGGCCCTGTATGTTGAATTAAAGATGGCTGGTACCAAATAAAACAAGAGCAAACTGTGACACCTTCTGAACCGTTTGTACCTTGGTCTCCTTCTTGTGTCCTCCAGCCAGCAGCTTCATCACTACAATGTTGGGTTTGGCCACTTTCAGAATACGGTTCACCTGCAACAGCAAAAACCCTTTCAGTACATCTGTCTACTAGACAAAATAATCTACTTGAACCAAAAGAAGTGTACAAGTGAAATCTTGGACTTCTCAAAGAATTTAAGAGGACAAAGAATGAAAATGAGGTGCTTGGGTTTGTAAACGACATCCTCCATCGGCCATTTATGACAAAAACCTAACAGAGAGTGAATGATTTAGCTCTTAAATCAAACATCGAGGTGAATTTCATTATATAAAAGGCCACCATGGTCACCACCTGCAGAAGCTAAACTAACGTAATTTAGTTGTAAGTATTACATTTTCTCAAGGCTGCAGTACCTCTGCGTCAGGGCTGGTGACGTTTTCCAGTATGAGCTTCGCCTGCTGGAAATGTTTACTGGCGGCCATGTAGAGATCCGCCGAGCGAGGAGGAGGGTTGTACTTCTTCAAATCCGACATTTCCTACAATCCCAAACACATTCTCAGCACTGCAGCCGGTGCACAAACTGTCCTCAGTACAGTGTAATGCTGCGGTACCTTAAACTGGATGTAGTGCACGGGCGGGGGGGTGACCACACTGTTGAACGGGGCGAAGCGGTGCTCGTAGCGAACCTGCTCGCTGTCCAGCTCAAACTGGGGCTTGCGCACCTTCCTGTCCATGTCCAGCGCGATCATCGTCTGAGAGAGACACAGCGTTACTCTTGGCCAATCAGAGAGGAGCAATGTTTTTAATGAAAACTACATTGATTTTAGAAAATAATTGCCGTCACATTTTCAAGTACAAGTCTCATGTATTTGTGGATTAAATCATGGCCCCAGAGTGTTCTCCGGAGGGGTTACCTTGTACATGCCGGCACACATGTTCTGGTACGCTTGACTCATGGTGATCTCTTTACTCAGAGGACGAGCTGAGGAGGAACACAACCAGTCAGAATCGAACCCAGAGCCTCGTGGAGCAGACCCCATCCCATTCCTCCCACTTAAACCCATCATTCTGCACGAGGAGCTCCCAAATCAACCAATTAAGGACCTTTCTTCTTCTTCTTGCTCTTCTTGCTGCTTCGTACTTTGAGCTGCTCCTCCAGGATCCGCTCCTCCGCCATCTGAGAGCTATCCGCTCGACTCAGCGTCGACATGAGCCAGGCGTACAGGAACTCTGAGAGATACCTGAACGAGCGCGGAGAGAAGGAAGTGGTTCATTTGACACGAGTTCTGCGAGACTACTAGTATGACGGGAAAATAGTGACAAAAATAACGAGTGCAATCAGAAAACAGATCCCCGTGCATGAAAACACAAAGCACACGGTTCTCAGCACTCGCGAGGATCTCTAGATTCAGCTATGCGGCTGCCGGGGCGTACCAGTAGATGTAGTAGTACTCGTGCATGCTGTAGAGCTCCAGCTCGAAGCCGCTGAGCAGGTACTGGATCATGATGCGCAGATTATGGTAGAGGATCCAGGTGCCCAGACAGGCCAGATGCTGCCGCTGCGGCTCGAGCTTCATCAGCAGCCCGTGAAGAGCGGCGTCCACCTTCTCGGCCTGAGCACGACACGAACACACTGCAGCGGTCAGAGCGCTTCCTGTTCTCATGCTAAGGTCTGTCTCATACTGGATTTTCTGATTTGTTTCATCACATTCAGTATTCATACACTACAGAGTGGATTAATGGCCACTAGAGGGCGCCAAAACCAACTACATATACAATTAGAAAATGGGGTGATGACTCCTAGAGCAAACAAATCATCCTGTGCTTTCTTTTAATCTGATCGTTACTTTAGTCCAAGTCCTGCATTAACGAGAGCCAAACGCAGCTCCGCACCTCGTCTTGAAGCGTGGCGAACTCCTCGAGGATGTGGCCCAGTTTGTCCCTCTGCCGCGCTCGGTTGTGTCCGTGGATCTGGATGAGGCTGCAGAACGGCTGCGGCATACAATAAACAGATTCCACACAAACACATCAGAACGATCCGAGCGTCAATCTTTGTTTTTTAAATCAAAAGCATATATTTTAGAATTATATCAATATTCAATTCTGTGTCCGAAACAAAAAAATTATTACAAGCTTTTGATGTTTTTGTCATCATAGACTCAGAATAACAGAACACAAGCCTCTTCTGGCCACTCTATGGATGCGTCAAAGCGTCCGCCATCTTCCCCGGGCAAGAGTTTGATTCAGAGGTGATTACATGCAAAGAATCAAAAAAACTGATTTGCTACAGACCCGTGCGCAGTGGGTGACGAAGGAGTCGATGTAATCTTTCGCCTGGTGGTTGTTGTTCAAACTGCATCTGGTAAATTAAGGAACGGAGTTAGAGAGCACCAATCATCGAGCATTTACCCTGACGCGTTGTGCATTTATATATGATCCAAAGAGTCTCCAGAGTGAAGCATGTTTACACTGAAAAAAAAGAGACTCTCTAATATAAATAAAATGCCTCACAGGAAAAGCCGCAATGATCAGAGTTATATTTCCAGTCTGTTTGATCAGACCCCGGCGGTGAGAAGTCTCTTACTTTGTGGAGAGCACCGGAGGACTGACGAAGTGCCGCAGAGCATCTTTGATCATGTCCTGCATCAGATGAGTCCCGAACACCTTCCTGTTGTCGATCAGAAACGTGGTCTGCGTCGTAAAACACAGCAGTCAGCGTCTGTTTGCACAAAGCTCACGCTACCTCCCTCCCTTCATCCTCGTTTTATTTTGAACATGGAGGCGCTCACCTGCAGCAGGGATCTGGAGAGCACACACGGCGACTGCTCACTGAACTCACAGAAGAAGTCCTGAACACACCGCAAACAAACACAATATTTGCATCTGATATTTTATGAAATCGTTAAAGCTCCTAAAGCCACTAGTAATCATGTTTTCGGTTGGAAGAAAGGCGATGATGTGTTAAATTAGCTTCTCACTAGCACGAGGCTTTTCGTGATGCTTTACCAGGATGCTGTGCAGGCTGGTTATGCTGATGACCTCGCAGACCGCTTTGATGCGCTCGATGAGTTTGCTGAAGTAGTTGACCATCTCCTCTCTCTTGATGATCTTGGCGTAGCGAGGGAAGGTGGGCGGAAGCAACCGCTGGTTCACCAGGGGCTCGAACCCCATCATGATCGGGTGATCTGTAGGACAACAGTCTTCAATGATGATAAAATGTGAAAATAATTGCCAAAAAATGCTGTCTATTATTTTAAAATGTTTTTCTGATGGAAATGTTCCCGGGAGGTGTTACCTCCTTTGCTGGTGTCGTTCTGGGACTGAATGCCATACTGTATGGTGGAGTGTAAGGCGGGCAGGATGTCGGACGCCTGGGTCATCAGCTTCTGTGCTTCACTCACAGCGCTCATCTGAAACAACCAATCCACCAATCAGAGGGCAGGACATTACCCGATCAGCCAATCAGTGAAGGAGCACGAGATTAACAGTGGCGTACCTCTTTTTTGGTGAAGGAGATGAGAGCGCTGAGCAGCAGACGAGAGAATTTAACACGACTGAGGAGAGCTGAGCACTGCTGGTGCTGAGGAGAGAAGAGGAGAACTAGCTGCTGCTGTCACAGAGGAGCTGATCATTAGCATGAAACAGCAAAGTGCTAGCACGTCATCTCCATGAATTAGCTTTCGAGTTTTCTGATGCTTGCATGGTTCTATATAATTCATGGTCCATAACATCTGTTGCAAAAATCGCATAATCACGTCGCAATCATGGATTAGCGCCTCATTAGCATATAGCTATCATCATGAACTAACACATTGAAAACATGAAGAAGCTGCTCATCGTCATGTTCCTAGTTCCATGCTCTAGTTAGCATCTCAGTAGCATGAGTTAGCATCTTGCTAGCATGAATGAGCGACGTCTCACTCGTTGCTTGTTCCTAGTTGTTTGAATAACATGAATCAGCATTAGAATTTTCATGAATTAATGTTTTGCTAACTAATTTAGCACATAGCTAGTATGAAGTAGCTTCATTATCATTAATCACTACGCATTTCTCACTACGCTAACCTTAGTTCAAATCAAGCTTTCAATAGCATGACTTCATGAAAATGAGCATTTATAAATGTTAGGTTTGCATTATTTATCATCTCGTTACACGTGGGCTATTTATCACTGGCCCATAGCTAATATAAACGTTATAATAATTTTGTCATTATTTTATCATCAGCATATTGCCATAAACAACCTCTTTTGATCCTCGTTCTACCCTGAAAGAGAGCGAGTAGCATGATGCTATTATGAATCTCTATTTCATGAGTATATTATAACTTAGCATTTCACTAGCATACCGCTGTCATTAATTAAAACCACAGCATCAGAATTCTTCCAGTAATTAGCACCTCATTTGCATAATCGCATGAGATCGATTCCGTGATTGATACGGTGTATTGAATGTAACACGGAGTAATAAATGCTCATCATCAGAAGCATCTGTTTATTTTTGGCTATGGACCACTACTGAGTTTGCATCTTACATCCAGCTCCACTTCGGGATCCCGCTGCTCCCCTTGTCGACTGCGAGTGCTCTGAAAGGAAGAACATGGAGATTTTTTTTTCCTTCTGAAAACGGCTCGATTCTGCAGCCACATATCAATCATTTCGTCTCATTTCATTTAATTCATCAATTTCTCAATCATACCTTCACTTTCCTCTGAAGCTCATCCTCAACATCTTTTAGCATTCCTACAGAAATAGAAAATATGTGTTCGACCTTCTGAAACTAATAACAAAAAGCGATTGTATTTTACTTTTTTCTTGTTTCATGGACGCAACAGTGGGACTGAGCGCTGCACTCACCCGTCACTCTCAGATCTGTAACGTTGTTTGCCATTTTAAAGCCGTACGTCATGGCCTGAAAATCCTCCTGTTATTGAATATTATTAGATTATATACTACACATGATAATAAATCAATTAACATACTACAGTTTTGATAAATCAGTAATAAATGCATCTCGACCTCATATCTCTATCATGGATTAGATATCTCACCATCATACAGTATTCCGATAACGTATTAGCCTCTTGCTAGAATGTTATGATCACTAATTAGTAATATTGCTAATTTTGAATTTTTGAATCGCCCAATCTCAAAAAGGTTTAAAGAAATCAATTTTTTTCAGGTTTCTGAGCTCTAGGGGGCGCATGTCCCTCTCTGCCTGCTTCTAGTTTTGGCTGTTGCAGGCTTTGGGTGTAACATAAACTTCCTAAACATATTTGACAAGACTTGAATGAAATGATACGGAGAAAGGAAATGAATGCCTCTTGCCTCCTCAAAAACAGCAGCTTTGTTGACCTTCTCACGGGCGATGTCACAGATCTTCAGGATCCCCAGAGCGAAGGCCTTCAGAGCAGGGTCCTGTATCAGGTCTGGATTATGAACGTACAGACAGGTGAAGACCGTCTGAGCCAGAGAGTGACCTTCCAGCCATGTGATCTGACACACAGGAAGAGGAGGATCAGTTCCGAGTTCAGCATCAGTCTATGAGACGCTGATATCAGACCGACCAGGCAGCAGAAGCATGTGTCCATGATGCCAATCAGCTCCGGGACACTCAGATCCTTCACTCGAATGGCCTCGTCCTTGAAGAAATGATCACAACCAAGCGATAAATCTCTAGCTGCAGCATTTATTCACATTTATTCACCTACTCATGTTCCATTCTGTTTAATTCCTTCAAAACGATAAACAACACAGCGTCACAGGGAACTCGTGAACATTTACAGGGGTGCCCAAACTTTTGCACACCACTGTATTATGTTCACAGTCAACAATCCACAGAGAGGACTGTGTGGATCAAGTGGCTGCTACCTTAACGGCTTGCTCAAAGTTGAGAACTTTGCGGTTGACTTGGTTCCCGATCATCCCGGCGTCCATCTTTGGATCCATCATCTCGATGGCTGACATCGCTTCAAACAGACCAAACCTGCAGAAACAGCAGAACCACTGAATCCAGAGCGACTTGAGCTCCAACAAGAGTAAACTCTTTAAGAAACGATCTTACATCTTGTCGTGGAGCAGCTCGCCGAGCTTGAGTTCTGCAACAAAAATAGAGATTTAATCAAAACCAAAGTGATCCTTGATCTTACGACTGACCCTATGTGCTCCACCATTACATCACAGGTCACATGACAGAGATGGAATGAAATCACACACCTTTGCAGGCTCCTTTGAACTCCTTGGTGACATCGACCCAGTCCGCATTGTTTTTCATCTTCTCTGGCATGCCAAGACCCCAACCTCCCTCCTCCTCCTCCTCCACTGATGACTTCATCACCATTAAAACAGCTACAAACACACAACAATAAAACATTTTGTAGGATACTGTGGGTTACAGACCTTTCGTCTGTTTCAGAACGTTGGTAAGGTTTTGCCTAAACCTATTCAACGTGTGACTCCTGTGGAAACGATGCACAAAGATATGAAGTGTGTTGAAGGACATCTATACTACCTTCAAAAAGTCATGGGAATCAAAAAAACACCATTTTTAATTTTCTCGGGGACGCTCAAAACAGTGGAGACAGTGATGGACTTCAAGAGAAGACCGCTTGACTGCAAGTGAAGCACCTACATGGACTCCTTGAAAGAAAACCCTCTAGAGTCTCCACTGGAAGGTTCTACTCGCCTCTGGTAAAATCTCAAGAGGTTCAGAAAGGAACTCCTCTGTGCTCTTCTGCACATCCTCTAAGAACTGTACATCTCTAGAGTGAGAGAAGGAGCACTCTGGGTCCTTCTCACCTGAGCAGCACCAAAGGCACAATAGAAGCTTTCTGTCTCTCAGACCAACCATCTCCTGAAGTCATTCCTACCCACAGCATTGCATTACATCCCAATCATAACCTTCTACGGCACCTACTTTACCTCCTCTTTGAGAAGCCTTCATTCATTTTCATACAACACAAACATCTGTAATTCGTCGTCTTCCTCTTTTTTATTTATTTTTTTTTCCCACCACTAATGCCTCAAACATCTTCAGAAATAATACAGAATGACATTATCGAGCCGCTGTTTACGTTAAAATAAGCATAACATATAAATACGGCGATTATGTAAACCTCATTGTTCCTTAAAACGTTAAGAACAAGTATTAGTGATACAACTTACACCCAAAATGTACAATTAAACCATACCTTTTGATTGTCAGCCTTTCTTTCAGTGTTGTCGCAGTCTGTAACGCAGCCGCAAGAGACGCTGGTGAGTGACGTCACGTGGTCTATGGGATCCTGGGAAATGTAGTTTTACAGCTCACATAAAATGATATTGAATTAAACCGTGTTTTAATGAGATTTGCTTCAAGAAAATATCTGTTACGTTGAAGCTTATTTTCAATGACTAGACAAATAAAGTAAAACGTTTGACAGTGGTCAATAAAACACAAAATCAGTGGTTTCAGTGGCAAAAAATACATTTAATGTTGGTATGTTTTAAGTATGGAAAGCATTGTTATCTGAAATGCGATAAAAAACATAGATTTTTTTATCATTACATTAAATTTGGTAAATAGGGGGGGGTTAAATGGTTGTTTTGGAGGGGACCTTTTTAAATTCACTAACACTGATTAAAAATTAAATACATACTCAAAGCCATTATCCAAAAATTGTTGTACATTATTCTATTAAACTCTTCAAAATATGTTGTTTTGTAACATAGCTCTCCATTGACTGGCAAGCCGTTAAAAACGGAAACGGCTGTAACGGCTTTCCGTAACCTGCTATCCATCTGCGCCGGAGTCTTCTGTCGCACATGATATGGAGATCGTTTATCTTGAGCTTCTGTCACAGGACTCGCCCTCACTTCCGTGTCGTTGAAGGTTCGAGTAAATAATAAGAACAACGTAGAGCTTATGTTTGTTTGTGTGGCGTCAAGCAAACAAGGGTTTCAGATGGAGAAGGTCTCGCGGTTCTCTCGGGTGTGTAATGCATTTATTTTATTAATGCTCGTTGTTTTGACGGATCATCCCGTCAGCTAACCCTCTGCTTAGACATAGAGGACAGATGGATCTGACAGGATCCAAGCTGCACCTCACACAGAAGCAATATGTTATCTGCTTAACGTTTGATAAAGTCGTTGATATAAATTAATTATTAGGTGAGACTACGCTGTCTCGGGCTTTATCTGTGCGTAGAGTTATATCAGTCAAAACAAAACAACGCCCGTGGTTCAAAATAACTGCTTACTACGGGACATTTCAAAATGCCTGACGGTTAAAAAAGTAACGTTTTATAGAAAGAATAACCGTCGTGTCTCAGACGAAGCCATTAACTCCGCAGGGTTTCTGAATTACAATGTAATTATAACGTTACATTGAAAAGTTATAATGTATTTTCCTAGTTCACATTGATAATTCCATTAAAAAGGCATCTACTTTAAATGCGTATCAATGGTCAAAATAGCATGTTTATTACTCAGAATTAAGTATTAAGAATTAAGCTTTCCAGCACACTAATCACTATGCAGTCGTATTTACAGCCTTTGCTACGAAGTTTTTTTTGTTACTGTAGTTTACTATAGTTAGTTTTGACTTTTACATTCTGGTAAATATCTTTAACCTTTTTTACTAGTTTAAAAATAATTGTAGATATCTGTAATTGGAATCATGGCTAAGTACATGGCAAGCCATTTAGACATTTATCAATCAATCAATCATATTCTCACATGTTCAATTAAAAATCTCTATAAGCTGCAGACGTAGTCATTGTCAGGCTCTTGTCCCAATGCAGTCACACGCTCCGATGTCATCGTCTGTACACGTTTAGAGCCTCCTGAACGCTTCCTGGAGCTGAACTCTGTCTAAACTAAGCGTTCGGTGGAGAAGAGTCTCAGTCGGCGAGGTGTTCAGGAATGGAAGTTTTTCCATCAGTTTGGATGTTTTGAATGGTGCTTTTCACATTGTCACTGTGAACGTCATGATTGCAAATGCTGTTGGATAAACCTCAAGTTCTGCACCCCAGACAGATGTAAAACCAATGAAAAGATCACTGCAGTTTATTCACTAATCCTCTTTTTTCATGCAGAAATCTTCCTGATGTCCTTCTGAATGTGTCAAGAAATGAATAAAGCCAAAATGACGACAGAAAAAAGGTAACTTAGTGTTTTATTGTATAGGTATTTAGAGGAGCACTCCACATTTACTCAATCGTATATTTTAGGTACAGGTTATATAACCTGTATAATCACAATAATCACAATATCACACTAATTTCTGGTATGTCTTGCGATAATAATATAGATGAAAATGCATTACTAAGAGTTGATGTTTTACCATGTGATCATGCCTCGTTTATTAAACTGGTTTGGTTAGAACTCTGTCTCCTCTATTCCCAGTGCTTCCCGGGTGCTGATTTTGCTGAATCAGCTGGAGAAACTCAACGAGGAGCCCAAAGTCTCCGATTATGAGTCCCTTCGACAAGTCACAGGGAAAATCCTCCACCTCATCCAGACTCAAGGTGATCTGAGACACAAACACCCTGCTGGTCATCAAAGAAATGCATTTATTAATCATTCATTAAACCCTATTAAAAACCCAAGCTCGTCTGAGCATGTGCAGCCTCTTGTCCATCTCATGTTCACCTCGAATGGCCCAGTAGCAGAAGGAGGAGAGGGATGTGAAGAGTCGAGGCTGAGGTTCACAGCAGATCCTCGAGAAATTCTCCGACTCGTTCCAACTGTCTGCTGCATTTGTGTAATTCCCGAACGCTCTGACCCCTCGTGATCCTGTCAGCAACTCTGACAAATTATAGAACATTCCCATGCCCCCCTTCACCCTCACCGTCTTTATTTAACCTTTAACTGAACTGTTTACCCCAAAATACAAATTCAGATATAGCTTCCTCTCCCTTGATTCCATTACATGACTTTCTGACTTCTTTTCGGTTAAAAATTTAATCAAAATATATTTTGTATAATATCTTATGGCTGTTAAAGGTCAGAACAATAGAAAGTTACACAGAACTGGGAACTTTTTTAGTGTTATAAATTTAATGTAGAGTTCTGAAAAAATATTTTTGGGAAACGTTTCAGAAGAAGCTTTTACACTCGAGGCTCTGAGTCTGTGAAGGGTTTGACTGACAGCACCTGGGCTGGGGGCGGAGCCTGTGTCTGTGAAATATGACGAGAGCGGTGTCTCGTTTCCTGCCGCTGAGGCTCTGAATGAGGCTCTGGAGGGTGGTGGGATAGTAGGGAGAGGAGGCTTGGGTTTGTGTTGAGGATTAGAATGGACTACAGAAGCCATGGCAGGAGGACGGCGAGCAGTGTGTGCCGGCCCTCGTCAAGCCCCGGTGAGTGTGCCGGGAGTGTGGCTTTCCTTACAAGCTCAGGGCTTCCAGAACCGCTGCTTATGCCTGAACTGGGCAGTTTACTCTTGTGTATTTGTTAGAAAAATAGCAGAAGCTCTGTGTGTGGAGCGTGAGGATCATGAGTTCATGAGCAAGAGCTGTGTTCATTACTGGAAATGTTCGTCGTTTGGATAAAAGCATGCAGCAATGACATTAATAATACGTCAAGAAAAAGAATATTATTCTCTGAACTTTTCTTTAAAAAAACAACAAAACAAGTTAAATCCTGTTTAAAAAATGCTGCTGCACCAATAAAACAGTTGGGTTTTTTGTTTAGTCGACATCATAGTTTGTTGAATTGTTTAGCAGTTTGTAATTAATTTTATCTTTAAAAGGGGGAATTAATTTGCTGATGATAGAAAATGCAGATTTGTTCTGGTTAAATGCAAGTGTTATGTATGAATTTTGAAAATGCAGATTATATATTAATTAATTATTATTTTAATCAAATGCACTTATGCATTGTTGCTTTATTTGTTTGATTTTGTTTTTGTTCTTTTAAGCATCTAAATCCTTTAAATACCCAACTCTAGTGAGTAAAGAGCTTTACTTTACATTCTTGCCGTTTAAATGATAAAAATATGGAAACCTTTTTTAGCATCTTGAACAGATATGCTTCTGTTCTGATTGGATTCAATTATCTATGCTAAGCTAATGCTAACAGAGCTATTAGATCTCAGTGGTTCTGGGAAATGGCTGAAAAGATTTAAAAACATCTGATTATCTCTTGAGAAAAAGTTGAGAGTCACTGTAAAATGAGTTAGAAAATTGCTTACAGTTTTGTAGTTTAATGATTTCTTGTATAAAAATAAAGTGGAGAATATGTTGAGTGTCTGGTGAGATGCAGGTTCTGCTACCTCTGAGTTATGGAGGATCGTGAGAATTCGACACGTGTTTTGGTTTTTCGACTCTTTGCTGAAGTGCTCTTGGGTTACTCCGTGTCCTCTGCGGAGATGTGCTGATTGAAATGTGCCGGCTCAGCCTGACATGTGTACCCTCAGCCCTCCGCCGTCGTGTCAGCGGTTTCTGATTTGCACTGCCCTTTTTATTTGTGCGCATGGACCTCTGCTGAGGAAAGGAACAGGTTTATTTGACTTTAATGCATGAGTGTTTCATTTAAAGGGATGCCACTCACTTTAGATTCAGGACAAACGTAGAGTTCTTGACTCTAATCTTTATCACGACACATTATCGTAAATGTCTATCGTTGTCTGTCAAGAGTGGAGAGCCAGAACCCGGAGCCACTGTACAATGGGAATGTTCAGATGCTGCAGGGGATTATGGGAAACTGCTTTCCAAACCATTTCTGTTTTATTTTCTTTATTTTTGATAGGTTTGGAGAGAGATCCTGGTGAGAGCAGCTGACTGATACTGAGCTCTGGCCAGAGATCTCACTCTTCCCGAGGTGTTGACTTTAGGAGTACTAGGCTCTGCCGGTGACTGATTTAGATCTCTGTATTTTTGTTCCATGTCTGGAATGGTGTTTGACACGAGGGTTTTTAACTCTGTCTATAAAGCTCTGCTGAGTTGATCGATGCCTTCTTTGTACTTGTTCTGTGGGCACATGCCACATACATTATTTTTGAAGGAGAGTCAAGTGTTGTGTTTCATTCTGCATTTTAAAGACCGTAAAGAGATCAATGGCAAACCAGCAGTGAACTTTACATCTATTCCTTGTTTTTTTTGTTAAAGGAAATGCTGAAGTAATTCGATAACTGAATGATAATTAGTTTTTTCTAATCTCTTTTTTTATGTAAAGTGACTTTTGTATGAGTTTCCTTTGTTGTCATAACAAACTTGTGTCCAGCTGCTGGAGACACAAATAATATGTTTGGGTTTGGATGTCGCTCTCTTAGAGTTCAGTTTGGGTTTGTTTTTAGTGCACTGGTGAGGAATAGAAGGTTTGGGCAAGCAGCGAATGTGAGTACACTCTGAAAATGGGCTAAAACCGTTGTGCCATTGACTGCTCAAAGCGATTTTCAAAGAGTTAAAGGAAACCATTGTACAGTCTGCAAAAATCCAAAGACTGAAGAAGCAAATGGATTGCTGCATTTATTCCTTCTCTCCAAAGAGTTCTAGTGGTTCTCATCTTCTCTATTTATCTAGATGATTCAGACCAGATAATAAAAGGTTTTTCATGAGTGCTTTTCTCAACAATGTTCATTATAACAAAATAAATGTTCACCAACTTCAGCGTCTGTTTTGTTTTAGAGAAGACCCGTAAGGAGGTGGGTTCGAAAGGCTCGGGTGGGATGGAGATCATCCTGTCGTCTCTTGAGGTATGTTGGCAAAGATCAGATTCTTCCCTGGAAGAGATTTATTTCATGGATGTGGAACTGCTGCTGATTCTGTGCAGAACACACGGGATCTGCAGACCACCCTGAACGTTCTGGGGATTCTAAATGAGCTCTTGACCGTGGGTGAGTTATGGAATGCTCACAAAAAACACTGCCTTTGAAGCTTTGGTGTGAGAGACGATGGTTCAGTTTTTTTTTTTTTTTAAATGCACAACACATAATGTGAAAGGAGCATCATGAATAGAATTAGAACACTTGGAATAGACCTGTCCTCAGAACTGTGAAACTCAGGATTTGAACTCTGTTTTGGTGCTGTAGGAGGAGGCCGCCGGACCGGCCTCTTTGTGTCTAAAGGAGGAACAGCGGTTCTCCTTCAGCTCCTCGTTAGCTCCAGCAGATGTCCTCCAGCCAGTGAGGAGCTGATACTTCTTATTCACTCTTTACTGGTCAAAGTCGGTCCCAAAGGTACAAGAGCTATTTATGAGCGTATCAATTCTATGCCCATCCTTTTTTCTCTTACTCTCCAGGAAACCGAATATTCAGGAAACTAGAAGTCTGGGTTCTCAAATGTTCCTTTAAGAAAGCAGGGATTGAAAAGCAGACTCTTGGTGGCAGTAAATAGCATCGTACTACTCCATTGCTGCATAATTTAAATGTAGCAGGATGAATTAGCATATTATTATCTTAAATTATTAGCATGTTGTTAAAATGAATTACCATCTCATTATTGTGTTACTGTCATTATTAGAATGTCGCGTCATGAAATTAACATCTTATTAGCATTAAATAGAATCCCCCTCATATTTATGGAGCAATAAGAATTGCCATAGAATTATATGACTTGATGTCTCCTCCTTTTAGCAGATTACTACCATGATTTAGTTTCTTCATCATTATTAGAATTTTGTTATGATCATTGAAATTATCTTATTAAAATGTTGCTAGTAAAAAAATAGCATCTCACTGTTCTATTGCTTGCAGAATTACAAAGAACTAGCACGCCGCTAACATGTCACATTATAGATGGCATGGCAAACTATTGAAATTCTTTTGGATTCCTTCTGCCTTTTTTCCTCTTCAGACAGGAAGTTTGGTGTTAAAGCGCGTCTGAACGGAGCTCTGAATGTGACTCTGAATCTAGTGAAACAGAACCTGCACAACTACAAGCTGCTGCTGCCCAGTCTGCAAGTTCTTCGGGTCTACGCCGGCAACCGTGAGCTCCCTCGTGATCCAGTCTGCAGAGAATGCACTGCAACCGATTCTTTGTGAAGCTCTGACTGTTTTCTTCTAGTGGTGAATGCTGTGTCTCTTGGAAAGAGTGGAGCTCTGGAGGTCATGTTTGAAATCATTGGACCCTTCAGTAAAAAGAACACCACTCTGCTGAAGTAAGCGTGGGTTCCTGTTAATCAAACTTAAAAGTTTTCTATTTCTGTTTGATTAAACTCATTTTTTTAAACAGGGTGGCTTTGGACACACTGGCAGCGTTACTCAAGTCTGGTACGATACTATACTTTAATTCCTGGTACTTTTTGAATTGCTGTTTGAATAAAATAAAATGTTTTGATATTTTTTTTTCATAAAATCTGTATCATTCCTTCAATTCATCAAAAAAAAAGTAATATTTTAATATCAAATATGACCCCAAAAAGGGAATAAGTGGGTTGGAAAACGAATGAATTAATGATTATAAAATGTACAATTTTTTTTCTCACTAAACAGATAGTCTTTCCCCAATATTCATTTCTGTGCTCAAAACAAAATAAGCCGAAATAAAGTTTGATGAGGTTTTTTCTTAGATTTATTTGAACCCAGATTAATACTCACAATCTTTCATTCAGTTCATCCGTGTTGTTCCGTGTGCTTCAGGGATGAATGCGCGGCGAGTGGTGGACCGAGGACTTCTTTCCACCCTCCTCACAATCTACCAGGACTGGCACCGCAACGATACGCGTCACCGTCACGTGGTCATCCGTAAGAGCATTCTGGGATGCATCAAAAACCTCACCAACATCAAGCTCGGCAGGAAAGCCTTCATAGATGCCAATGGCATGAGGATCCTCTACAACACGTCCACTGTAGAACCTCCAGACTAAAACCATTTACCCTCCACTCCTCACCGCATGGCCTCATTACATTGTTTGTTTCTGGGATGTTTCCAGGAGTGCCTCCCAGTCCGGACTCTGGATCCACTGGTCAATACGTCTAGTCTGATCATGAGGAAGTGTTTCCCGAAGAACCGCTTGCCGCTACCAACCATTAAAAGTGTCTTCCAGCACCCGCTGCCGTACATTCCAGCCGCCGGAGCTGTGGCACAGCTGTATAACCTGCCACCGGGAGGTACAACTATCTGAAAAACAAAAATACTTGCTCCAGATCTTTGTGATCTGTTTACTGCTGATGTTGACGATCGGTGCTGTTCTATCCCTGCGTGTTTTGTGCTAGTGGATGATGTTGTCGATGAGAGTGACGAGAACGAAAGCACAGAAGTCGACACCGAGAATGAGACGGAAAACGAGGAAGATGAGACGGATCACAAAATGCTGGTGAGGGTTAAACTAGAGACTGCAGGAGGTAGAGTCTAGGTGAGATCGGGGCGTGATTCTCACCTAGACCAGCTCCTGAAAATGTCTTCTCGCAAAACTCTCTTGCAACAGGTTTTGAGAAACACTGATTTCATATTTCTTAGAGTTTACACAGTTCATATGGTTTGCTACCACGCCCTGAACAATATCAATGTTGTGGTGTGACTCTTAAAAACAAAACCAGACTTCTCCTTGGCAGTGGGTTCTCGCAGTGAAAAGCTAACGATAAGGGCTTCTCATGTAAAAACTGCTGTTTCCAGAAGTTCTAAGTTGACGAAGCCTGAGGCTGTGTTACGTGTGATGGAGGGGATGACACTGGATCTCTTGTCGAGATTTTTATTCTTATGCTTTGCAGAATGATGATATCGAGACAGATATCAATAAACTGCGGCCCACAGAGGTGAACAGCCGTCCGTTTGAAGAGCTCAGAGTCTACGAGCGTTTCTGCCAGGAGTTCACCGAGACCTTCGAGGTGAGGATGATCGATTAGAACTAGTCAGTTCCTGGTTCGACCCTACCACAACAGCGATGGAGCGTAGAACTGTAGAAGAAAGTACCCCGTGATTCAGAAAGAATTCTGGTTTATTTTCAGGATATTGACTACGAAGACAGTCCTGCGTTCATTCCTTCAAACATCTCCAACAATCGGCACCGTCCCATCTTCATTCCCACAGCATCGCCCTCCTCGAAGACTCACAATAAACTTCCACTACAAGACGAACCAGATGGAGCGCCTCTGGAGCTGAACGGCATCTCTCTGTCGAAGTTCTCTGAGAGCTCGTCCGAGGGGGATCTGGTGAGCAGCCTGGGGCACCTGGCTCTGGACGGGGTGACGAATGGAGTCTGTGAGGATGGAGGTGAGCAGGCTGTTCTCGTGGTCCCCGACACCGCTGCACTGTTGCCATTGCATGATCCCGATGTCTATCTGGAGATGATGAAGGGCACACGCTCGGTGCCCGGATACACTGAGGTAGCGTATCCTGATTACTTCGGGCACGTGGCACTTAATCTCCGTGAGCCCATTATGGAGAGGGTTTATGGCGTGCAGAGGTACGGTTCGAGCGACCCACAGATGCACAACCTTTGATAAGTTTGGTTCTTTTAATGAATCTCTCTGTCCATTTCTAACAGAACAAAGATCTTTCAGGACATTGAGCGGCTCATTCACCCTGGAGACATCCTGGATAAAGTCGTGTATGATTTAGACAATCAGTGGTAAGTTAGTTGCTATTTTTCATTAATTAAAACCTTTTTTTCTTGCTTTTGATTTCATCCTAGAACCTTTGACCAACGGTTAATAATTAGCAAACAGTCAATCTTCAAAATGCTCGTAAGGCTGTATCTTTGGAATACTTTTGTGTAATGACCCAAAACTTGGTTTATGTTACATCTTCAGTGACATCAACAGATTCTAAATTAATGTTTAATTTCAGTTCTCCAGCAATCGACAACGGGGAGTCTCTCCGGTTCAACTCTAAATTTGAGTCTGGAAACCTCCGCAAAGCAATACAAGTCCGGAAGTAGGAGCAGAAATCCTTCAGAAGACGTTTCTGTGATTAGATGAAGCCAACTCTGTGTGATTTATGGACTCTGTCGCCAGGTTTGAGTACGACTTGATCCTGAACTCGGACATCAACAGCAACCACTATCACCAGTGGTTTTATTTCGAGGTGGGAAACATGCGCCCGGGGGTCCGCTACCGCTTCAACATCATCAACTGCGAGAAGTCCAACAGTCAGTTCAACTACGGTGAGTCGAGCATAATAATTTGTACCGCATCGTCACAGCACCCTAAACTTTACCATGTACCTGTTCTAGAGAAATGTCAAATGCAGCAAACCTTACACACATTGTTTAGGCTCATCGTTTCTGATCTCTTCTATCAGGAATGCAGGTTCTGATGTACTCCGTGCAGGATGCCATCAACGGCAGCCCCCATTGGCTCAGAACTGGATCAGACATCTGCTATTACAAGTAAACCCTTCTCGTCTGATACGCTCTGTCACTGTCTTTTAACAAATGGTTACTAAACACACTTTATTCTGCTTTCCACACAGTGTTTATTAACTTTTTACAAAATGCTGATTTGACTTAGAAAGATGCTGCTCTGCTCTAAAGCCTCGTCAGATTCTAGAAAAATGGATCGTTTTGATTGACTAACTTCACTTCTTCTCAGGAATCATTTCTCACGAAGCTCCATCGCAGCCGGGGGACAAAAGGGCAAATCCTACTTCACCATGACCTTCACTGTGACCTTTCAGCACAAGGATGATGTTTGCTACTTTGCCTACCATTACCCGTACACGTTCTCCATGCTGAAGGTACGATAGAAGACCCCATCTATAGTTCCTCGTGAATGAGCTTGGTACAGAAGGTCATACTGCAGAGTTGTTATTGTATGTGAAAGGAGTATCTTTCGTTTTTCAAAGAGAGCAAATGAAGCGGGTTAGAGAAAAATGATTTTATCTTTATTTTCTCTTAAGTTCTACTTTAATCATAAAATTCTGACACTTCACTCATAATTTTCAATTCTTTGAAATGCAGAATTTAACCTCAGTCCTTTTAAGTCTCAGAAAACAGAGCGAGAAAAGTCAGAATTGTGAGATCATGAGGCCGATCACTGATTGGTCATTCGGCGTATTTGTCTCTATTTAGATGCACCTTCATAAGCTGAGTGCCTTACGCACGGCGGAGATCTACCTCCGACAGGATGATCTGTGTGAAACCCTGGGAGGAAACCGCTGCCCGCTGCTGACCATCACAGCCATGCCGGAGTCCTCCAGCGACGAGCACATCAGCCGCTTCAGTAGGTCCAGAACACGAGCTCAGAGATAGAGCATCTTCTCTTGTGTCGGCGCAGTCGCAGGTGTCGCCTCGGTTTCACAAGGGTTTAATAAATCAATGTACACTGAGAAACCAGCCGCAAAAAAAAAAAAAACTCTGAAAGCTACACTGCAGATGTGGCTAATGTCGCAAGCGGCAACATCTATCTCCCGTGCTCTTCATCAAGGTCTGGTGTTTTGTAGGAAGTCGTCCAGTGATCTTTCTGTCGGCGCGGGTGCATCCTGGAGAGACCAACTCGAGCTGGGTGATGAAGGGCACGCTGGAGTTTCTGCTGGGCTGCAGCCCTCAGGCCCAGAGTCTCAGAGAGAGCTACATCTTCAAGATCATCCCCATGCTCAACCCTGACGGGGTCATCAATGGAAAGTAAGTGAAGCCCTCAGTCCGATCTCCTCCGCATCATGAATGGAAGCGTTTGCATCCATGCAATCCAATATAATCATTTACTAAACCTGCAGCCATCGGTGCTCTCTGAGCGGAGAGGATCTGAACAGACAGTGGCAGAACCCTAACGCTGATCTCCACCCCACAATATTCCACGCCAAGAGCCTCCTGCAGTACCTCAGAGCCACCGGAAGAACTCCTCTGGTGAGAAACTGAGCTTTAATAACCCCCTCCTGGAGCTTCTCCTGATGATCAAGTGCTCACTTCTCACCTTCCACCACGAAAAGGGAATCTTCTGCGGAGCGCTC
The DNA here is from genome assembly GCA_007224835.1 of Danionella cerebrum. Taxonomy (NCBI): domain Eukaryota; kingdom Metazoa; phylum Chordata; class Actinopteri; order Cypriniformes; family Danionidae; genus Danionella; species Danionella cerebrum. Next base: position 192,447 of record SRMA01025069.1, on the reverse strand, counting down.
AGAGACTGTGTGTTAGCGTGGTGTTCCCTCTGAATGTTTCCAGGTGTTCTGCGACTATCACGGCCATTCGCGGAAGAAGAACGTTTTCATGTACGGCTGCAGCATCAAGGAGACCATCTGGCAGAGCAGCAGTGCGTGTGACCTGAACGAGGACCTCGGCTACAGGGTGTGTGCAGCGTGCTCCTCTTTTCACATCGATGTGTGGATGGTGTCTTTACGAGAGCCTCGCTCTGTGCAGACCCTGCCGAAGCTGCTGTCCCAGACGGCTCCGGCGTTCAGTCTGTCCAGCTGCAGTTTCGTTGTGGAGCGCTCTAAAGAAGCCACGGCGCGGGTGGTGGTCTGGAGGGAGATCGGGGTTCAGAGGAGCTACACCATGGAGAGCACGCTGTGTGGCTGTGACCAGGGCAAATACAAGGTCAGGAGACGTTTACATTATAACGCTCTGGAGCAGAACCGGTTCCTAGGCCGGAAAACAAATGTGCTGCTGGACGTATTCCCATCACAGTGAACCGCTGCGGTTTATCCTGATGAAAGAAAGCATTGAATCTTGAGGGTGATGTTTCTGAACAGCAGGTGGCGCTGCAGGACAGCGTTCCTCAGCTCTGACAATGACTCACTCTTCTGTGTGAGACACTTACTGTAATGGCTTCTCTGAGTTCTGGTAACATGGCTGAAGCCTTTGTGACGGATGCAGACGCTGGTCTGTGCTCTTCTATGTTCAAAGTCTGCTCCAACCGAGCGCTATGCCTTTTCCAACTTAAAGAATGCTGTACTCATGGAAAATGCTGTTCCTCCTGCCTTTCGTGCACAGCCTTCTGTCGCGTCTCCTTCGGTGCACATATCTGCAGGTGGTCAGAACAGTTAAAAGTCAATTTTGTGCCTAAAATGCTGATTATTATGTCATTTTAATTCCCTTGATTACAGGAATTTAACTCTTTATCTCACTTTTATTGTGGTTCTGCATGATTAAACAATGCTAACATAAAGAGGCTTTTTAAACCAATTGGCACTAAATTTAAAAGGTCATATTTGTAGAGAAATGACACGTTCTGCAGTTCGTGACCAGGTTTCCTCTGCTGCAGGGATGTCGGACGGCTCTTCCAAGCTCTGTGATTTGTTTGCAGGGGCTCCAGATCGGCACGAGTGAGCTGGAGGAGATGGGGTCTCAGTTCTGCTTGGCTCTGCTCCGGTTACGACGCGTGATGTTGCCTTTAGAGCTTCACAACCACAGCTCGCATCTGCTGGACGTGGAGAACGACCTGATCCGCAACGTCTCCAACATCACCAGGTGAAACGCGTTCAGACTGACATCCTTAAACACACCTGGGATCTCCCACAATCTCGTTTGCAAAAGTCAGATGGATGAATGTCAGATGGATGAATGTCAGATGGATGAATGTCAGATGGATGAATGTCAGGAATTTTGTATCATTTTGTATTTAAATGACTAAACATGATGCAGCCCGAGCTGTTGATGGCCCTCAGACAAAAATAATATTCTCGTTATTGTAGAACATTGTTTTGAGTAATGAAGGATGGTTTGCTTTACTTGAGGAAAAATAACTTTTTCTTGAGGAAACGATGTGGACCTTCTGCACATCTCTGATGATCGGCTGATGGGGATGAAACTAGTAACGGCGTGTTTGAAATGATCAGAACAGGAGCAGGGTGAAGGATGCTCCTCGAGCTGGATTTCCTTCATGTGATGTCAGAGAAGTCGAGAAGCTTCTCGGTGCATCCTCGAGCCCCTCCCACATCAAGCATTTCTGAAATCTTGCAGTGCTCTTCTAATGGAGGAGGCGCGGGTCACATGGGGCCGAGCGCTCCTGAGTGAGGAGAGAAGCACTCTCCTCATTATAGTCCTCTAATCACCTGATCAAACCTCCTCTAATCTGCTTTGAGTCTCCCCTCGACCCGTCTCACTCAGATCCAGTTTCAGCCCCCCTCACACCATTAAAAACCCACTAAAACCAGCCAAACCACCAGACCACACATTAAACCATTTAACTGCTTAACAAGAGAGCCATAAAACCATCATCGCTCTTTGAAGAGTTATTGTGTTAGGAGAGAGAGAGAGAGAGAGAGAGAGAGATGGGCGAGGGATGCAGAGTGATGCATCTGGTCCGGAGGCTTTTATCAGGGTTTAAACTTCTCTTTAGAGCGACGAGCAGCGGTTGCATGTTCTCCTGTGTCTGTGAAGAGAACACGTCCAACATTTGGTACTGACTTAGGATATTTTGGTTAAGCAGAAGGGTGTGAGTATTTTTGCCATTAAACTAGCAGTGCTTTGAGGAACTCAGATTCCGTGGGCTGCTGGAGTAACTCAAGCCAATCTGTATTTCCTGCAGCCCCACCACCTATGTGCTGGATGAGGATGAGCCAGCGTTTCTGGAGGAAGTCGACTACAGTGCGGAAAGCGAAGATGAGAATGATCCGGATCTTGAACCTGATCTCCAGGATAGCCTCGCCCTCCCGGAGCCCAGTTCAGACTCCGAGTTGAGCGGTCGAGACTCTCTGAGCTGAAGGGATCTGTGTAAGGTTTAAGGTTACCCTCCTCACCAGAGTTTCCCTGGTCACACACTTCACTAAACTCACCGGCGTGTTCACGGCGTTTAAAGCGAGCGTTGCCCTGTTTTGATTCTCCTCCAGGTATTTGAACGAGCGGCAGCCGGCGGTGTACCTTTATCTACTCGAGCATTCTTCAAACCATCTTTATTCCCCAATCCCTTTCTGATCTGGTTTAGAATGCTGTGAAACGCTCTCTAGAATCTACCGTTTCCTCCGCATTTAAACCTTCCCATCCACTCTAAAGCAACGGCTGTCGAATCAGGTTTCAATGTAAATCCATGAGGCTCTACTGAAGTACGGAGACGGAAAGTGGGATTTTTGTTTCTATCATCACACTTTACTTTGACTAATGAATTATTTTAAACCAGTTCAGACCCGAGCGCTCCGTGTAGCACGGAGCTGGTGTCTCTGTTCTGGACCAAATGAGCTCCAGGGGAAGCACTAAGGGATCAGGGGTGTATCTTATCGTGGGGGGGGGGGGGGCATGGCCATAACCATGGCGCTGGTACTAATAGGAAATAAGTATGAAAATATCCCAAAAAACCTCCACCACCACAAGCCTGAACCGGTGATACAAGGCTCGAGGGATCCCCGCTTTCACGTTGTTGATGCCAAATTCTGACCTTAACATCCGAACGTCCAGCAGAAATCAACGCTCATCAGGCAACCATTCTGCAATCTTTTACTGTCCAATTTTGGTGAATCTATGACCTCTGGCATCCACAAGGCATTTGCTCCCACAGAACCCCCGCTCACTGGATATTTTCTCTTTTTCTGACCATTCTCTGTAAACCTATGAGACGTTTGTGTGGAAAATCCCAGTAGATCAGCAGTTTCTGAAGTACTCATGCCATACTACCATAGCACTCATACCCAACAACCATGTCACCTTCAGAGTCGCTTAAATCTCCTTTTTTCCTCACTCTGATGCTCGGTTTGAACTGCAGCAGATCCTCTTTACTGTATTTAAATGCATTGAGCAACTGCTCTGTGATTGGCTGATGAGAAATTTGCATTATGGTGTACAATGGAAACATGGTATAAAATTCAAATTTTATTAAATATAACATGCTCTAATTTCCCTCTCCGCTTTCCAAACTTGTTTGTTTCTGCAAAAGATGTTCTGAAGGATGTTGCTGTCCATCCATCACTCTTCACTGGTTAAAGAAGAAAAAGGATTGTTTCTTGTTAACAGAAAGAACAATTAAAGGGATGGTTCTGCTTTTTCTCGTTTATCTCAGGTCGATGTTAGTGACTGTTTCCATTGGTTTTATTTGAATGGCAAAACTCTTTGGAGGTTCACGTTGTTGAAGCAATGAAAGTCAGCACTGTAAAGGTTTGACATTGAAATGGGAATCGATCACCCAGTGCTCAATGCAGCGAATGTATCCTCACTGTTACTTTTCTAACTGTGTCGTGTTTGTGTGATTAGTGCATGTTTATTTATTTGTGTTTGTGATTTATTTCAGCTCTCAGCCAAAGCACTGAATGTGTGTCTGTGTTTGAGCTACAGTTACGAGCTGGAGTTAAGGTTTGTCTTCAGATGGAAGAATAGAAATAAAAACACTCCAATCGAACAAATCCATCAACTCTGGGGTTTTTTTCCTTGTAAATGTGCTTTTTCTCAGAATTACAAATGTAATCTTTTAATTACGACTCTTAGAATTCCAACCTTTTCTCAAAATCGGATTTTTTTACTTAGAATCTTTTCAGAATTCAGACTTTAATCTCAGAATTCCAATTTTGATCTCGAATTCTGACTACTATACTTTCTACAGTGGCCCTACTGCTCTTCCGTAAATTAAAAAAACAGTTGTTTCTTCTGAGTTTCATGATCGATGAGTTTGGTGTTTCAAATGTTCCTGCGTCTATGCTGCTGTGCCTGAACCACACTAATTACAGATAAATAAATAAATAAATAAATAATGATACACATTAAAACATTCAAGCCTTTGCTTTAACATGTTGTTTTGTAGCTGTGCATGATGAATCTCTAAAAACAACAAGCCGGTAAACTCCACCTTTACGTTTCATACGGAGCTTTTATTTAGAATAATCCTTCTCTTCACCAGTAAACAAGTGCAGGGTTCCTGTAAGATGTGGCGAGGAGGCGTCCTCTGTGGGTGAGTGAATAATTTATTTCTTTATGAAGCAGTGTTATTGACTGATTATATGTGTCCTGAATTATTGATCAGTGAAGACGCAGGTTAGAATGGACTGGGGGTTGTGTTTTATGGATGGTGTGAGCGCTAGAAACGTGTAAGGATATAGTGAGATAAAGATGGGTAGAGGTCAGGCACAGGAAGTGAAACCTGGCACTCGAGCAGGACCTGTAGAAGATCTGACATGGAGGTGTATTGAGCGTGAAGGACTATCTCAGGCTTCTTTATTTATAACATCCCGCTGCAGATTAATGGACTTTCATCGATGCAGAGATGTCCTGAAGAACAATCTGTTCTGTGGAAACATCACTCGACCGATCAGTAGCAGTTTGCCCCACTGCTGAGCCCTGTAGCACCCCTCGGTGTAGCTCTGGTTACCTTCAGATTAGTGACCCCAGCCCACAGAAGCATATTCATCAAACACACTTTAAACCAAAAAGATCTGAGTGTGTTTGTTGTAATATCTCACCAATGCCTTGTTACATCATGTTCCTTTTAAAATAATTTACTGATTTTATAATGAGGCTCTTTTAACGGTGTTCATAAACTTTAAAGATCGTGTCGTTTGGTCGTAAATGATGTCGAGCTTCATCATGGTTTACGTGCAGAAATAAATTTTCCAGCGGTCAGCCAGTAAAACATAAAACAACTCTTCCGTCAATAAAGCGGCTGTAGATCAATCCTGAACGGAGCACTCCGTATGAATCTCTGTGAACGTGGAGCTCTGTCGCCGGAACACAAACACACTCGTATTAACCACAACGGCACGACTGATCCTCCACCTCAGAGAAATCAGGGAAATTGATTGTTGAGTGTCCTCAGATAATCTGATGGAAGTGGAGTCGACCAATCAGTGAGCGTACAGAGCGAAATAAACTATCTTCATAGATTTTAAAAGTGTCATTCTTGCCTGACCGTTCAGAGTTTCCGGAAAAAAGCATTTAAAGATGCATTTTGTTCTTCTCTCATGTGGTACATTAACACGTGTGTTTTATTGTACTTAACACACTGCACTCACCAACATTTAACCCAAAAACCATTCCGCTGTTCGTTTAATCACAAATATGGATTGTAATGGACATCGAGACGAAGATCCAAACGGAGGCACTTTTCCAAGATCTGAACAAATCTAGATTTTTGTTAAAAAAAATGTACGGAGACGGTTTGAATTAAGAAAAGTGTGAGACTGATGCGATCGCTTCTCTCTGCGAGTATCTGTCCTGTTTTTGAGAAGGTTCTCTCGGGAGGAACAGATGTTGCCATGGTCTGCTCTCCATCACCTCCACAGCTCAGTGGGTCTTCTGCTCGTTGGATGATGAGCTCTTCACCTCCATTGCAGCACGTCCTGTAGCTCTTCTGTTGAAAGAACCTCCATACTTGGCTGAATGCTGATGGGGGTGCATTTTGGTGCCGCTCTGATGTGCATCATCCACTGCTGTCTTCACTGAATACTTGTTTTTTAAAATCTGGGATCCATTAATGTGGCCGTCTCCGGCACATCTTTCTCAATCATGGGAAACTGAGGACAGGGGAAAAAAACACTTCTGCTGAGTTTCAAAGACAAACGCAAAAAGGTCCTTGACTTTTTTCACCTCAATCCAACAAACTCTTCAGACAATCCTCAATTTAAACCTGTGTGAGTTTAAAGAGATTTTGGGTATATTTAGATTGTTTATGAAAACTAGAAACAAAAACAAGAGGATCCTTAGAACCGGGTCCTAACGGTGCACTGACAGAAGCAAACCAAAAAAATTACCGGTATAAAATAAAATCACCTTTTATCTGCAAACTTCCAGATTAATTCAGAATCCTGCATCGAAACAGTGTTCCTTTAAAACTGTTTACCATCAGTTGTGCAGCAAGAGTTTCCTCCTCCGCTCTGAATAAACCGGAGACGTTTATCCCATAATGAAATATATATTACACAGTCGCAGTGCTACCAACCGAAGCGTGAGTACTACATTAGTGCTTCTACTCTGTAGTAAAACATGGCGCAGGAGAAGGAGAGAAAGGTCGTAATTTAGGCCCAGACCATCATAACTGGCCACTTTACGTAATTAAGCTCCAGTGAGAAATGCAAGCTGATGGTATTGAGCCGTGGCCTCGTCTCCAGAGACTGCATCCAGTCCTTCATCTGGGAAACACGGGGAACGCAGACCTGCAGGTTTCCACATCAGGAATCCTTTTACCAGTCTTCTACTGTACGTTAGGATCAGCCTGAAGTGACTGTGCGTTTACACAACAATAGTTTGCTAAAACGGTGGCACTTCTGCTCAATCCGTTACGCCAACAGCTTCTGTTCATTTGTAAAGAGGCTGAGTGTCTGAGCTCATGCTCTGCTAATGGGACTTTTCAGAGCTTCAAATGAACGGAACAAACTGCTTTATAATGTGATTTACTGAAACACCACTTAGAAAACCGCTGCTAATGCAATTAAACGTTACATTAAAACCACCACAAATATGTGATTAGCAGAGAAATTTACTCAAGAAAAGGAACTTATTCTCTAACATCAGAATCAAGTGTTTGAATGATTTACAATCAATCGCTCGGGGCTTGTTTTGCTTGCTCTATTCTGGGCTCCGCTGAACAAACCTCAAAAAGAAAATAATTGGGGTGGTCACATGATCGCGTTTTCTTTTTGGATTGCCCCTATTGTGGATTGTTTAAAAGTGATGTTTCCACCTTCAGGCAATGTTTGGGAACAACGGTAATCAAGGTGTTCTGCTAGTGTCCGCTCTGTGACCACGAAAGACCCTGTAGCTGCGGTCACTGTCACAACCCAAAGAGGATTTTTGAGGATCGTTAATGATATTCACGAGGTTCATAGCCATTGGAGAACAGGGTCACAAGACGGTTGCTTCTACCTGGGCAGTCACTTGTAAAGTATTTACATAAGTACACGTGTAGAAACAGAGGATGGACAATAAAACTGAAACACCGCTCAGTCTAGTTTTTGCGGGCCGTTTCTGAAAGAAAAATTGGCAACCCAGCATTAGCAAGGTGTACCTAATAAAGTGGCCGGCGAGTGTACATTATTATGAAGATGGTTTGAGGAGATAAACATAATTTTCTACATTTGTTACCCGGGCTCAGGTTAATACCATCTTTAGATCTCAATGTTAAACTGGGGCTTGCCTGGATTTTTGGGGTCAAATGTGTTCACTGTATAAGATTTTCTCTCACTAGCATCATTCCATGAAATAGAGTAATGTGTCCTAAACTTGAGATGTTTCGTTTTTATTGTCAATCCCCTGCAGTTGTAGACGCTCGTGTTACATCCTGTGCTTTGTTTCTGATCCTTGGTGTGACAACATGGAAATCACATTGAGAACAAGTTGAGAACGTTCCACCTTTGGTGATAAGTTCTTGGGACTATAAATGTGACCCACTTCAGTGCCGTTCTGTTCATAAATACATGGTTCCAGGAGAGTACACACAAACGTAATCCCATTGGTAATGTTTTTAGTTTGAGGGGTGAAAGAAGGACGGGGTAAAGCGGTGGAAGAAACTGCTTTTATGAGAAGGAGGCAGTTTCAGGAATACGTAGGCGCCACATGCTGTTTATCCCAGGATGTCCAGGTAGACCGGTGAAGCCTTGGCCAGGTTTAGGAGCAAGTTATGGATCTCTTTAATGTTGAGTCGAGTGTGTGGCTCTCTCTGCCAACATCCCAGCATCAAGTCATACACCTCCTTGGGACAGGTCCGAGGTCTCTGCAGTACACGACCTTGGGTGATGCACTCGATCACCTGCAAAACACAAGGGCAGTTCCAAACATAGTTCAACAAACTCATAGCTCAGAGCAAGGCAAGAGAACCACTCAAGGCTATTAGAGAGGTCCGGTATGCTTCCTCAAAGCTGCAGCTAAATTCAGCTTGTCCCATGGGACTCCTGGCATTAGCGATGGCTGTCGTACCTCATTGTTTGACAGTTGATACCACGGCTGCTTCCCGTAGGTAAAGATCTCCCACAGCACCACACCGAGGCTCCAGACGTCACTCTCTGTGGTGAACTTCCTGTACATGATGCTTTCTGGTGGCATCCAGCGAATTGGCAGCATGGTGTGACCGCCAACCTGCAGACGAGAGCAAAACGGAGTCAACAATGAGCAAACCGTGACGATTTCTTCTAAAACCTTTAGTGGATCTAAAACCTTTAGTGGATCAGTTGTACCAGAAAGTTGCTGAAAATAAGAGAAAGGTAGAGTGTGACAGTGATGCAGAACAGGAGTTGAACTCTCGATTTATTCTATCTTCTTAGTCTTCCACATGCTCTTCAGCCTCCACATTGAGAGGAGCCAGCTGAGGAGGCTCAGGTATCTATTTCAGGACACACCAAGTCGTCGCTAGTCCATCGGGCTTTTCGAGCGGTTGGTGGGCATCGGTGAGTGTTCCACAGATCGATTCTTGTTGGGCCAGAAGTTTGTCGAACTTGAGCGTGACATGACGCATCAAGCAAACAACACCGATTGCAACACCAATCTCTGTGGTCAGCGGTGAAGTTGAAGGTTACGAGACACTCATTTATTTACATGAGCTACACATTTCAGGGTTCTGTTCTTGGAATGGAAATAAAGACTACTGCCATCTACAGGTATGCAAAAGGTCGTTGTGTTAAGTGTGTTTGAGATGAGCTTTTCCACAGGTGCCTGCAGACACAGATGATAGAATCTGAGATTTGACAGTGCACACTTTAATAGTTCCAGGGGTCACAGGTCCCAAACAAACAGGAATGACCACTGGGAGGAGGCAAAGGAGTTTTTGTCATCGGTTCCTGAAAGATTGGGAACACAGTATAATGAACAAACACTGATGACAAAAATGAAGCCGTGGGCTAATGGATATTACTCATCCAGCCTTTAATACACAACTGATGGATTTTTGCAATCGGAGGATTGTTCAAGCCAAACAGCACTCAGGCAATTCCAGTCCAGGGTCTGCAGTAAACTACCTCTGAGGATTTGGATGCTGTAAGCTCGGGGATTGGTCTGGCCTGAGGCTCAACCCCAAAACCAATCATTTCATTTATTAGCTCTCTCCATAATGCGCTGCCTCTGAAATATTAATTATGATTTGTGGTTTGGTTTGTGTATTAGTCTTAGATTAATTGTTTTAACATTCTCGACTCATCAAATATTAAGGTCAAAAAGCTTTTAGGCTCTCCACTGGTCCCATAGTGGAGCTAGAGACTGGAAGACTCTCTTAAAAGCACTATTAGGAACGCTGTTACACTTCAAACACAAACACTCCAGAACACAGCAACAACATCCTGCAAAACCGCTTTCACCCAGCTCCTGGTAACATGCAATTATAATCATTTGGTGCAAGTTTAGAGGAATTTTAGTTAGAAATACTTGAATCTTGAAAAGACAAATAATGTTGAAACCCTAAAATCCACCAGGCACTTCTAAGCACCCCCACCTGAATCACTCATGCTATAGAACAACTAAAATGTTATTAGAAATGTCTGTGAGCTCCATCTGTTTTTGGAGAATGTTTCTTTGGCGACTTCTTTTTCTCTTTATTATCTAATCATTTTTGAACGTTGGCAGCTTTTTTTGCTGCGGCTGTGAGTAAAAATATTAATTATTGCCAAATTATTGGTACTTTATTTTGGAAAGACAGCTGGCCATGATGCTAAATATTTTAATGTAAAAAAACCCATAGGCTTATGCTAAAAATATTAGCATTATGTAAAAGTGCCATAAAATCTTTTAGAGTTAAAAAGAGATCTTGATGATGAATGGCTGATTGATCGTGTTTATGGGTAATTAATGGGTAATTAATGGGTAATTATTTTTTTATTTGATGTAGTAACTTTCCCCCTCCCTGTGATTGCTCAGTTGAAGAGCTAATCTCTGTAGCTATATCGCTAATCTCAGGATGGGTCATTCGCTCTGAATGGAGCGTCGTTCAAACATTCCGAGTTCTACACGCTGTGGTTTCTTGGTCGTCTTCTTTTTAAAGTTTTTCCACTGCTTCCCCGTCATAGGCCTCTCTCCCTCTCAGAGCAGGCCTGCATGCTGAATATGGAGCTGAATACTAATGAAAGACTTTTTCCGTTTCTGTGCTCTATTCTTTTTCTTTGCTGTTGCCATGGTAACCAATCTTTCCTGTTCTCACGCCCCCTTCCTCTCTGACTCCCAAATCTGTAAGTCACACAGAGTCACGGCCTGAAATGCTGCTGACTTCACTCGGGATTCGTGCCGCGGAGGTCAAGGTTCTTGGCGGCTTGTGGTCAGTGATCTATAGATCGAGGATGGCCAAGAACATGAGAAGTGTATTGAATCACACAGACCTTCTACTGGAAAGAGGGCTTGGATGCCTCCTTTTAATGTGTCCTTGTGCACGACACAGGAAGGGAATGCATCTAGAGCTGATCTTGGCTAATGCGGCGTCTCGTCGATGCTTAGACTAGAAAAATAGATATTGTTTCCTGTTTGAAGCTCTTCAATAGTTTCGCTCTGTGCTAAAACCAACAGAAGAAGAAGATTTATGATTCACTGGTCAATAAATGCTCCTACTCCTTAGAGATGGGCCAGGAGTCCAGCTGTCATGGTGTAGTGGCTGGTAAGCTCGACCGAGATGGTCTTTACCAGCTTTCTACCTTTATAAAAAGAGAGATTTCCACTGAGAAGAAGCCAACTGAGGCTGCCTGTTTCATGTGCCTTCCTGGAGCATGACCCTTTGTAAAAGGCCCCGGGGTAGACCCAGAACATGCTGGGTACACTGTCAAGAAAGTTTCTGAGAAGGAAGAAAATCTGGGCATTTGTACGTAGACCTGGCCCAGAAAGAATAAGAAGCCAGTCTTACCCGATAGTAATCTGTACTGTAAACATCTCGAGACATCCCAAAGTCTCCGATCTTCACCAGGAGATTCTCGCCCACAAGGCAGTTCCGGGTGGCTAGGTCTCTGTGAACGAAGTGCTGTGACGCCAGATAAACCATTCCTGCAGCAATCTGTTGAGCGATGTGCAACATCTGCGACTGGGTGAGCTCAGCCTGCTGTTGTATCTGTCCATCTGCCATCAGAACAGCATCAGGACCATGAGCCCTGGTGGAAGAGAAGGCATCCAAAGAAGCTATAATCAACATTATACAGTTCATCCCTGGTTTCAACTCAAGCATAAAGTTGATTCTTTAGAAAATAATGAGGAAGACACGTTCGCTCACAAGGACAAAGCAATTAACCAACAGATGACTAAGCGCTATTGGCTTTCACTAAGAGCGGTCAAGCACCTGAGGAACTTGTTAAGGTCGCCGTGTTTCATGTACTCAAACACCATAATCAGAGGGTCGCTCTCCACACAAACTCCGTAGAATGTGACGATGTGCTCGTGTTGGAGATTGGTCAACAACTCCGACTCCCGATGAAAGTCCTTCCTGGCGTTCTCACTGGCTTCCTTCAAAGTCTTCAGAGGGAGATAAAACAGATAAAACCCTGGTGCTTACGCTCTATTTTTGTGCACGTTTGAATGTAAATAAATCGACCTTGATGGCCACTAGTATCTTCTCCTGGTCTGTCGACAGGTTATAGCATTCAGCCAGGAACACTTTACCAAAGGCTCCTTCTCCCAGTTCCCTCTTCAGAACAATGTTGTGTCTCTTAATGTGCTGCACAACTGCAGAAACACAAAAACAGACACGGGTGTCACTCATAAAATCAAATGCTTCAAAAGAAAGAACATTTTTGCATCTTATGTTAAATGTGATGTGTCCATGAAAATACTGCAGAAGATGCTGGAACAAATGATGCACCACCTAGCTTCACAATGCTTTCCGTCCTTAGGATACTGTGGGGTTTTAAAGCTGTGTAGGCAGTCTACTACTACTACTACTACTACTACTACTATTACTACTACTACTGCTTGATACAGGGACTCTAGCTGGTGCCATGACCCGGATTAAGTGTGGATAGGTTTGGTGACTAGTAGAGTGTATGTATATATCAATCTGATCCTTGACAAACAAAGAGCTGACAAAAATGGGGGACGTCCTTAGAATCCTTCAAATAAATATTTGTGCGTTTCAAATTTTGGTGCCGTGACCCTGATGGAAGTGAATGTAGATGGAACTGATAACTATGAGACTTGCAAAGGAGTTTCCAGATATAAAAAAATTGGGCAAATAAGAAGAAAATTGGTGCCAGTAACACGTTTAAATCTCTTTCTACAATAAGAATAAAAATGACAGGTTCTTACATCCATTTAATCAACAGATCCCGGCGGCAGATCCAGCGATTCCTGAAGTTGGCTTCATGCAAAGTTTACCCACTTGTGTGTTACCAAAATTACACGAGTCATTTGTTCCTCTGCTTACAGAAAAGAGGAACGCTGAGAAACAAGGAGCTTCTGTTCTGAAAGATCCTTTAAGGCTGAACCCTCAGAACTGGTTTTTATAATCAGACTATTGTGAATCTGGATTTCGATCGCTCGGCTCCCAGGGGGAAGTCTCTAAAGCCGATGACCCCTGAGGACCACATTCTAGAGCGGATGTTCACGTCAGGAAAAGAACGGAGCTTAAAGAGCCTCATAAATATGAAATTCCGTAATCAGGAACATTCTCTCGCACAGGATACTTCCACGAGATGTTAAAGTGCGGAGGAATTTAGAGCGCGATGGAAACAGGATCCTCGGGAGCTGAGCTCGAATGAAGGTACATGATGTTCCAAAGTGGACTCCATGAGCTGTCTCAGCAGAATAAACGCTCTGATCTCACTTCTTACTTTGTTCCCCTGACCATTTTTATATTCGAAAAGCTAGAACCCATGCGGAACACAGCACTGGACTGAGGTGCGATGGAGATGATTTCAGATGACCTGCAGAAGATTTGTCTCATCCTTGGCATCCTTTAGAGATAAAAGCTGATTTAATCTCAGTCTTAAACACCACCACAGGAGATACAGATGGAGAGATTCCAACACGGTGAGAGAGAGAGAGAGAGAGAGAGAGAGAGAGTCCAGATATTTGTATAAAAGCAGACAACAGAGAGAACATTCCTGCTTAGAGAGAGAGAGCGAGAGAGCTCAGAGATTCCAGCAAAACGTGATTAAGAAATGGTTCTGAAGAAACGCTCTCCAGTCAGAGATCACATTAGCGCGAGCTGAACGAGGAGGTGGCATCGACCTCCTGTAAATCACAGAAACCAGATATTAAACGTGCGGACGGCTGGAGTATCACAGGAGTAAGAGGATTGTTAAATATATCTGTGCATTTTCATCCTTTATCACTGGTGAAGAACAAGATCGTGCTGCAGAATCTCACTCTTTTTATCTAACGGTGGAAATATCCCACAACAAAAGTACATTTAAACTGAAAGGAAATGCTCCAGGAAACGTGTTTAGTGTTTCTGTATTTTTCGTGATTATCAGAAAAGCATCTGTGAAATGCGTGAATGTAAATATTACACAGGACATATCTACCTGCCTCTGATGGATATTAGCTAAGAAGTGTTGCGGTACTATAAGAGTTAGCCACAGACTAAAGAAAGAAGGAGGGACTCACAGGTGTCAGACTTGAGCAAGCTGCTGGTGCTGCGGAAGTACTGCGGGTTCTCGATCACCGGGATCTTGGTCATGCCGATGATCACTGCGTCGGGGTTCATTTCTGAGGATGAGGGGGTGTTCGAGCCATTCGAGACGTGATGAAGAGGACTGGCCGAGTCGTCATCGTTGCTGATGACCGAAGATGGACCTGTGCGCAGGACAAAGACTCACCATCAGAAGCATTTCATTTACATAAACTCTAATTAATTATAAATCTGAAAATGTCAACACAAATCTATAACCCCGAACAATCAAAGAAAAGTGAATCCCAGCAGCCCCCGCAGCGACAAGAGTTCTCCTGAGTATTTCCTCTGGTTGCTGCGTTCGGAAGGAAAACAGTGCCACGACTCAGCCAGATCCGGCCCAGATCCGCTTACCATCCTAATGCAGCTTAACCACCAGAGAAAGGTCTCTCAGGGACAGCACGTCTGTCTGAAGGATCGGACATGCTTCCTGTCTACAGATGTGTGTTCTGGCAGGATGGAAAAGGAAAATGTAATTCCTGAAGTGCAAACAGTCTGACGGGATACTTGTGTTTACAGCAGATGCCTGAGAGCGACAGAAGAGCTCCCACCAAAAAAAAACAATGCTTTGGGATTCTGAAGAAAAAGAAAACTCTATCACTCCATCTTTCTGAACCGACGTGATGATGTTTGTGGAAGAAGCCGTCACAGAGATCCCGACCCAGAAACATTCCGGATGGTGGATGAGGAAGTGGATTCGGAGATATTTATGAACTAAAATGTGCTAAAGAAAGATTTAAAAAGTGAAAAATAAAGATTTTTTTAACCTGATTCTCTCTCTTTTGAACTTTAGGTTCAATCCTCCATGCTGATCACATCATTCGTGAGCATTCAGGGACTTTTCTCTATGATGGCACTTCCTGTAGGCCTCAGGTAAACAGGAAGTCCTGCTAGATTTGAGCTTTGTGGGAGAAATGCTGATATCTGAGCTGTACACCACCTTTCTTTGCTTCTTTCTTAAGTAAAATGGATTCATCCTCATTATATTTGATATGACGAGGATTAGGAAAAAGGTAAGTTCTGGGGTTTTTGTCTTTGTAAATATATTACATACAGTTTTGTGTAGTTTCTTCAGGTTTTAAGCTGCATTTATCTGTTGCTCTAAATTTGGGTTTTCAGATGGACTAGTTTTAAAACTTAAAAAAAACTGCAATTAAGGAATAAAAGCTTGTAAAATAACGAAAGTTTATTGTTGTAAAGCATTTATACATATAGAAATAGTTTTTTTAAGGCACCTAAATTAATCAATGTCATTTTTATTGTATAAAAATATTAGTTTGAAATAACAATTGCTGGACCTCCGTAATCTGCTGTACATTTATCAGAAACAATTAAAATGATTGTAGTAAAACGCTTTAATGTGTTTAAAAGTAGTTTATACTAAACTATTTAATTTCTATTAAGAGTTAATTTGACTTTTGAAGGATGAAACGGTGGCATTAGATTTCACTGATGAAGGTTCTTTATTTGTTGTAAGCACATTAATGTCTATAAGTGACATCTTCTTTACAGGTTTAGGTACCGATTGATTATTTACTTTAAATGAAGACGATCATCTTATTGTACGTTTATTTTACGGTTGAAATGTTGAAACGGCATTGTTTGGTGTGTGTAAGTATCTGTTTCATGTTCAGGATTCTGTTCCGTGCCGCGGATGGATTGACCTCTGGTTTAAGCAGCCGTTTCACAGCAGAGATCATTGTAAATGGAGTTAAGCGGCAGGGGTCAGACTGCAGTCTGTCCAGGGCGAGGAGACCAGGAGCAGGAGGAGGACTCGACCACTCCATCGATTCCCTCCAGAGAGACTCAGCGTTAAAGGTCTCTGGAGAAACACGACACTCCGGGATCTGCATGAAACCACCACTGTCCCGCTCAAACTTGATAATTCCTCTAATGGGATTGCCTCGGGGTAAAGTGATTAGCTCGGGAGCACTGCTTTGATTTGTGCATGGGCTCAGGATAAATGAAGCATGGATGCACTTTGTGAAACAAATCTTTTACTGAGTGTTTAATCCAAGAATTACATTACAAGCTTTTACAAAATACTTTAAATGATATTTTCAGTTTTCTTGAATTTCAGTTAAAAGGAAATAACATAGAAACATGTTTTTCTCAATTCTTTTACCTCTGTATATTAATGTGGCATTTTGTCCACACTTTAATTATGAGTTTATTTAAATAAAAGCAGAAACGACTTAAAGAGGGACTTTTTAGAAAAAATGCAGAAAATCCCTAATGATCACCTGCAGGATGCGATCTCAAACTGAAACTCTTAGTCAGACTCAAGCTCAATCTTCACAGCACCAGCCTTGTCCTCCATACAACACACGTCCGTCCGGCTGCAGTGGTCTTTTAGCTTAGAACCGGAAAATATGATCATATTAACTCCGTTCTGCTTTGTGATTATAGGATACATGACTTTTACAGTAAAGTTCAATCAACTGGCAGCTCACAGAGAAAGAAGGAAAGCGTATTTCTGTCTCCGTTCTCTCCAAAAACAAAATCAGCTACTGCTCTTTTCTCTTTCTGGTCTCCTGCTCCTGCTAACACAGGTACCAGTGTGTGGTGTGCAGACCGGTTTGTACCTAGACGAACAAGTCTGGTTGTCCTGATTGAGATGCCCCACCCACACATTGGTTGTACTCCCTCACCCCAACCCTGTTAGCATGGTAGTGATGTCACCATTTAACATGTGGGAGGGGCACCACATAACCATAATAATAGTATCTGCGGTCAGGGGCTACTAGACCTGGTTTGGTACAGGAACACCAGGTTCATATTTCAGGAGGTGCTAGTCCATCTTAGGCCCAGAGCAGTAAATGTACAGCTGTGGCCTGATGGGTGAGGAGATCTCTGGTGATCAGAGGGTCGCTGGTTCGTGTAATGATCCTGGCGGGCACTGACTCCCTCTCTCCATGTACGCTCCAGGATGTTCTGCAGCCCGTGGTTGGACGCTGTGTGTCCCGTACAGTGCTGTATAACTGGCTGAGCGCGGCTCCTGCAGCTGGAAACTCTGCGAAAGGAAAGTTCTCGTAATTCCACATGATCCGGGAAAGAGTTTTTGGCCACTGCAGGGTCTTGAACTCTTGTTTCTTCTCTCCACGAAGAGGAAGCGATCTATCGATCACGGGGGTTCATGAGAAGGGAGGGAAGGAGGGAGGGAGGACAGTGGCGGATGGATTGGATTTCGGTTACGCAGCAGTCCTGACTCGCTCTGAGCCGAACAGTGAGAGGCAAATATCATATTCCCAACAATAACAGAGTGCTGGGTTTGTTCATGTGTAATGGCTGCGGCTATTTTTAAAACACCCACCTCCCCAACCCCCTGCTCCAAACGTGATGGAACAGCTCCAGCTCCTCTTCTGTCTGAAGACCCCCAAGGTCACAGGAAGTTCAAACTCTCTCTCTCTCTCTCTCCTTATTCACTTTCTCTCTTCCCTTTTGACTTGTCTCTTTTTCTGCACGTCTCCCCCTCTCTCTTCCTCTTCTCTCTTTCCTTTCCCCACACCTTTTCTCTCTTCCTCTTTGCACCCCCCCACCCATCTACTCATGTATCAGTTTTTCTTGGCCTGAGATCAGAATTCAATCCTAAAGACCATAAATCTAACTTCTGGAGATTAATAATAAACTTCTTCTCACACAAACTTCCCATTATTGGCTTTCCTTCTCTTCGTCCTCAGAACCTCACACACGTCGTCTTCTCTCTCGTCTCGTGCTGAGTTCTGGACATTTGCTAAAGCTCCGCAGAAAGAACTGCTCCGTTTCCTCTGAAAACAACAGAATGTTCTGACGGCAAACTAAAGCCGCTCGCATCCTTCAGGAAACTTTAAGTGAGGTTCTCATGACGTCATCGGAATTCTTCAGGCTTCGAGGGTTAAACTGATGCTGGACTTGTTCATTTTGCTTGTGATCTGATGATAGCCTCATTTAAACAGAAACTGCTGGTTTTAACTCACTCTTTTAGCAGAAGTGCGTCTTTTAAACTATGAGCAAGAAAGAAAAGCATAATTGCACTTTTCAGCGCTGCAGTCTGCTTTTCCAAACACATCCCAGAATTCCCTGCGGAGCCCTTCCCTTTGAAAGAGCTCATCCAATGAAAACACAGATGGCCAGGCGTTCAACAGGAGGAACCTGAACAAAAACTAACAACCTCTCCACTTTAAACGGCGACAGTTTATCTGGAGCATCACTCAACAGGTTCAAAGCTGACGTTCACTCCGGAGGTCAGGGGTCGGAGGAGACGCCGCTCTTTCACCACTGGCTTTTGGGTGGAAAGATTTGTTTCTGGTTATTTCCATCCATCCATTATCTCGAGGCACTTACTGGTTTTAGGATCTATCTGTGCCTCGCCCAGCTCGTCATGGGTGAAGGAGAGGGATTTGTGCGCCCTGGGGTGTGTTTGCCAAACAAACCGAAGGTAACGGGCTGTGTGTGGTGATGCCCGGAACACAATTACACGTCAGGAGTTACTTTCTTTACTTTGTTTGCTTTAATCCTTTTCAAATAAAAGTGCAACAGCAAAATTCTTTATTCCACGGCAGGGTAGAGCCCAGAAAGATCCCCAGTCGTTCGCTCCTGTGTGGAGCTTGGAGTAAGCTTTTGACCAAGAGCTTGTTTGTTGGATCGTGGGGGAATCTGGAGTACAGGGAGCAGCAGGGGAACATGCACACTCCTCTCTGGAAAGCAACGGTTAGCAAATCATTTGGAGCTCAGAGCCACTACTCCAGTTGGTTAAAGTCCAGTGTGAAGTTTTCCCAGTTGATGATGGTTTGTGGAGTCATGGCGTCTGCTGCTGTAATTTTTATTAGTTAATTTTTGCTATTTTAAAAAGGAAAAAGGACATAAGTTATTACTACATTACGTCATTAGTAATGCTCTCATGCAGCGTCATGACGTGTGAGGCGCCGAAAGGAGAATCTCAGAACAGATAAACATCTGATCGTTTAAAAATAACTCTAAACTAAAAAAAATAACTCTAAACATCGACGCGACAGAAATTCTGAACCAGTGATTCTTTCAGTGAGGCCCAGTAAAAAATGCCCAAGGGCCACGCCCCAGAAACACTGCTATGCAGCATTCATTCATCATTTTTGAACTCTGGTTTTAATTTAAGCTGTCTTTCTGGGAATGCACACTCATCGGCCACTTTATTAGGTACACCTTTCTAGTGCCGGATTGAACCCCATTAATCCTTCGAGGCAAAGCCTCAACAAGGTCCTGGAGGTGTTCCTCAGAGAGTTTGCTTCAGATCGACACGAGAGCATCACGCAGCTGCTGCAGGTTTATCGGCCGCACATCCACAATGAGAACCCCCCCCCCCACACACACACACACACACACACACACACGCACACACATTCCAAAGCTGCTCTACGGGTTTGAGATCTGGAGAACATTTGAGTACAGTGAACTCATTGTCATGTTTAAGAAACCAGTCTGAGATGATTCGAACTTTACGAGCGTTCTCCTGATGGAAGCAGCATCTGAAGAATGCCCTACCTTCCTCATTCTGATGCTCGGGTCCTCACCATGTCTACCTGCCAAAATGCACGCTGCCGTGTGATTGGCTGAGTAGAGATTTGCGTTAACGAGCCCTTGAACGGTGCACCTAATAAAAGAGCCAGTGAGCGTTTGTTCTACTCTCTAGAAGCATCAGAAATGCTCTGTAGAAACACACGTGCCTTGCTTTGGATTTTGGGACTCCTGCCCTAAATAATCCCACAATCCTGGCTTCATGTCCCCTTTGAGAATCTGCAAATCTAGAGTTAAATCCATCTATGAAATGCTGGATTTAATCACAGATGAATCTGAAAGAAGAGATTCCCTGCAATGAAACGTGTTCAAACACGAACGGCGTCTGGTTTGGATCTCAGCAGTTTAAGTGTGAACAGAGCTCCGTCTGCCATGATGCTTTCATGAGTCGTGATTCATTCATGAGCCACTCCTTTCGGATGCCAGGTCCTCTTCTCTTAATCATCCGGGATTCGTTTGTTCACTGACACAGATTCACCGAGAGCAGACCACACCTTCAGTTGCTCGACGAGAGTTTCTCCATTGTAAACATTGGGGTCATTCCTAAAGTTCATTTTGCCAAATGTTGATCCGTTTCAGTCCGGTGTGACTCTTATCTCGACACTGGAGCGTTCTGAAATAAAACAAAACCTAAACAAAAACCAAAATATGATAAAAGAATGGAACAAAAAATCATAATCGCTTCAAACATAATCAAATTTTCCAATTTAAAATGAAAACCTTTATATATTTATCGTCTTTAAACAACAGGAAAATGGTTGGTTTTCAATTTTTAGATTCTGTTCTCAGAATTAAAACGCAAAAAGAAACATTTAGCAGGTTACATGTATACATAGGGTATATACATTTATTTATCTAATATATTATACTTTTCCTATATTTTACACTTTTTTTCATTTTTATGCTTGTCTTATACATTCACTTTTTATTTATGTATTTATTTATTTTTTGCATACTGTTGAACACTATTTGTTTTTCTGCAATCTTTTACATCCATTCCCCTTTTTTAAGGTCAAGAGCTGTTCTATGATTGTTTATGTCTAAGGTGAACAAATGTAAAAGTCAAGAAGTTTTCATTTTAATCACAGAACTCAATATTTAATAACCAACCATTTTTTGAGTTTAGTTTTAAAAAGAAAAGTAAAGTTTTTGGTTTTCATTTTTAAATTGATAAAATGAAACAAATGTGAAAATGATAATTATGTTCCGTTTTCTCTCCATCCATCCGGTTCAAAACGAGTGTTTATAACCAGAGCCCTGTGTGATAATCCATGGAAATGAGATTTTTATCTGCGTAAAGGGGCCTGAACTGCTCGAGTTTCGAACCTTTAGTAAGCGTTTTAATAACAAAGGATTCTGGGAGGTAATTAGCCTCGGTTCAGCTAGCGCGCGATCAGTAATTAGCTCTAATCAAGTATGGATTGATCCTGTGAGCCGCCGAGCAGCTGACGACGGCAGAAGTGCCCCTCCATCACGTGTTCTACGAGGAGGTTGTAGTCCCACAAAGATCAATCCTGGGTCTAATGTTATCGGAATATTGTTCAGCTGCGGATTTTTTACTTCTGTTGTGCCTCGGGATAAATCCAACACCTCACCCTAGTAGCTCCGCCCTTAATTATTCATAATTTAAACAAATATAAGTAATAACGTAAAGTTTTCCGTAAGCAGTTCATGACCCCTTTAAGATAAAAGGTAAATAATGAAAGCAAAGTGAAACAGAATTAATGAACTGAGTAAAATAAAAGTGATAATTAAAGGGGAATTATTGCATGCAGATGAAAGCAGAGGTGGTAAAGGAGATTAAAACACCAATAAAACAGTGTTTTATTCCGAAAGATGAAATGAAACATCACTCTTTTCCTCGTATTTTCCTTCCAAACGACCGAACCCCAGAGCGCTCCGGAGAGATCAACTCTATTCTATTTCTTCTGCTCAGGTTAGAAGCTGCTTCCAGATTTACAGAAAAGCTCTGCTCCAAATATAATGTATTATAATAATAATAATAATAATAATAATAATAATAAATCACAAAACGGAAAACTCTTCAGCAACCAAACCACAAACCAACTCTGCGTCTCCTTTTACAATACAATGTGTTAAAATTCATCATTTTAATGATATTTATGTCCCTTGATGATGATGATGATGATGATGATGAGTATTGTTTATGACTACACTCACTGGCCATTTTATTAGGTACACCTGTCCAATTGCTCATTAACACGCATTTCCAATCAGCCAATCACACGGCAGCAGCTGCATGCATTTAAGACGTGGAAGTCTGCAGCAGTGGCGCGGTTGCTTCTGGTTGTTGGCTGCGAAGAAGAGTTTGGTGTTTTTGTGTTTCACACTGGGCCAGTATTTGTATTTAGCATCAGCCTCACGGAAGCTTTGTGAGAGCGGCGAGAAGCTGCAGGTCGTCTCTAGACGTGTACATGATGCAGAACAATCTGAGCGCCGTGGTGATTCATCCCTAGCGTGGTGATGCTTGTAACCATGGCAACATCACAGGTCCACCCTCAAGCTGAACTCCACAGAATTCAGAGAGGGACGACAGGAAGTTGTTCTCCGCTGACAAAAGCTCATCTGTGAATCCTCTGCGTTCTGCAGATTCTTCCAAGACTCGAGTTCTGGATTCCTCTAGGTTTTATAGCCACAGGAGTTTAATCGAAAATCCCTCCACTTTTGAGGAGTAAAGCTAATATAGCGCTCACAACCTCGGGAAAAGGAATCGGTCGAGGTTCCGTAATGCTCCATATCCTATTTTAGCTCTGTATTTTACCTTGTTTTATGTTCAGCACCTCTGTTTGTAAATGTGCGCTACAAATAAAATGTACAATGTAATTGCTTTAATAAACCAGCAGCAGCCGCAGCATTCCCACTAAACAGCCCAGATCTGATGATGGAGAGGGAGCAAGTGTGGGAGAGCTGCTCCTGTCAGTGCTCTCCCGATCGGGTGATGCCTCTGACCTTGACGAGCTTCATTGATTTTCAGATTCGTCCAAACCAGAGAAAACTGATCCCTGCCCTCTGAATCTTTGATAAGCACAAGGATGCTGACTCTCTCTCTCTCTCTCTCTCTCGCTCTCTCTCTCTCTCTCTCTCTCTCTCTCTGCAGACAAACTCACTTCCTGAAGCGAGGGTTAAATTTCCACTCGTTGCATCCCTCACTTCCTCTACTGCGTGTCAGGGTTAAAAGTCTTTACATCTATGTTTTTAAATCATGCACAGTGGAGTTTACAGAGTGTTTGGAGACCATTGAGGACTTCATTAATTATCTTTTTCATATGTTTGCTTCACATTTTCCCCCAGGAGTGCTTCAGGGAGTGATTGTGGTTCTATGATGGCCCTGCCACCTTCCCTTCACTCCAATCGAGCCGAAGATAGACACCAGCAGAACCTTGTGATCCTCCAGTGGATCAAGCAGGTAAAGAATGGAGATATATTCATGATCTCAGTTCACCATTCTATGTGATTCTAACGAGAGCAGAACTGACGGATGAAACGGCGTAAAACACAATTATTAACTCAATGTTTCTTTTGACTGAGCAACATGTGACCCAGACTGGTTTATGAGAGCATGTGTGCTTTACATGTTTGCAAGCACTGAGAACTGATTTATATTCAAAGCAACCCCCCCCCCCCTCCAGCTTTCAAACTCCTCTATCAGCAACACGACGCAGCACACATCATTCCTCTGCAACACAATCCAAGTCGTTCTCTTTCCCAAAGTGGCCTTGTTTAGTAGCGAACACAGACGTGAGGAAGAATGCAAAGAGTCATGAGTTAATCACGAGAGCGTTACGAGATTTAAAGGAAGTGTTCACACAGAAATCTCAAAACTCTTTATATGATAGGTTTTCATCGTGAACCGTCCCTTTAAGAGATTATTCGTGTTTGATTGCGTCCGAAACCGTGTAGTGTTGAAGATGGTGCTACCCAGCAAACATTCAGTGTTATATCAACACTGCTGGTGTCAATGTTGTGGACCTATATGAGAGTTGGCCAAATGTTGGCTCCTCTGAACCTGAACGGGAGGCGTGTTTACCAATGTGAGTGTGTTTTCTCATTCAACGACTTCCTGCTCGCCTCCCACCACTACACGTCTCGGACGCAGCGATCACCAAAGCTCATTAAAAACACTGAAGCACAGGCTTCCATTCGCATCCCTCGTTTACAATCGCCTCAAAGCCTCTCAGAACAACAAGCCCAGCTCTTAATGAAGTTTTGGCAGAGCCCAGAGGTACTTACCTTTGATTCCAAACTTTGAGTTCCGGCCAAACTTGAGGATGACGAGCATCAGGAGGAAGCCTGTGAATGTGATCACTGCGATTCCCACGACCACGTACACCTGGGAGGGAGAGCAGAGGGTTTCAGAGCTCTGTCTGTGAGGGGGCAAGATCTGGATCCTTCTCTCTGATAAAAAGCATTCGTTTATGAGTTTACATCTACAGGCCGCTCGGATACACGGCGGATTACCAGAGATTCATGTTCCAACCCGACAAACATGAAAAGAATCAAAGTAAAAGTTATAATAAGGAATTCAAAAATGAATGCGTTTTCTCCCCACTAAAATTATTGTACGTGTGCTCTAAACAATCCTTTCCAGACACTGGACTGATCACAGGATCTCAGACAGGAGAGCACACGGCAAATAGCAGCAGTCGGGTGCTCACCGAGCGAAGACACAAACAGATGGAACAAACAAGACTAGTGCTCTCATGGTCATTCTTTAAAATTCTAATGTTGCTTCATGCTGTGAGTTAATTAACAGTGAACACATAACTTAAATATTTGTGTTGAACACTTGTGTTTTGGTAACTCGAACGATAACTACAATTTTTGATTAACTAATCACAGAACTACACAAACCCTGCAATAATTGTAAAATTAATAATAAAAAAGGAATTGAACTCACAGCAACTTTATCATCAGGAGGTCCAAGAGGAGTATCAGCTGTCAGACGGAAAGGAACAGGGATTTATGAATTGTTTTTTATCAAGAAAATAATCTTTTTTACTGTGAGTGCTTCTGTGTTATACCTGTGGTGGGATCTCCGACGGGAAGAGAAACACAAGAAGGAATCGTTAATGAATGAAACTTTGCGATGAAGAAACATTGAAACAAAATGGAACATTTTTCAATCTCAGTTCCTGGAGCTAAGCTCGAGAGGGTTCTAGTCTGAGTTTGACGTCCCCCTGCGTTACAGAAAAATCTCTCAAGATGATAAATTGAGATAAAAAGTATGTCTCTGCTACAGGTTTGTGATGAACTTTTAGCCACATTTTAAAGAAGAGACACCTTTTTTTGCCAGTAGCTGCCATTGTGGACACCGAAACACTTCCTGCTCACGGTTTTCTTCAGCATTTTTAAGCTTTCACATGAAGCATGAATCAACCTCTGCACACTCTCACTCGCTCACACAGATGAGCAGAGACTTTGAGAAGTTTGGGATTTGGTGCCTCCTGTCAAATCTGTGTTTAAGGCACCTCTTGGTAAACATACGGTTCCCAATGCCGAGCTCTGGAGGTGTCCTGGGTGGCATCCTCTAAATAAATAACGTCAATGCTCAAGACCTTCAAACAAATCCTAAGAAAGAACAGTACCAGGTCGAGGTGGTAAAAAATGCTTGCCGTGCAACCCTTTTGTTCCACATTTCCAAAGGTTTGTGAGACATTTGAAAAACTACAGAAGCAACGTTTAATTGATGATAAACGTGTCATTAAACTCTTTTGTGGCTTGCAGACATTGTTTCGTAAGATCTTGTCGATTGCTTGAAAATGGCTCGCTGAGGGAAGATCACAGCTGTTTGTTTGTCGAGAGTTTGTCGACATTCACTAAGAGCTCATTTGGTTTGGATTGAATATTGATATGAATTCATTTGTTAAACGTGAGCAGGAAGTGTGGAGATGTTTTGGAGCGTACATGACTTAATAACAAACTTTGACTCACCATAGTAGATCGGATCAGTAAAGGATTCTAAGGAAGCAACAGGGAAGAAAAGAGAGAAACATCTCAGAAATGCTTGAGATTAAACACACTCATCCTCCTAAACGCTAGTTTCTTCTCACCGTTCCACGGCTCGTGCATGAAGTGAGCTAACACCGTCTTCTTGTGCTCTCCAAACTGGTTTTTGGCCAGCAGTGTGTATTTGCCGTTATTGATGTGCGTGGGGCTGTCCAGCTGTAGGCATCCGTGGTACTCGCCCTCAGAGTAATCGTGGATCATGGTGTAGATGAACTCGCCCTCTACCACCGGCTCATCGTTCCTCAGCCAGCTCAGTTTGGGCTCTGGGTTTCCAGATACACTGAAGGGGATGCACCAGTGGTGGTCGGAGATGGCGTCCATCAGCTTGCTGATTGCTGGAGGAACTGGGGAAACGAGGAACAAACCCAGATTAGAAACAGCTTTTTGATGAAATAGCATTTGATCTTCTCTGGATATCTCACACAGAATGTCCAGAAGAACGGTGGCCTCGGACTCTCCCACCACATTCTCTGACCGGCAGGTGATTTTACAGCCATTGTCCAGTGAAGAAACATTCACCAGTTTGAGCTCTGACCGCGCGACCTGACCCGAGCCTTCCTCCTGCGAGAGATTCACAGCGAGGTCAATGTCGTCACTAAGCAAGCTCCTGCACTTGCGTCTCCACAAAAGTGGAATGAAGATTGAGGATCACCTTGAAGACGGAGTTTAGCCTGCAGGTCGTCCAGGTCAGGTTTGGCGTGGGCATTCCCGAAGTGTTGCACGACAGAGTCACGTTGGACCTTCTCTTTACGGTCACTTTGGAAGGAGCGAGGGTCACAGTGGGGAGGACTGGTGAGAAATCACAGCACAAGTACAGCGTCACTCGCTGCGATTCAACCAGAGACTACGTTTGGTTTTTAAATCGACAGATGCTACAGAGATGCTCAGCTCCACGGTTTGCTCCGAGTCTCCTTTTATTTTGAGTGAATCAATTCATACAAAAGAAAGCTCCAGATGCTGGTGCTGGGCACTCTTTAGTTTCGTACCGCAGCCGGGCAGCGTGAGGGTTGCCAGCGCTCTCCGTTGTCCTCCCTCCTTCACACACTGCAGCTCTTCTGGATCTTCTCCGCGCCACTGCTTCAGCCACATGTTGTCGCATGAACACTGCAAAGGGTTGCCAGATAGAAGCCTGCACAGGTTTCAAATATAGAAAATAATTTAATTTAAAACATTCTGTTACATTAACATAAAAATGAAATGGCTAAATGTCAGCCGTGAGTTTTCATGAATTTCCCTCGGCTGAGATCGCTATGGTTGCTACGGAGATCTCAGTGATGTAATATTACGTTGCCTTGTACGTTATTCAAACCAAACCCCATGTTTCTATCATACATCAATGCTGAGATTACCCTAGTTACTAGGGTAAACGATTTGGTTGCTAGGGAGTAATCAGTAAGAACAAATGTGATGCTGTTGTTCCTGATGTCATGAGTCGCAGTGGGTTTAGCAGCGCTGCCGGATAAACCTGAACACGGAACAATCAATAAATCACTTCAGGAAACAAAGGGTTGAGACTCACAGCAAGGAAATGTTCAAATGACGAAACGTCTTCCACGAGAGTTTCGACAGATTGTTCTCCTTCAGATTTCTGAGAAGAAAAAGCACATTTCTGCTCTTACAAAGAATAACAAATGCATTTATAAACGTAAATAGCAAACAAATCACTTCATACTCTGTAAAATAACGCTAAATGCTTAAACTATTTTTTATGTGAGTTAAGAATTTAGACTCGCACCCTGACTTTAGTTTGGTAATCGTAAACTGCTACAATGAATTAAAATAAAAGAGTCCTTCTCGTGGATGGAGAAACATATAATCCCACATTTGAAGAAAAAGATGTGCAGCTGAACTCACAGATGCTGCAGTTTCGGGTTGCTCTGGAAGGCCAGTCTGGAGATATATGCCAGCTTTGTGTTGGTGACCGTTCTAGGATCAGGATTACACAAATGAAATCAAACATCTTTATCTCTGCAGCATTAAAGAGATGTTTCAGAGTAATACTCACAGGTTTCTGAGGCTGCGGTACATCTCAAGATCCTTCTCATTGATGGAAGAGAAACTGCTCTGATTAGCGATGAATCTGGAAACCCACAGTCAAGCAAAACATGAGCGGATCATGCAGAGTGCAGACGGAGAGAACAGCGTGCACAGGATTTATGTCATTCTGGGTTAGGAAATGATTCATTAGAAATTATCCCAAAGTGCCGTTTCACAGAGTTTTGTTTACGATTATTTTAGGCCTTTATTAGAAAGCACAGCATAGAAAGTTTGAAGTGAGAGAGGGGGAGGCTAGGAAATGATCCGTGAGCTTGGGATTCATACATGTTTTATGTAAACATGTTTAGTAAAACCGCAGGTCCTTTATTATAAAAAAAATAAAAGTTTGGCGTTTCTGTGACACCAAAAGTGAATCTGTCTTAATTATTTTTAAAATCACAAATGAATTGAGCAGAAATCAATCCCAGCTATGCCTTTAAGTAAAGACAATAAAATGTGTGTGTAGTTTCCCACTATCCCTGAGCACAGAAGGAAATTTGTAGTTCATCGATGGACCACTAGAGGCTGCTGTCAGATTCCACAGACTCCCCTTGTTAAAGTCAACAAATACACATTTA
Source organism: Danionella cerebrum (assembly GCA_007224835.1). Lineage (NCBI taxonomy): Eukaryota > Metazoa > Chordata > Actinopteri > Cypriniformes > Danionidae > Danionella > Danionella cerebrum. Next base: position 163,976 of record SRMA01025069.1, on the reverse strand, counting down.
AAGTTTAGCACAAACTCTGGTTAAGATTTTTTTTCACTATATTAACATTGGTGCTTTTTCTAATCAATCACATGGTTCACATCTCTAAGAAGATTTGAAATGTTACATAATAATGCCCCCTGAATGAAACAGAGCAGACGACCCGTCCAATGTTTTCTCATCATCTGAGCTCTGGTCGAAATCTGTCAATTCTCCTTTAGAATCTGATTAGTGGCTCCATAAAGAACATAGTTTAAATAGTCCATGGCTTTAAGTATTGGGGAAAGCTGAATTCAAGGTTAAATATAAAATGTCAATTATATGTAGAATATGACATTTCTTTAAGAATGTAAAATGACATAATTTAACGTTGACTTTTTATCTTTTTACAATCCAGATTTACTGTAGCTTTAGGTGGGAAATTTTCAATTTTCAGTAAACAACATTTTTGTTGAAACGGGTGGCACACAAAAACCTCAAATGGTCACAGTTCTCAAAACTGTTTGTAAAGTAATCATCTCTAAACATTTGTGTCGATGAACCTCGAAAGGCAACAGCATTCAAAGACAAATTTGTATTAAAAAAATCACAAACTTGTGTTTTTTAACTCAAATATTTTGAGATGATACTTTACGTGACATTTTTGAATACTCTTAATTGTTTGGGTTTTCCACGGCTGCAGCATTTAAAAGAAACAAAGGGACAAATATTTTACAATCTTTACTCTTTAGAACATTGTAAACTTATTTGTAAAACCAAATGTTATTGGGTCTGGGGAAAAGGTTGAGTTAATTCTTAAGTGCTTCACAAATATGTTTTAAATATCTTAAAACCTTTTAAAGTTTTGGACAATTTGGGCCACTTGAACTGAAAAGTGTATTTGTGGATTCCAATGAATTCTGTTTTTCAGAATTATTTCCATTGGTCCATTTCCACTGAAACTGGTTCAATTCGAGCTGCACCGCACATATTACACAGAAACATGATAAAAAAAAACTCCATCTGATCACGAGCATCAATAAAACAACAGAAACATATACAAAATATATACAAATAAATTGATTATTATTTACAATTATTATTTTGCTGTCTTCAAACAGCACAAACTTTTTAAAATTGACAGCAAATCTTTACGTTTCACTTGCACATGAAAGTAAAAAAGCTTTTAAGTAATTGTTTTCATCAGAAGCGCATGATTCTTTCCCGTTAACCGCTTCATATTTCAGCAGATTCGGGCCTCCAGGACCGGGCTCCACCGACTCACATTTCCGTGATGTTCTCCATCTCCGCCTCGGACGGTAACACGGGGAAAGCGAGGATGCTGCGATCCGCGTCGCTGCAGGAGATCCGCGCGCTCGTGCACGTGCAGAGCTCCGGACACGCTGCTCCGAGCCTCGAGAGCGTCAGCAGCATCACCGCGCAGACGAAGCCCCAGCACGCCATCCCGAAGCCCTCCATCCGCAGGCTCATCCCCGAACCCGAGCCTCCAGATTTAGGTCCCCGAACCGCTGCGCCCGCGTCCGACGCGACGCTGAGTGGTGTCTGCGCTCCTGTGCTCCGCGCACTGCGCGACTCTCGGTTTACCGGCGGCGAGCGTCTGAGATGCGCTGGTCCTGACGCTCGGATGAGGACTGACGAAGCGAGGAGAGATGCGCGGCGCAGCGCGTCTGAGGGGAGGAGACAGAAGATCGTTATTGATCCCTCAACATCCCGGCGAAGCCTCAAGATCTGAGAGCATCATTAGAAGGGTCCTCGACTCCAGGGGTTCAGTGAGGCACCAGTGAAATCCTGAAGCTGCATTAGATAAGAACACTACAAATATCCAGCAAACTTTACCTTCAAACTAAAGTTCTTTCGTCTAGTGATTTCTGAAAGTGTCGTACACTAAGAAACCAAAATAAAAAGCCCTGAAAGTCTCAGAACCTTAAAACCACTCCATTGCACTCCATCCCCAGGAAACACTGGGACCTTCACTCCTCGAGGTGAATTTAACCACTTCACTTGAAGCTTGTTTTTAACTTGTGGACTGAAAAGCCTGGAAGAAACCCACATGAGCACAGGGAGAGACCGCAGTGCCCACTACGCCACCGCGCCGTAAATTCAGATATTCAATTATCAGATTCTGGCCTCATTCACGTGTGGAAGAAAATCAGAAGAATCAGATTTTTATGAAATGATGCATTTCATTCTGACCAAACGTGTCAGTGTATACCGGAAGACAATTAGCAAATGTTTCAAATGTTGCGTTCGTTCTGATGGCAAAATGATTCCAAATGAAGAGCTATCATTTAGTATATCATTTGTCCTGGAGGAGAATCTGGAGATAGTCAGTGCAGCCAGAGACTATTAAATCCCGAATTAAAGAAAGAGTGGATAACGTTTCACAATCAGTGAGTGCAGAAGAGCACAGCCATTCAGTGTCTTCGTCGAATATTTAACCGTTAGGGCTGAACGTTGTCAGGGTCTAATGATGAACATCAAGGAAATGCATTTTCTTATGAAATTTGGATTCACTGATGCTCAGAACATCACAGATCCTGCAAGTGTGGAGCTAGTATCTTTTCATGGAAATATTAATGTGTATTTTTGCATTGCAAAATTCAAAGCTTAGTTTATGTGACCCTTTTTTGTTTTAATTACATTTTTGCCGATATTACAAGATTTTGTTTAGATTGAATTAAATTAAAACATTTTCCATAATATTATTGCATTCATATTGTTCTTGATTGTTCCTTTCCAACAACGCATGTGCTGCTTCGTGTTTCTTTCAGAAATAAAGGCTCTAAAACAAGAATTCTCTAAAACAAGATTGCTCTACTCTCCTCTGCTGCCATCTGTCAGCTCTTCATCAGTACTTCATTATATTCTTGCAAAGGTCTGTGTTTTTTTACATAAGAACCCCTGAAAAATGGCTTTGGTATTTGCTGGAGTTTAAAAACGTTATTTTGTCTGATTATTATGATGAAGATCTGTAATTTGCATATGATAAGTTTAAAGCAGTTGTAGTTTACTTGATTTAATCAGATGCATAAATAATGACGTGATCAAATCATGTTCATTCTGCTCTTTTTTTAATGTACAGATTAAAACGAAGGGAATTTTAAAACTAAAACTTTACAGAAAGTTCATATTGTGCCTTTATTTGTAAAACTCCTTAAAATATCATATAGTGATTTGAATTGGATACCCAGATTCTGTGATAAATAGCCCTAGTATTTGGTAGCTTTACTTTTTTGAAAGTGCATTTAATATTTCCTTTAATTTTTTTGTTCTTTCACTGTTTTTACTTTCAACCTCCACAGTTCGGCCCGGCACAAACTCTACAGCAGAATAATCAAAAAACACAACACACAGTTGAGAACTTACTCAGTAATGTCTTTTTAAATGCGGGTTTTTTTTTCAGGTTAAAACAGTGTCAACACAAAAATTGAAAACCAATAAAGCATCCAAAACCACAACTCTGTTTAATTCCAAAACACAAATTAAACCAGTAGCCACTGATTGCTATCCATCCATTCCCTCTGTGCTTAAACACAATGCATTAGTGTGAGTAAATGAGGCTGCCGTTACGTCCTCCTCTCTTTCACTCTTTTCTCCATCTCCAAGCAATCTCCATCAGAGAGCGGACTGGCACTGAGCACAACTCCTCTCCCGCTCGGATCCACTCGTACGCTCATCATGCAGCACATGTCCACCAGCTCCCTTTGGCAATGCTTAATCCCAGCGTCCACTTCACCACGTCTCACCGGATCCTTCCTCAAAACCAGAGCTTCCGTTGCAGAGAAACCAATGAGATCCGTGAGCAACCCATTGGACAGATCCACGTCCAGGTAACCGCTTCCATCTGAAACAGTCGCACCAAGTTTCCACGTGCCACCTAAGCTGCGCAGATTTCCCACCAGGGTAACAATGAAAGCTTGCAGCCTCAACATCTGGACACTCTTGGGAGGCCAGTTACCAGATTGTAGGCTGCTGAGGTAGATGGGTGCTGCTGGATCTGGGGCATCCGTAGGGCAACTTAAAAGGGATGTTTGGGAAACATCAATCGGGGACAAACTTTGGTGGGTTCTTCTTGCAGGAGCTGTTGAGTGGGAAGGTTCTTGAGGTTTGGATTGATTGAGTACCTTTGTGTCTGAGTGGTTAGCTCCAGAGCGTTCCTGCAGACTAGGTGGAACTTCTGAGTCTGTTGGAGTCATCACACGGTCCAACTCTTCCAAAGGAATATCATCAAAGTCCTCAGGAATGTCATCTGCTCTTTCATGGTTTTGTGGAGGATCATCAAAGTTATCTGGAATACTTCTGAAGTCATCGTCTGGGATTTCATCCATGTCCCAGTCCCTGTCCCTCGAGAGGGCTGGACCTGAAATAAGATGTTGGGGTTGATTTGGAGGAACTCTGAGGGAAACATCAGATGTTACACTATAATAGCCACTGTCAGTAACCGTGTTCTCAACACTGGCTAAAAGCTCCTGATCATCCAGTTCCTCCACTTGTGGACTGCTCTCCTCAGGCAAACCCAGTATCCTACAAAGTACTCTGGCTTGAGAGTTAACCCCCATCAGCTGTTCCACCTCCCCACCCAATACCTTCACGTTTTCTGCTTTCAAGAGCAAAACCCCGAGACGAGCAACAATTGGGCCGACCAGCAGCAGCTTTGTTCCAGGGGCCAAATTGGTATTCAAAGCTGGGATTGGCCGATATTCCATGCCTTCAAGACTCTGAACTCCATCGGTCAGCTGCAACATTAACATCCGTGTGGGCTTGGCCTCCCATGGCCTCTGTGTACGCTGTGTAACCTCTGAAACTTGATCATTGGAATCATCTTTCCCCCGCTTGTTCTGCAGCTGAGAGTAGGCAGGCTGGCTGACGTCTAGAAGCGAATCCATCTGAACACAACAGCAGCTGCTCAGTTTGCTCGTCTGTGCCTTGGAGATGTTTTCAGGGAGAACCGGGTGAGCCAGATCTCGCAGGTCAGTCATCAGCCATTGCTCCAAGACTCGCTGGTTCAATAGTAAATGAGGAATCGATTCTCCATTTGCCTCCTCTTTTATCCAATTTACACAAGCGTCCAGCCAGGCGCAAGGCACCTGGATGTGCCATTGGCTACGCAGCCATGCCTGGATAACCTGAATTTCATCTGCTGACATCCTCTCTGTGACAGAATCTCCAAACTTCATCTTTTGAACATAGAGAGAAGACAGTGTCACAAAGATTTAAGTACTGTAATAATTTCAATGTCAATGTCTTATTCAAAGGTAATCAAAGCCTACCAATAGACTGCAAGTTTGAACAGGACATAAAGTCGAGTGTAATTCACTTGTTAATATAACTGCAGCTTTGCATTTACATTATTTGGCGATGGTGATCGGATTTGGAGACTTTGTCTCCAACCTGAAAACTTAACATTAAAAATACAATTAACTAATGAATCCAAGGCAATATCTGACAATCTTACCAGAAGTTACAATTTTATTTGCAGGCTGAGCTGTGACGTTGAGCTTTTACAATTGTACCATTTGCTCTAATAAACTGAGCTATGTATCTTCTACTGAGAGCTAGGAATCAAAAGACAACCGATAAAACACGCGATCGACCAAGTACTTGTGCTAATCTGAAGAAAAGCGGTCATTAATGATTGACGTGTCTACCGACCAATGGCTGAGCGTAACGCTTCTCGAGTTTCCGTTATCCTGCAATTGGGACCAATCACAGCGCGTTTCTTTTGTGGAGGGAGGCACTTTCATTGGTCCACTTTGCTTTCTGTGTTTAGAAAAATTGTGCGTCACTGTTAAACGAAGGGGGAGTACGACAGGATCAGGTACGTATATACGTCTACTGATATAAAAATCAATTGTATCATGACATTTTCAACGTGATGTAGCATATACATTAGATAAACACTATTAACCGCCTAAAATAAGACAATGTTTTTGGGAACACTGTTGATTATTGCAATATTCAGTGTTCGGTTGGTGTTAGCTGTATCCGTGTTAGCAAACATAGCAACCGTAACCCAACGTTGCTCTGTCTTCCGAACACCTCTAGACCTCGAGTTTAAAGGCTATGCGTGAAAATGAAATTCACTTATTATTACATTTTTTTATACACTGTGCAGAAGGACTGCATTATAATGTCGCAGAAAGCGACTTCGTGCTGTTGGCTAGTGTTAGCTCGTTAGCTTCCTGGGTCTCCATTGTTAATTAGCCAGGCAGCTGATCGAATACAGGAAGATGGCGTCCTCTGATTTCATTTTACTCTTCTGATGTTCTCCGTTAAACAGAGGGCTCGTCTTACTCCATTAATCGGTCGAATGCTAACCAGATTATTTTTTCCGTGCGGGTGTATTTTACGTTCCCCTGTCCTCTTTCGCAATATGTGTCTTGGCTAAATGGCTAGCGCTGTATTTTTGGGGGGTTAATTATCTCTCAAGATTATGTTTGGCCTCTGGTTTCGTTAATGTTTGCATTACGTATAATGTAAAAACCACAGGAAGTGCATTTTAAAGCCGATACACGTGTTCTACGCCCCCCACCCCCAAGAAAGAAATATATAAGACAGACTAAAATTGTGAGTCTGAAAAAAAAAATCTTGATGTATTAAAAAAAAACTCATGTTTAATCAGTAAATTATTTTCTCCAGTTATAAATAGTTGGCATCAATTGTCTTCCATTTTTCTGAAAGACACCAAAGGAATCTTAATCTGGTTGCTTTATGGTATTATTGATGTACATATTATTTTTTTTAATTCCCTCAGACATTCGCTCAGTCAGACCTTCACTGCTCGTAGATCAAGAATGGACCTCGAAAACGATCCACATGAAGATGAGACCTTCAGCAACAAAGACAGCAATGGTAAGCTCCGGGAACTCAAGATAAAAACATTTAATAAAAAAAACAAAAGTATACTTTTGAGCAGTTTCAAACATGGACAATTGCACAAAAAATGTCAGGGAAACTCATGGAGAGAGTCGACCCATCTCGAATGCTGATGTTGTATGATCTTCATAAAATCTGTTTAATATCAGCACGGATATGAACCGTTGTGCTTTCCTTGTCACAAATGCACAACCATCATACTCCGGCCTGGCGGATTAATCAATATATCCCTAATTTCTATTTACATTGTACGAGTTTAACAGGATGCACCATGTTAACCTTCAAGGTCTGCCCCTCATTATGTTGGTGGAAACACTGCAAACCAAACTTCTCATTCTTTCTAGCATTTCTACCTGTGATGTGTTGCTACTGTCATTTCAGGGAAGCGTTCTGCTGAAGACAGCGAGGACGAAAAGCCCCATAAGAGATCCAGGAACTGTGGTGAAATGGTGGAGCTCAGGATTCTGCTGCAGAGCAAAGTAAACCTGCATTAGTTCAGTTTCTCTGTTGTGTGAGCGAATGCTAATGTCCTGGTCTCCACAGAATGCCGGAGCTGTGATTGGGAAGGGAGGAAAGTACATTAAAGCCCTGCGCAGCGACGTGAGTACTCTCCAGTGCAATGCTCACATCCTCACTCTTTCCTTACTCAAATTATACTCTGTGGAGCTCAAATATCTGATGTTATCATGCAAACCTCTAATCTCATCGTTGTCCTGAGAAACTAATAGTGCTGTGTGTTTGAATGAACTACTGTACTCTCTAATTGAAGAGAATGTATGACTAGCTTAGTTTATTCTCTCATGATCTCTCCTGTTCTCCACTCTCCTCCAACATTACAAGAATTGAAAGTGTTCACCATTAAAAAATGTATTCCTCTTCCACTCCCTCTCCCCTTTTCCTTGTTTTTTTGCTTTATTTTTGTCTCCATTTTTGGCCAATTCCCATATTCCGGACCGCCACGTGCCGCCTGACTTCCTGACTCCCTGGTTGGCCACACCCATAATCGCGCCCTTCCTATTGGGCGGCGTTCTTGAATGCTCTGGTTGCTTGGCCCCGTCCCCTGCAGTTCAATGCCACTGTGTCAGTCCCAGACAGCAGTGGGCCCGAGCGGTACGTGCCACTCCGATTCTCCAAACCTCCAAGTCATATGAGCTCTTGTTACTGCCAGTATCACAACTGTTTTACAGCCTAAATGTACAGTCTGCTCCCTAAACATGATTATGATGCTATTTTGCTGTGTTCAGATGCCTTTTCTGTCATATAAAGAAGCCCTTTCCAATCCCTGTCTCCCTCTCCCATGCCACAAGCAATGCAGTAGCTTTTTTGGGAAATGTACTTCCTCCACAGTTTTTACTTTAAAGGGTTCTTGCTAAGTGTGTAGTGATTAAAGGGGCTGTTGAAATGTGTTCTCTTAATGTTCAAATTAATCCCCCCTCTCCCCCTCCCCGCCTCTGTTTTTATTCTGTCTCTGCTGCCTCTCCGGATCTGGACTCTTGTTCTGTTCATACTCTCCATGACCTCTATCTTGCACAGTCACCCCCTTTTCTAAAGAGATGGTTCACCCCAAAGTGAAGTTGTACTCCGTCTTGAGCTTTTCTTGCTTGCACTGGCCGTTCGTTTCCAAATAGACAGAGTCCTGTGGAAATGTATCCGTCAGAACCTGTACTAGGCTCATGCTTCTGTATTGATTTTATTTTTATTGTTAGTAAGTGCTTTGCATACATTAGATTGTTCAGATATGTGATAAAATCCACAACAAACTCTCAGTTTAGAACTATTTTAATTTCTAGTTGAAAAAAAGTTTTGTTTTTTTCCTCACCAAAAATAAATGTGTACTTTTATAAGTAAACTGTGTTAAATTAAGCGAATCACCCTTTACAAAAAAACTAAACTATTAAAATTCAGTCAAATATAATCCACCTTCACAGACTTTTATTATGAAATCTGTTTTAAAACCCTTGCAGCTCCTTCAGCGCTGGATGAATTTATATTCTTGGGTAAACCATCCCTTTATCCTCCCTCTTTCTCTCGGCATCTCTCTCCCTCGTTTCAGCGACAGGAAGGAGCTTCTGTTAGTTCTCTTTATTAGTTCTTCGCTTTTCTGACAAAAGGCATAACTCTGTCGACTCCGTCTGTTGTGGTTGATGCTTGAAAGAGAATGTTTTTCCTGTTGATCTGACACGAGCTTCGTTCTGTCTCCTCGCCGGATGCGAATCCTTGCTTTGACAGAATCCTCAGCATCAGTGCTGATATCCCCACGGTTGCAGACATCCTGCTGAAGATCATCCCCACTCTGGAGGAGGTGAGGGTGTTTCATGATCACATGTTTGATGCTCCTCCAACAGAAATAGAGCTTTAGTCTAAATGTGGTGGATTCCCGTTAATCATTCAGTACGATAAACACACGAGAGAACTTGGGGATCTGATTTCGAAATCCCAAAAATATGAAGCGAAGCTTGTGCCGTTACGATATTGACATGATCACCGGCTGGCTTGCTGTATAAATGGCGTCTGATTCTCCTCTCTGATTGGTCGAAGCAGTATCAGCAGCACAAGGGAATGGACTTCGACTGTGAGCTGAGGATCCTCATCCACCAGAGTCTGGCCGGGAGCATCATCGGCCTGAAGGGCTCCAAGATCAAAGAGCTTCGTGAAGTAAGATGCGACGCGAGCGCGTGATGGGGATTCACAGCGATGGTGCTCATCTAGAACTCTCTCGTTTCCCAGAGCAACCACACCACCATCAAGCTCTTCCAGGAGTGCTGTCCTCAGTCCACGGACCGCGTGGTGCTGGTGGGGGGGAAAGCAGAGCGAGTCGTGCAATGCATCAAGAAGATCCTGGAGCTCATCGTGGAGGTCAGAGTACAACCTCAATCCGTTTGGTTTTATAGGCAGAGATGCTGGCGAACGAGAGAATTTAGGAATGCGACTCCCAACACGTCAGCTTTACTCTTTTGAAGATGTTCACCTCCTTTCTCCTCCTCAGGCACCAATCAAAGGCAGATCTCAGATGTACGACCCAAACTTTTACGATGAGACCTACGACTACGGCGGCTTCAGTGCCATGTATGAAGAGCGTGGCCGGCGACCAATGGGAGGCTTCTCCTCGAGAGGGCGGAACGGTGGAGGTGGAGGCTTCGACCGCATGTCCTCGAGTGGAGGTCGTCTCGGCGGACACCACATGCAGAGCAGGAGAGACTATGACGACATGAGTCCACGCAGGGGTCCCCATCAGTCCCAGAGGTTGGGGAGAGTAGGAGACCGTCCTCCTCCTCGGAACATGGGACCCCCTCACCACAGGAGAAGGTTGGAGGCTTTTTATAAATTTTTTTAATTTTCCGTTTGTTTCGTCTAAGGAAACCCTTGAGGTGTAAATGCAGGTTTCTCTATCCTGTACGAGAGCAATGATCTGGAGGGTTTTTCTTTCTGATCCAGAGAGACTCGGTTTCATCTTCGTAACGAAGGAAACAAGCACAATCTCTTTGAGTCAAAGTGTGAATCTCGTTCTTTGGGAAAAGCTCATTTTAACTTTGCACCAGACGTAAAAATAACTTAGAATTTAGAGTTTTGTTGCTGAATGTTTGGATTAAACTGATGTTGTTTTGTTTTTCAGTGAGGATCAGTACTACAGCTCCCACCGAAGCCACATGGACGACCGCCGGCAGTAAGCTCTGGATTTGTTTGTGTTTGTAGTAGATGTACGGCGGACGGGTGATATTTGATCATGTCTCATATTGTGAGCTTCGCTCCTGAGAAACAGGAAGTGGCTTGTTTAGTAGCAACGATGCGAGTGGCTCACACAAATCCACTGTTTAGTTGTTCGCTCATTTTCACATGTGCGGCTCCTCCTGGAAATAGCAGATAAATGAAATGCTCTTCATCGTTCCTGCATCATCAAGAAAAACACGTCTGAGATTCTGTCTGTGATTAATTCACGCACTTCAAGATTATAGTTTACATGTAGCTTTTTTTTAAACTTCAGTTGTTTTGAAATCCTCTTTTTCACTGATGAAATGAATCCTACTCGCAGCCAAAGCTCTGCTCCTCCAGATGTTTCTCCGCGGCTGCTGCCGCTGAAGGTTTATTGTATTTGTTGCTAGAGTTCACATCACTGTGATGCCGTCGCTCGACTGTACGCTGTATTTACTCCTGTGTTCTTTCTCTCCAGTGAACGACGGGGACGTAATGATCGTTACGGAGACGTCATGGTCAGTATTTCAGCTCGGTTTAGAGGTTTCCTGTGAATGCTGTTTGTTTACTCCGCTGCTATTCTTTTAAACACGAGTATGTTTTATTTCACTGGTATAAACACTCCGTGTCAGCACAGACAGTAATAAATCTCTCTGAATAGAAATGTGTTTGCTTTAGATCTCTCTCCATTAACACATTTATTAGTTTCTGTGAGCGAATAACTTTCACAGATTTTCTTATTTTTCTCTGGTTATACGTTGAAAATAATTAGCCGGCGTCTTTTACAAATGACACATGTTTTCAGATGAATTCTCAGGCTACTCCTGTTTAGCTTTTTATATTTGTTTTCCTCACTTTTCTCCTGTTTTCTCTTGCTTTGCAGAGTGATCGATACGGTGAGTCAAGTGCACTTTAAAAACTTTGCCGCACAAACTCTTTCGTGGAGGAGTTGGTTGATTTAAAGCGTGCTCTCGGTCTCTGCGCAGGTGGAAGAGGCTACAACGACGGTCCAGTGATCACCACACAAGTCACCATTCCCAAAGATGTGAGCAAAGACTCCGGTTGAATAAACCGTACTATGGGCAGAGAAGCTGTTTCAGACTGATGTGGTTTTGCTGTGATTGACAGCTGGCGGGGTCCATCATCGGTAAAGGCGGCCAGAGGATCAAACAGATCCGCCACGAGTCCGGAGCCGCCATCAAAATCGATGAACCCCTGCAAGGCTCGGAGGACCGCATCATCACCATCACAGGAACTCAAGATCAGATCCAGAACGCCCAGTACTTACTGCAGAACAGGTGCGACATTGGGCTAAAAACCTTCTAGGAACTAAATCTGTGAGACTGACGTTTGCCTCTCTTTCTGCTCATCAGCGCCCTTCATCTGTTGGGGCGCCAGAACTAAGCCGATTCCTCAGGACGGTCATCCATCCACACTGTCCCTCATCCAATCCCAGGCCTGAGCACCAACCCTCCGCTCCTCCTCGTGTGGATCTTCTTCTCGTTCTTTCTCATGTTCATTTTATAAGAGCCATCCTTCACCTGACCCAAGCAGGAAGTCCTCCTGTCTCTGAATCGGAGCGAGTGTTTTGTAAGAGTTCTTCCTTGATCCAGATGTTTCTCGCAGTGGTTGGTTGGTGTGTGTGTGTGCGCGTGTGTGCGTGGAAGCCAGATTCGTTTGAGATGTGAACATCTGATGCCCTGTGATGCTCCTCATGTCTGGTGCGGGGTTGATGGAATCTGCTTCGGAGAGAATGTGCTCTACCTCTGGAGTTTCTTTTGTAGGTTCTTCCATCCTACATCATTGCTTTTTTTTGTTTGTTTTAGAAGAGAACAAAACAAAAATGGAATTGAAGTTTTAGACGATGTTTTTGCCGGAGCAGAGCTGATTCTCCTCCTCTACCCTTCTTTAATTATTTTTTTTTATCTGTTTCTTTCATTTTATTCAAATGGTCTCCAGTTCCTTACAGGCACATTTGTAGAGGTTGATGTTTGTCTGAAATAATAAAGGAAATGCCATTTTTTTTCAGTATGGTGTCGTTAATTCTTAACCTCTGAGTTAAAGGTTGTTCATTCTGAAATTGAAAAAAGAAAATCAATAAAAAAGCCAGTTTAAGATATTTGTTGATGGTTTGTTGTTTTTTTTTTTTTATCTGTTCACTGATCTGTATTTTATCTACTAAAAAAGCAATGATATATTTAAATATATTTTGTTTCAGAAAACTTCTGGCAGTTCAGTCTGCGAATCATTGTACAATTGGAAACTAATTACTTCAGAATGATACATTTCTTTGTCAATCATAGTTAAAAAAAGCTTGTTTGACAATTGACAGCTCCCTGGCAACTGGTTTTTATACCAATTTATATATTGACTTCTGTATAAAGAGTAGTGGAAATACTCAATGGGAAGGTGGAAAGAAAAACAATTAAAAAGCAACAAAGTCTGCACATGCTCAAAAGGAATCTGAAACGGGTTCGATATTAACTGATAAATTTTCTTGAGGCTCTACGCAGCATACATAGATTCCCTGTCACGGGCGCCATCTTGGTGTGGGTTGGAGCGGTCTTTCGGGTTCTGCGTTAAGACCAGAAAACAAACATGTTTTTGTTAAGACATCAGTAAGATTACGAAAGTAACATTTGTTAATTTATTGTTGGATTTAACTGTGTTATTCTTAAAGAATGTTTAAATTAATTACATTTTATATTATTCATCAGTTCTTTATTCAATCATGAACTATCAATCCCATCCTTATCAATTGTAATATTGTACATCATATTCAGGAGGTGTATGCATGCGTCTGTCTGGCTGCTTGTCGAGTGTCAAGTTCGAGTGAATGTATAATTTCAGTAAAATAATATAATGTTGTTTCAAATGTCTGACATTTTTAAAAATCTTGAAAATTAAAGAGTGCTGATCATGTAACTCTCAGCCTCCTTTGACCAGTCCAGACAGTAGACGTCGCCCTTTCCTAAGATTGCCGCCACTCCGACACATCGCTCCAATGGACACCAGCGCATCAGGGGACATCTATGTATAAATATCTATGCACTTCCACCATGAGAACAGCACTACTGACATCTAGTGGTCATATTAGGAACAGAAACCGCCACTTAGAGGAATCATTTTTTATTATCATTAACCCAAATTAAACGAAATAGAAATGTACAAAATGTTAGATGTTTTCTGAAAAACATAAAACCATGTGTACCTGTATGTCATCGAATCACACAATTATATTTTTGGAGTTAATTTTCAAGTCGTGCTTTAGGGGGCGATATTCAGCCTTGTGTTGGAGGGTCATTTCTCGATTAGGGTGATAAATATAAAGAAACAAACATAGTAAACTGAAATTGTTGTGTTAAAATTGTAAAAACATAATAAACAATACGGCTGAATCGTTTTATGGTTACAGAATAGTTTTATAAACCACACATAATTCAAGCAAGGAACTAGAAATCACTTTAATGAATCACAAGAAAATTATTTGAAAAAAAAAAATTATATTTATAAATGACTACCGGTCATACTACCTTGTACTAATGTTTGATTTATGTTCCAGCACGGACATTTTAGTGTGTAACACCGAGCGGTGAAGTCCAGTCGGGGAACGTGCGTTAAAGTATTATTTAATGGAAAAGAAAGATAAAGAAACCAAAAGCCACTGAACATTTCTCTCACCGTTGCTTAAAGGAAACAAAACGATTATTCTGCCTTTCAGTAAGTATTCATCAAACCACAAGACAAAAACAATATTTATAAAAAGTTATGATAGTTTACGCTTGGACTGAAAGCGTCAGATTAACACGGGCTCCCTAAATTATATTACTGGTTTTATCAGTTTTGTAAACACCCGCTTAATAAACGCACTTATTCTAATTTAAAAATGAAATGCACTTATTCATAGATGTGTTGCAGAATATTCTGCATGTTCAAGAACCCCGAGGTTACATTACATTTCTGTGACGCTATTAGCCGTACAGCAGTCATTTCTGTTAATCCTCCTGCACCCATTCAAGAGATGATACATTGAAGCAGCCATGAGTTTGTTTTTAGTCTAATTCATTTGGAGTAAAAGTAAAGTAGCATGTGGACCGGGATCCAGGCCTTTTCATGGAAATGATCCCAAACCTTCCTCCAACTAACTAGGGGTCGATGGAGCCTCCACTGTCCCCGCGAGAGTCAGGTAAGTTTGTGTCTGAGCACAGTCGAGATGTGTCTGTGGAGGAGGATGGAGTCAAACGCGTGGCGCAGATGATCTATGACCTCAGAGATGCGGAGGAATTCACTGCCAGCGGCTGGAAACAGAAGAACGCCCTGGCACCATCTCCAGACTCTGACAATGCCATCAACTGGGTGTTTGTGACGGACACCATGAACTTCTCCTTTTGGCCCGAGAGGGAGGAGGAGCAGTGTGAGGTGAGCTGCAGAGGAGGCATCTACCGAGGGTACATGGCACTCTGTGCTGCCATCACCAGAGCCATGGATGAAGGTCTTTTTACAAACATCTTGATTGTTTTTTGATTGTCACACTGCACTAGTCGTGAACGATGTGCGTTTCCTCAGGCGTGCCCATCACAGATCCAGCGTTCTTCTCAGAGATGAGTGAGGCCGAGCTGGCAAAGGTCCTCCGCTCCGACAGCGAGACCCCCATGCCCATGCTGAGAGAGCGCCACCAGGCTCTGACCGAAGCCGGACGCGTGCTCATGCAGCATGGCGGATCCTTCCGGATGTTCATGAGCCGCTGTGAGAAGGATGCAGAGAAGATGGTGAAGTACATCGTGGAGAACATACCGTCCTACAGAGACGAGGCTGTGTACGAGGTAAAGCTGCTCTCGCCATTCGAGGCTCACCTGTGAACTGTAAAAGAGGCTTCAATCCAATCCACATTCTTTACATAGAAGGTTTTCTAAACACCGCGTTTAGTTTAAAAGAGACTAGAATTTAAATCAGCTGCAGCTGTTCTGTTGCGCTCCAGGGATTACCGCAATCTAGGGGAACACTATGGAATGTGAGGTGATGAAGAATATTTCATTCAGAGATGGTTTCTGTTCGCTCCAGGGTCGGAGGATCTCGTTTTACAAGCGGGCTCAGATCCTGGTGGCAGATTTTTGGGGCATCATGGAGGCACGAGGGGAGGCGGATATTCCCAACCTCGACTACCTGACCATGTTTGCTGACTACAGGGTCCCGCAGGGCCTCGTGTTCCTCGGGGCCTTGCGCTACTCTGACTCCCTGATGGACGCCTTGAAAAACGGTAGGCTTTATGTTTGCCAAACTAAAGTTGTTTAAATTAATATTTTTTCCATAAATAATAAAACGTGGACTTGTTTAAACCTCTGAGCACACAACAAAGATCCTTTGAAAATATTTACTAAGTATCTTCCGTTTGACGACAACGGTCGTAAGTATTTAATTGGGGCGCAATGCTTTTATTTTAGAAAGTAATGTGAGATTTTACAAGACAATCTGCTCCCTGTAACCTTATCACACACATTGCTATTGTCTCTCGATGTTTGTTTGTTGCCCTCGGCAGGTGAGATGTTGAGCTCAGGTGAAAGGAGAGAGGTGGAGATCCGCGGCTGCTCCATCCACTGCGTGGAGCGAGTCAGAGAGTTTCTCCGGAACCTGGTGGAGGAGAGCGATGGCAAATGCTGTCACATCAACTCTGCTCTCATTGATTTCTACCTGTGGCCATACGCCAAAAAACATCACAAAGAAATGGCTCACATTCCCATACATCACACTCGATGCGTCTACTATTAATCAAATGTCTTTACGAAACCTAGATTGTCTTTTTTCTGATCAAGAGAAAATCAGAAGACAATAGCTATTGATGTACATTGGAAATTAATGTTTTGGTTAGTTTTAGCACACCAAAAAATACAGCGTATTGATCGTTTTCTCATGGATTTTTGTGATTTATGCATTTATTGAATGAAAAAAAAAAAGGGTCCAAATGACACACCTCTTATTTTTGGGGGGTCATCATTGTAGAGCTGCTATAAATGTTTATACAAATAATGCTTCATTTTTTTTTACTCTAAACTTTAATTAATTAAAGTTTTAATTAATAATGTGTAGTTTCTGGTTTCTATTTCAAATCTAAATATCAGTAAATTCTGTAACATTTCTCGTCTTAGTGAAAAGACGGCTTTCCGTAACAATAATGTTAACTAACGGAAATTATTTAATGTCCACAGAAAGTTATTTTATGGAATAAAAACAAAACATTAACTTAACGTGATGAGTATTATAGTGTTTAGGAGATTTGACGCCAATTAATAATGCCGCTGTGTGTGAAATAAACAAAACGCAAAATCTGAAAAGCTGTTTGATCTGATAGAAATTAACTTGGCCAAATTGTGTGCTGATACAAATTAAAACTTTCTAATGCTAGCAGCTAGAGAGCAAATGCTGCTGCAGTAATAGCGCTAGTTAGCTGAGTACAGCTGGTGTCACGTGATATACATTCTCCCTGATGTAGAACTAGAAGCGCTGCTGTTTTCATTTGAGATTTCTTCACTCTATGTCTATCTGATATCAAGCGTTGCGTTATTATAATTTAGTAAAGAAGGGTAATAATATCAATACACATCTAAATTCGCGGTTATCTGAAATTCTGCATGTTCCCACAGCGTCACCTGTCGTTAGTTTCAACGCTTTACATTCGTGTCGGAAACGCGTTTCGTTGGTTGGAGCTTTGCGACCCTGCAGGCCGCCGTAGTCGTCTGCGCGTGTGTCGTGTATTTGCTGCAGCTACTCTCACGAAGCCGAAGCTACCGACAAGTTATTCAGGTGAAAGTTTGTTTAGTTTAAACAAACGGTTATTATTGTTTCATAAACATTAAGGTTAGTTGAAACACGAAAAACTGGGAAACTCGTCCAAAATGGTCCTTACGGGTCTCATTTGCTGTTTCAACAATAGCAGGCTAAAAAGTCTAAGCTACCGTCGTTTTTGTGTAATTAACGTTACCAAAGTTATTTACTTTTGCAGTTTACCGTTTGTAATATTAAACGACGAGTTGATCAGAACTAAAGGTTATCGGTCAACGACATTTTCCTATCTTTTTTCAGTTAAGAGCTATTGTGTGTAGCCTGGTGAGATTTGGTGTGATTTCCTACACATCATCAAGATGTCTAATTTTTTATTGAAACCCTGGAAAGATGCTTTGTTTGTTTTTAAAAATGGAAAAACACTTTTCAAAACGTATAAAAGCACATCTTTATTATTATTGTGAAGTTGAACAGTTCCCTGTTATAGATTTTGATCTAGGAATTTAACCAGTGATGTTCATCTGTGCATCACTAGTGTTGTTAATGTGATGCAAACAATGTAATAATCAATATTTGGTTTTCAATGTGGAATTGTTCAGAAAGGTAGGTCTATTTGCGGCACTCTGTCCTCATCTGTTGCTTCCTCTCACATTGATGGACAGGTTCACAATGGCCTCCACCATGATCTCTGTGCCCACCACTGCGTCTCGCTTCGCTCTGCTCCGTGTAGACTCGGATTCAGATGCAGAATCGGATGCAGGAAAGCCGAAGGTCAATCAGGGAGCAGGAAAGTCCACCACAGGGAAAGCCTCCAACACAAAGAGCAATCAGAACAACGACAAGAAGAAGGAGAAGAGAAGAAGAAAGAAGGAACAGCAGCAGAGTGAAGCCAATGAGGTCAATATCTCTCTCGTTAGCTTTCCACCAGTGTTTCTAGAAAGGCCCGCAGCGTCCGTGTTTGTTTCTGAACACAGCTAGTGTTGACATTCCAAACTCACAGATCTGAACCAGAGTATTTTGTTGTGTCTCACTGTAGCTCAGGAATCTTGCTTTTAAGAAGATCCCTCAGAAGTCTGCTCCTGCTCCCTCTGCCGTCACGCTGCAGGATTTGGCCAATGATCTGGTTAACCCTTCAAGAATCCAGGCCGCCCCCAAAACCCCGGAGAACTGGCTGGAGTGGAAACAGAGAGATGAACAGGTAAAACCTCCCTGACGCTCCTCTCCCTGAGGGTTCCGTGGTGTACTTGGAAACATCTTCCTGTTTGTGTCTTTTACAGCTGACCAGTGAACTGTACGAAGCCGATCTGGAGAAGGCGCTGATGCTGAGCAAACTTGAGTTTGAGCAACACAAAAAGGTTTCTATACAGGCAGACGCCTGGGCCTTTGTGGTGCTTTTTATTCACAACTTAGAGTGAAATACAAGAAAGTCTAATGCTAATTTTTGAAAAATTTTAAAAGCGCTCCCCAAACACAGGGCTGCACCAAATTGAGCCGTTGCGTGAACTTAGAGTTTAAAATGACGTACATTTTGAAAATGGTTGCATTGTTGAAAGTTTTTTTTTTTCTGAATCTGAAAGGTCTTTTATGTTGAAACTGGCTTGATTGTGTTGAAATTTAGAGACTGTCTTTTTTTTTTATTTAGTGTTGCAGTCAGTCTAACGTTTTTTTATTTATTTAGAAATAAATAAATAATAACATAAAACCGGTTCGTGGTGAAAAAAGCATTGTGCAGCACTGATCTGCAGTCTTCATGCTTCGTCTGCCGTACATCAATGGATTTTTAGATGAAAAATCTAAAATCTTTGTTTTGTAAAGGATTGTGAAAAAGCAGACGCATCCTCACAGAAAACAAAGACAGCAGCAAAGAAAGAGAGAAAGAAAAACCAACAGGGGAAGGATAAACGAGTGACTGTGTCTCTGAAAGACTTCCAGCAGGACGGTGAGGGAGAGACATGGGGAGATGGTGACCGGTGCTAAACGAACGCTTTGCTAAACTCCCTCTCTTTGTTTCAGATCAGTCGAGCAAGAAGCCGGAGAGGGAGGTGAGTGAGGGAGACGGCCAGAAAATAATTAGCCAGATTTGGTTAAATTACTACGACTGGTGAAAGCAGTCAAAAAGAATGGTGTTTAAAATGTTATTTTCAAAATTCTAGCATTAAAAATGTAGCCAAGGTGAAGGACAGAGCTGGAATGACCCAGGGTTTCCCCTACCCTTCAATAAGGGGGCGCCTCGAGCACTTAATGAAGCAGTTTTTATATTTCCCAGGCTGTGAATCCAGCGCTGCGGGGCGATCGCTTCTTCAACCAGCTGGAGGATGATGTGAGCAAGATCGTTCAGCGGGACAAGCGCCGAGAGCAGTACAGCAGCAGCGCCGGACATGAGGCCAGCACCTCCTCGGAACAGGAGCAGGTCAGAAATCCTACAAGCTCACTTCATTCCATGAGCATTAGTTGGATGCAGAGAAAGAGAGCGAGAAGCATGAGGAATATTCCCAGGTCGTACTCTCTACTATGAATATTCTAACTAGTGCTTCGTGCGTTTACAATAGCTGGAAGTCAAAATGGAATTCTCACACCTTGCCTTTGGAAAAGGGGTGTGGTCAGCTGTGGATTATTGTGGGATGGCGTGGGGATGGGTGAAAATAGGCGTGTCCTAAAGCTTATTTTCTCTCTCTAGCATGTTTCAAGTCTTTGTTTTATTTTGTCATATTTTCTCCCCTAAAGCTTTAACAAGATGTACATTTTTCAGTCACTGGTCAGATATATTAGCATTAAACTGGTATTTCCGTTCCAGTAGTGATGTGCTAGCAAGAAGGAAAGGATTTTGTGGACCTTTAGCTTTACAATCTCTACGGAACCCTCTGGAGACGTCATGAAGCCTCACTTGTTCTTAGTTTTGCACGATGTTCTATAGGATGAAAAGTGCTGTGTGGTTGTGCTAGCGCTGACGCTCTTGTGTTATGTCAAACCCTGCAGGATGTGAGGACAGAGCAGTTAAAGTATGACCTGGAAAAGAAAGATCAGGAGATCGCCAAGTTGAAAAAGACCGTTTCACAGTGGGAGGTAAGGCCTCGGGATTCTGAGAATGCTAACAAATATAATGATTTTACTTTATTAACGTAAAGATATTTTTATGTGAGATCTTTACATTCTACGGTGAAAGATGTGAACCTGGTTATGACACTTAAGGGTGCGCTAAATTACCTTCTGAGGATTTTTGTTTATTTGCTGATTTGATTTCTGTCTGACGCAGGAGAAGTATAAAGAAGTGAAGGCCAGAAATGCTCAGCTCCTGAAAATGCTGCAGCAAGGAGAAAGTAAGTGCAGAAGCACAAACACATCTGTCATCAGGCCTGGGTTCTTTCTAATTATTAACTTTTCTTCCTCTTAATCAGTGAAGGACAAAGCAGAAATCCTGCGGCAGGTGGAGGAGCTCCTCAACATTAAAGAGGAACTGTCCTCACAGGTGCGGCTCCCAGGGATTGTGAATATGTTTTTCCTGACGTTCCATTGCTACCTCAACGTTTTTGAGACTCAAATCAACATCAGATGGATTTTCTTTTTTCCAGGTGACTCAGTTACACACGGCTCTAGAGCAGGAGCGGTCAAAGGTGAAGGGCTTACAGTCAGAGCAACCCAAGCATCAGGTGAGCTTCTTCTTGAGAACATTTTGTCTCATTTATTTTGAACATTTATCATGAGAGTTTATGGTTCCTTGTGTCAAATGACTCCATTTGCATTTAAAAGGATGGGCACCAAAGTGAGTTTGAACATGAGTTGAGGTCAAGCCGAACTGCTGAATTTTGGTCTTTCATTATTAAGAAAAACATAACATAAGCTAAACCTGAGCGTTCTGGAGCAAGGAGGTTCAACAGGAGTCCAGGTTTTCATGGCATAGAGTGAATTGGACTTTCCAACTGTGTCTTTCCTCCAAGAATTCCTCCAAAGCCTTCTCAACTGGCGACTCTCAATGTGAAGGTGTTGCAGCTCTATCTCTTACTCCTCACCTCACCTTGTCTTTTGGGGAGTCCCCTTCCACCTTGTGGAGGAACATCATTAGCTGCTTTTATCCGAGATCTTATACTTTTTCATGTCTCAGAGCTCAGCTCTTCCATCACCTTGACTGGCTGAAAGATTTCCTCTCTCAATCACTTGTTAAGAAGATTCCTACTTATGTTACTCCTCCACTTAAGGTGGGAACCAGTGTAAGTCACGTTTGTCTGGTTAAGACCCTGGTCTCAGACTTGAGCTTGTGTGAAGGCTTTGGAGGACATTGTCATTGAAAAACTATTTATTTCTTTATTTTTTTTACAGGGGAACCGGAAGGGCAAGAAGGCATCAGAAGGAGATGTTTAAAGCTCCATATGTTGAAGGTTCCAGCATTTTTCTCAAGAGGCTTGCATCACACACACATTCATCCTCTACACTCCTCCCTGGACCTCCATCTGCATCTCCTCTGCTGAAGAAATCCAGAACCTTCTTCAGTTCTTTTCAATAAAGCTAAAGGTTGACTTTCACAGAGTTCTCTGCAAATCCATGTTGATTTGAACCTGAGAAACTTTAAAATAAAACTGCTCAATATCTACTGGCCAATTATTTGTTTCAAGTAGTGTTGTTGCTGTACTTAACTGTTTTCTGAGTGATTTTTAGTTTTTTTGTTACGTTTACTTCACTACATTTACTATTTGAAAGTGTTTTTACTCAGTTACTTTTACTTGTTCTTCACATCTGCAATAAAACACTCTGTGTAAGCTCTCAAGTTTTGATGAATGACCAGCTCCTTGTTCGAACTCAACATCTGTAATAAAATCCCAGATCAAACTATTCAGGCATTTAAGAAAGATTTTAAGATATATATTGTATTTCTTCTGAGAACAAAAGTCTTCTTTCTGCTTGATAACACATTCATTGAAGGTTGATGGCATATGGTAAACCTAGGTGTTTGTGACGCTCTGCTAAAGCTTTATGAATCTTAACTTTGGTGTTAATGCATGTGAATTGGTTCTGAACACTTTTGAAAGTTTTTTAATGTCATATTTTGTTCAGGCTGGTTTACTTTGAGTCAAAGGCAGAAAAGTATGTAGAAATCAGTTCGTTCGAAACTAAACTAAAAGAATCGTTATGTTTTAGGACTCCAGCACAACTAGAGAAGATTTTAGGGTGGGAGAATATTTTGGGTTCACATGTTTTGAGTTCAATCGAGTAATTTTCTTTATTAATCGATAAACATTTTTCTTGAGCTGTTCGTATTGTATTTTCCGCCGTTAAGTTCCAGTAAAACCGTTACATTTAAACGAGAACGGGTGGAGAACGCCCGTTACTATAGCAACGCGTAGAGCATAGGTCTTTACGACAGGTGCATAGGGTTGAAGCGGCCGCGGATGAAGTGATGGAGGAGGAGAGAAGGAAAGGGGGATCTCTCGTTCTCCATCATGTTTATTACTCGCTCTCGCGCGCGCTCTCCCTCCCTGCTGGCGACGCGTGACCGACGCAGCGTCCTCTTCAAAACCAAAGGCGCTTTTTGCTCCGCGATGGGAAACGGAGAGCCATGAAAATGCTTCGATTCCGGAGCCCGAGCCTCGCGTCGCTCGCCCCGGAGCTCCGGTGCACGGTTCGGCTGCTAGACGACTCCGAGATAACGTGCAGCATCCAGGTAAGCGCGGGTGACGTTGTGCTCTTCATAAATGTCGTACACGAGGATCATTTCGTGTCGGTTGTTATCGAATGGTTCCTGTCAGGGGGTTATTTTCGCGATGGCGGTGATGACGCGGGCGTCGTGTTTGCTCGGTTTATTATCACCGTCACAGTTACGCCCTTGACTTTCTTTGTACTCACGGAAACAATTATTTATAAAACGGGTTTCATTCAGCATTTTCTGAACAAAAGCAGACTGTTTAAGCCCCGATCTTGTGTTTCTGGCGTTTGTAACGCTTTAGGAAGCGAGCCGTGTGATGGTGACGCTATCAGCTTCCTTCCAAAAAGTCACCGAAGATCTCGATGATGCTCGTTACCAGAGAACGGATTCATTCAGGAAAACGAAGTTCTCTCGGGGAATGGTTCTGCTCCACGTGCTCCATCACCTTAAAGTGTGTTGTAGTTTGAGTTGTATAGAAATATCGAAATCACAAATAAGATCTAAGTGTTCACGTTGTAATAGCGGGGCTGGTCAGAAGTTACCGGAGAAGAGATCCTTCTAAACCTTCTGCACATTTGAAACTCTGTCGCTATATGGACACTAAGTAGCGCTCATATAAGTGTATTGAAAAGGAAAAAATATAATCATTTATAATCATTCATATACACCGTGTGAATTAGACCAGATTGTTTTAGATCACAAGGATCTACCTACTGAAAAAATTCAAAACATTTTATTTATTTATGAATGTGTGTCTGTGACTTAAGAACGCTCTAATGTTCCATCTATTTCAGTTTCATCTTTTATTTTTTATAGAAACCCACTGTGGATATATTTCAGGCTTAAGTGCCTTCCGACAGCTGATAAACCCGTGATGGCGATGCACCGTAGAGCTCTAATGGAAATAACACCCATTGTTTCGTCCTTTTCTAGAAACCACACTATGACCACTACGCTGTAGGAGACCAGCCCGTTATGATGCCAGTAAGAGGCACATTAGTAAAGAGCTCATCTAGGTTTCCAGTATATTTGAAATACAGACTTCAACAAATAACAAAAGAACTGGTTTCTGAAAACCCTTTTGGAAAGTTCTGAATACACTTTACTTTGAGAAACTTATCTGAGTCAGACCTAAAAACAACTCCTTTGTCAGACAGAAGGAAAAAGTTTTTTTTTGCGCTTTATTTTCTTCTGATGTGTTTTCCTTGAGCTTGCGAGCTAAAAGAAGCATCGTTCTGTTTGGTGTAATGAATATTTCAGGATGCCCCGCGACTCTAATGGCGCCTTGTTCACTGATGGGGTTCTTCTGCATATTTCATGACCTTCCACACAGACGCTGATGGTCTGCACCTCCATCGGAGCTCCTCTACATGCTATAAGCACTCAGCTTTGTACGTGTTCACCAGCTACACAAGGAGTTAAACGCTGACTTGATGTCGACTGTGCAGCGTTTTGTAGCTCAGCAGTTCGCTCTGCTCCAGGGATCTGATTGGTCTCTATAGTGCTGATGTGGGGTGCACCTCTTTAAATGTCACCGCTTTGCTAGATGTCAATACAAGTCACTCTTGTGAGAACAAACTCAGCTTATTAGCAAGGTGAACATTTGTCTAGAGAACCACTTTTAATAGTGTTTACTTCAGCCCTTCCACATGCTTGGTCTTAAAAAGTATTTAAAGTGGAACGTAAAATAACTGTATTTTTCAAAAATTTTTGTTGCCATTTGTAGAATTAACGCATAGGAGGAACATTTTAACAAAACTGTAGCTCACAAAAGATCCATGGACCTGTTTTGGGCCTCAACAGAGATGCTCATTCTATTGATTTATTTGCAAAATTAAGTAAATGTACCTTATAATTGAGTCTTTAAAAATTCATTGGGCACTCTTAACATACCCTTTTTGCTTTTGAAGTTTAATATAAATTAAATTGATGATAAATATAATAATTGAGCTCACCTTTATTACAAAGGTCAAAGTTTGTGATGAATTTATGATCTGCTCATTACTGGTACCAGCCTCTAGTGGTCAGTCAAGCAACTGCAGCCTCTGTCACTTCCGTTAATGCTTCCGCTCAACTGTCCTGCTGTCAGCATTCTAAACATGCTCTCCAACCTGCATCATCCACCAGTGGGATGTGTGAAATGCCCTGTGCCATACGAGCATCCCGGCAGGGTAAACATTAGCCACGTGAGCTGATGCTGATTATCTAAAATCATCCTGAGCCTAAACGGCTTCTGACATAAATAGTGTCGTTTACATTGTTAACTAAGTTTAGTTTCAAACTAAAGTACATTTCGATCGAGGCAGTTGTTGAGCACAGAACCACATAGAGATTTTCTGTGAGGAGAAAACCTAATGCTGGTCCAGGAATCCAACAAATCAAAGATGGTCTGTTGTATTTAAACTGCAGCTTATTTACAGATACCATCTCTGTAGAGAGAGAGAGAGAGAGAGGAGCTCCTCAGCCGTGAGGGTCACTAAAAGACTTTACTGACCCCAGAAGAAACACTAGGATAGCTTCACTGTGAAGTAACACCGTCAGTGAAGCTACAAACAACTGTGTTTCACTTTCATCGTCCAAGTTCCACCATCATCAGAGATCAAGTAGTAAAGGAGGTTTGCATGTTAGCTGTAGGTCAGCGTTCGAGTGTCGTCTCCATGTCTGAAGCACAGGCAGCTCATGATTTATTCAGACAGATCATGCTCTTCAGCGGCTGCTGCTTCTCTTCGGTGCTACTGATGCTGCCTCCTCCGTCCTGTAGCTGCTCAGATGCTAATCTGCTGATGAATCACAGGAGGCTTCTCATGACCTTCTCACTGTTGTGTCTTCTATGCAAATGAACGTTGATGATGTTCCAGTCATAGTTTCACGACGGATTCTCAGCACTGATTGGTTATAAACTTTGGCTGGTTGGATGTAGTTTTGTGGTTTTGTGTGGACAGAGGTTGTTTCAAAAATGTCGCTGGCAGAAAAGCTGAGTCCGTGGGGACAAGGCCTAAAGTCCGCTCTTTGTGTGAACATGAAACATGACAAAATGTATCAAAAGATTTAAATTGAACACATGTACATTAAACTCCATTAGTGAGAAACTCAAACAAACAGTCTCAATCAGCATTTATCGTCAAAAGACCCAGCAGCTGATCAAGGGAGTTCCACAAGGTCCAGTTCTTGGTCCTCTGCTCTTGGTGAACTACACCACCTCCCTGGACCCCATCATCCACAGACACAGCTCTCTGTGAATTAGAGTTTTATTCAGCATCACCATTGAGAACGTTTTGTCCTTAAGCTTTCTCCTTAATTAAGGTATCCCTTTAATGCACAAAAAGAATTATTTAATACATCCGTCTTTGGTTTTTGGAATGTCATCAGAAAACTGAAATAAAGTCCATAAAAGAAACATTGAAAAGCAGAGTTGGAATCAGACGAAGGGAGATCAGCTGTTTGCAGACACTTTTCTGAAGCCGTCTCGGGTTCTGCTTCCTGGGGTGGCATTAAACAGCTGATGATTAAATGCGGAGCTTTGATCTCTGCGTCCCTCCACATCGTGTCCTTCCACCCCCGTCTCCTCATCGATTAAACAACTCTATTTCAGCAAATCACCGAACGCAGCTCGCCACATCTGCAGAAATGCATCCCTCGTCATCTCCCGTTTCGTTTTCCCTCCACAAGCGTCCGGAGAGAAGCTGCTGGAGACTATAAATAGAGCGGGTGCTATTCTTATCCTCCTCCTCCGCCATCGACGTGTCCTTTGATCAGTTTGAGTTTCTTTGGTCAAGAATGAGTGAAGACTGATGAACCCCACTGAGGAGAGCGATCTGGTTAAACATGGGCCAAACTCTTTGATTTCAATCGATTAATATTCAGCTGAATGGGAATCAAGTCGTTGTGTTCCACACTTTATTCTTTCCGATCGTCCGTAAATGTGCTTGGTGTTTGGTGGAATGCTCTGATGAAGTGGGCCCTCTTTCCAGCCCAGAGACAGTTCTCTGACAGTGTGGTGCATGATGGGTATTTCAACAGACAACAGCATGTTTGACCATCGGGGATGAATGACCTGTTAATCACACGCTCATACAAACTCCTCTCAGCCGCTCCTTCGCTCGGTGAAAAACAGTGTTTGAAGCAACTTAATCTAGTGTAAGCATCGTTTGATTTCCTGAACACCGCTGATATTTACTTGTTTGTTCTTTGTTTTAAACATAAGAACTTTGAAAGAATCTCTCTGCTCTAATCTTATAGAATTAACTAATCCTGGTACCTTTTAAGCAGTTACCAAATCACAATCGAAGCGGGTTTTTAGCCGAAGCTCTTGGAGGCAGGACAAAGCTTTGAGTCACAAGAAAGAACATCTCAGACTCGTGGCTGTAGATGGAAATGGAAGATGGACTCGGACAAAGGTTTTGTCTTTCTGCAACGCTCAGTTTCACATCCGAGCTGCGGTCAGCATAATCCTGTTCCCTGTGACAGAGGACGAGCAGAGCAATCCTTCTTTGGTTTCCTGAAGGCTCCTGTTATAGATCTAAATACTGTGCAGGTCATTTAGGTCAAATCTGCTGCAGGGGAAAATCTTTCTTCTCATGATTCAATCCAATTAATCGCGAATAAAAACTTTGTACGCTCTAAAAATGTCTTTAAGAACATTTCTGAGCTCTGGTTTGGAAACCAGTTGCTTTAATTTGTTCAGAAAAGTTCTGAAGTAAATAAATCAAAACTGTCAACTGGCTCTTAAATATGTAAAATCTATATCAGACGTTCGCCTTCATTCTTTAGATGTAGGTGAAGTTGGAACAATGTAATAATCTCTGGCACATCATGTGTATGCCTACAGTAAAAAGCAACAAAAGAACAATCTTTATGTTTTGCTTGACACTGCATCTTTAAGATTAGCACTAAATTAATCAACATCCACTTTTTTTTATCGACTCGTTTGGTGTCTCTGAAAAGTTCACGAAGCACCCTGCATCTCCAGTAAAATCTACTCTATATATTTCTACATGACCGTCCCCTCCAGCATCTAACATTGACCAGCCCCCCCCCCCCTTCCCCGCGCCCCGTGTCATCTATACAGGCCAAGGACGGACTCAACCATTGTGAGAAAACGAGGGGTTAATGGAAATCGACGTGGCATTCGTCTTTCACACGCTCTGATAAGAAAGGCATGCTCTGGAATGCTAACATCCATCTTTTCTACTTTCATCTTTCTTCTTTAATTTAGAATAGAGTGACCTTTAGATGCGTGCAGAGCTAATGTTCAATGAGCTAATGAAGGAACCCGTCCCTGCCACCTCTGGATTAGCTCAGTCGCTAGAGGCACAGATGTATTTAATGGATATTAATTACAGAATATTTTTATCTAGGGGCTAAGCATCTCAAACATAGACGCTCCAAACACAATCTCTGACAGAAAGAGAGATTGAAACAGGGATCGTTTATTGATCCGTGGAGTTTATCTGAATAATGAAGACCTCTCCATCTCCTTCACCCATGCATGCGTGCTAGCTGATTAGCATTTGCTATTGCAAGCATACATTAGTGCCTCTGATCATTGACTTGATCAAAAAGCATCCCATAGTTTAGATGTTACAAAGTGCAACTAACTAAATAACTTTTTATGGAGTGCTTGGTCATCGATGATCTGTTTCTCTTCCACAGAGAGACACTAAAGGACAGTTCGTTCTGGATCATGTGTGCAACCACTACAGTCTGCTGGAGAAAGATTACTTCGGTATCAGATACGTGGATCCGGACAAACAGAGGGTGAGTGCCTGTGATCTCATGTTTCTATTATTGTTGTTCAGCTGATTTTCATTATTGAACTCCACACTGGATCGACATCATTATTGCCCCATCAACCAAACAACTGCATGGAGATGACTTCCATGGCCACAGTTCTTTTCTTACTGCTGGGTTCTTGGAGGGGGATTATTGTTTGGGGTTGTTTTCACAAGCTTGGCTCCAGTAAATTTATCTCTATAAACTTCTGCACTTCATCGTGACTGAACTTTTATAGTCATCACCTCAACTTCATTGTGTGACCTCACCACCCTCACAAACAAAACCTGCAGCTTTAACATAAGAACCCGGTTACCATGACAACCTAGTGTTCATCATTTAATCTCTCTTGATGTAAAACAATGTTTGGTCAGTCAAGTAGAAAACCTCAGCAGTGAATTATTTACAGCCGGTTGTGTTTAAAACCGAACGAGTCTCCGGCAGAAGGATGGGAGGTTTTTTTATCTTTCTCTGAAGCTTTTCCATTCATCCGTTACTTTCTCTTGTGTTTTCCAGCACTGGTTGGACCCCAGTAAACCTGTGGTGAAACAGATGAAATGTAAGTTTTATTTGGGTTCAGAGCGACAGATTCCACATTAAGATTTGAACTGATCTTGAATTCTTATCTTTCTCGTGCGCCTCAATTAAAATGATGTTATCAATCTATTTACAGCATTCTGTTCCAATACGGTGAAAAGTTACTCTGAACCAATGTTGCTAGCATCAAATTGAGCTCATTTGTATCACATTTTAAGTTTAACACAGACCAGCTGTGTACGGGTAATGGCGATCAATGACTCGTGGTTTAATATTATCATCTGGCACATCTTTAGGTATTTTTTGACATTTAGATTGCATGGCTTCCAAAGCCAAAAATCTTTTTCTGTTTCTGATGTTTATAAAGCGTTCCAAAAAAAAGTGTTTTGAAACACCTCACTTGTTTCTTTTTCTATGAATATTATTTCTCTCAACGAATCAACAATTCTTGTTTAAAAACAACTTTTAAATGGACTTCTTTGAATACCAGATGCATGAAATGAAAAACGAATGACATTGAGATTTTCTAAAGTCGCACCAAGAAGCCAATCTTCCCCTCAGAGCTCCAAACTTCTCCGACTCGTGATGTTTATCTCCATAAACTTGATTTCATACTTGAGGAGAGCGCTTTGCCTCGTCTCGTGGATTATTATAATCGTTTTAGCTCCGCTCTTGCCCTCGGTTACTCTCCTCAGATCAGGCTGCCTCACATTCACAGACTCACGCTCCAATGCTTTGTGTCTCTTCTTCTCTGACGCGGGATGTTGTGCTGTTTGCTGTTTTCAGGTCAGCAGCCTTACACCATGTGCTTCAGGGTGAAGTTCTACCCTCAGGAGCCCATCAAGATCAGAGAGGAGCTGACGAGGTGAGGATTAACGCTCAGATGCTGTTGGGAGGAGATTAAACAACCCCTGAAACGATGTAAACTCTTGTGTTCATAAACACATCTCTCACTAAGCTCCGCCTTAGTTACTGTTGCTAAGTCAGACAAGCTATCAGAGCTGCTCACTCTTCCAATGACACTCTTCTCATGCTGTGATCAAAAGGAGCAGATTTCATCACAGATGCTTCATATCGAGTTTCATTTTTAGATCACATTTTTTTAAATTAAAAAAGTTCCAGTTTGAAAAGAAAAAAGATTCTTAGTGTAGTTAGTGTAACTGTAAGAACTTTTTAAAAAGTTCATAGTGAAAGTTTAACTTCAAAGGCCAAAAATATATTGGGATTAAAATGTTGTGTCTTCTCTTCTCCTTCTAGAGCAGCAGGAGTGTGTTGTGTGCTGAGTTAAAATGATGAACAGAACATGTTCTGAAAGGGTTTTTCCAGTCGAGACACTGAAAACAACCAGAGTTCTCCTTATTCACACAACTCCCTCTCTCTCTCTTTAATATTTCATGTAAAGAGTGGCTTTGAGTGCTGCACGACGGCGAGAGGAAGAATGGAGAAACGACGCGTTTCACTGATGAAACACAGCTCAAATTACAGACGTCTGCATGAACTAAAAACTTTCCCGTGAAGAATTCTTCTCTTCTCCTCATTCTACCGAGAGTTTATGGCTGTTTCACGATTATTGAACATTTTAACGAAACAATCCTAATATTTCAGTTGAAGATCCCCAAATTTGGCACGCAAAGATTTCACCTTGTGACAGAACATAGGGCACAAGAAAGCACAGAGACGAAGAGTATCTCAGCCGAGTGTCACTGGTTTTACATGAGATCACGTGGTCAACCAATGAAACGAGTTCATGAATCACAGCTCTGTGCTCACTCTCACAACGGTGAGAAGAAGAAGAAGAAGAAGAAGAAAAGTATTTTTAGCTGCGATTATATAGCAATTAAAATGATATTAACAAAGGACCAATAACACATAATCCTTTTCTATATAGTGCTCCATCCAATGACAGGAAGCATCCCTGCGACCACATTAAACTCCACCCACAGAAAGCCATTCCTGTTTCAGGCACGAGAACAAACCGTGTTTGTGAGAGACCTTAAACAGAGATCTCAAACGTGTGAAAATGAAACGAAAGGCTTGCTTTCTCTTTTTAAAACCCGCTTCATGTTTGCTCAGGTATCTTCTGTACCTTCAGCTGAAGAGAGACGTTTATCACGGTCGACTGTTGTGTCCGTTCCCGGATGCAGGGTATCTCGGAGCCTGTATCATCCAGGGTACGCTACACTCATAAAACTTCTCTGCTTCAAACTGGTAGATAATACTGAAATGCACAGGAAACATGGATAAAACAAGAAGATTGACGCTGATCGTTCACATTTCAAACATTTCTATGAGTTGAACAGATTGGAGATGCAGGCAGAATCCTAGAAATTAAACTTTGGTTATCAATTATTCCAAAGGTTCAATAGAAGGTTTGCATAAACTGATTTCAGTCCTAGGCACCATTTGCTTGTTAAGAGAAAACAGCTTCTGGAGTTCGAGGATGAGTTATTAAAGGGGTTCTGAGATGATCCTGTAATGTTTGCATGTGCTGATTGCAGCTGAGCTCGGGGACTACGATCCTGAGGAACATCCTGCAGACTACATCGGTGACTTCAAGCTCTTTCCTAAACAGTCACTCAAACTGGAGCGGAAGATTGTGGAGATCCACCAGAACGAGCTCAGGTCTTACACTTGTCCCCGTTACTTCAATAAAGACATGACTTGTAGTAACTTCTTTATTGGCAACTGCCGAGTTAGCATTTACAACAAGAACATGCAGTACTCATGGTTTCATGGAACGCTAACATTACTTCAAGATGAACGCAGTGGTTCTGATCGTGTTGTTTGTGCAGGGGTCAGTGTCCATCACTCGCTGAGCTGAATCTCCTGCAAAGAGCTCACACGCTCGACACGTACGGAGTGGATCCTCACCCCTGCAAGGTACGACTGTAACTCCACAGCAACCACAAGCATTGAATAAACCTTTCGTCTTCATTACTTTATCACATTTATTTGTTATGAACAATGTGGGTAAGAAATGCCTGTAAAAATACCAAATGTACCACATCACAGTAAATCAATGGCTTTCAAAACGTAAGAAAAAACAACAAGAAATGATTCGAAAGGTCGTAATTTAGAACTTACAACATTCATACAAATAAAATCTACTCCTTTGATAAGAAACAGGTTCACTTGTTCCACGAGCTTTCAAATATGATTTCAATAATTCTAAATATGCTACATCCATCATAGACACCAAAATATAATCAGAAAAAAACACATTTAATTCAAGAAATAGTTTTAATGCCACTACGTTAAATGTAGTAGCTGTTCGTTTAAAACTTGAATTCAGTGTAAAATTTATCTCAAATAATTTAAGAGAAAGTGATTTTTAACAAACAAAAATTAAACACAAAGTTCAACAGTTTTTTTCTTGTTTCAAACACAAATGAGTTCCTAAAAAATGGGGCTTTATTTGGTCAAAAAATAGAATAGTTTCAGGAATAGCTATAAATTGTCAAATAATAAATTCAGGCCCAAAACGAGGTCAAATAAACAAAAAAAAGAAAAACTAGGCCAACACAGAAAACAAGCACCTCCAGACTGAACACCCAGGGCACCGCAGACACTGGCGGATCAGACCACCTCGCACACGGGGGTCGCTGACAAACACAAAGCCTCCAAATATTCTAACACAACATATGTTGGCCCCGGGTTTATAGATACAATAGTCTACAATAATAACTTGAAAACAAACAATCATTAAACAAACAAACACAAATATCCCCCAATGTAGCAGGATGTTGAGCTGGTCCAATTTTGACACTTCCTGTATAAAAAGGAAGTCAGTTCATAGATTAATTCCTTTTGCCAAGCTCAACAAAAACCCTGCAATAGTGAACATGACCCGCTGCACCCGCGGCCCCGGTAATGCTAATCTAGAACAAAGCTCGATATGTGACAGAGTGAAGTAATGCATTGAACCAAAGAAAATTAAATGTTTTTAATGAAACCAGTGTCTGTGTGCTTATTTCCAAACACAAAGTCAGAGAGGCATTAAAAGAAATAAACGAAGCGATTACAGAAATAGTAACATGATGGTTTAGACCGCCCGGTTTTGGAGTATCTGACTCTGTTCAAGTTTAAAATTGTTGGCCCGTGCTTTGTTCTCTTTGTTAATAACTCTGATGTTCATCTGATTAAATAGAATTTATTTGTTCCAGGATTTCACCGGCTCCACAGCGTTTCTGGGGTTCACTGCCAGAGGATTCGTGGTGTTTCAGGGAAACAAGAGGATCCACTTGTTGAAATGGTAAATAGTTTTGATTGAACCTTTATTTACATCACTGGACGGTAGATAGAACAGCTGTGATTGGTCGAGTCTGTGTGGATTTTAGAACAGAAGCTTATTCTCCGATGTAAACTCTTTGGAGTTATGGTGTTGTG
The DNA here is from genome assembly GCA_007224835.1 of Danionella cerebrum. Taxonomy (NCBI): domain Eukaryota; kingdom Metazoa; phylum Chordata; class Actinopteri; order Cypriniformes; family Danionidae; genus Danionella; species Danionella cerebrum. The sequence goes on along the minus strand of SRMA01025069.1, from coordinate 130,324 downwards.
TCAAAAAACTGCCTGAAGAACACACCAAAACTTTCTGTAACAAACCACTGAAAAATACCAGTCGGTTCATTTTTTTCCCTCATATTTTTTTCTTAAAAGAGAAATCTAATAATTGTACCCGTCATTAGTGACTGTAATAATGGTCCTTAAAGCTTTCAAACCACAGTACATTTATATTCAATAAATATATAGAATATAAATGTCTGGATTATTATATTTAAATATATGACATTAGAACCGTGTCTAGGGATCGACGACTCCGTCTCACCCCTGCCTTCTCTCTCTCCTGCAGGGCAGATGTCAACAAGTTCAAGTTTGAAGGAAAGACTTTCTATGTGATCGGGGTTCAGAGAGAGGTAGGCAGCATCTCTCGGTGATAATCACCACATCACAAGCTCTCTGCTCCCAGTTATTATGATCCATCCAAAGTGCTTCCTAAAATCAATTCAAATCAAACTACATCCTCCGCTCACTGCTGAACAGCTTCTGCGCCGCCATTGGCTGCAGGAGTCATGTGACCTTTACAAGCGGAGCGCGTTTAATGTTGCATTTCCTGTCAAATTCTTTCTGTTTCATTGTGGTCGTGTGATTTCTGTTAAACATTGTTCTTTCTGTAGCAGTCATTAATGTATGTTCATCAAAATGGAATGAATGTGAAAGATGTGTGAGATGGTGGAAGTAAAGTTAAGGAGGAGAAACCCCTTTGATCGGACCCCAGTAGCTGAGAATTGAATGATTGTCAGCGGCGCTCCGGTGGAATCTGATCGCAGAGCGGGACCGTGGTGGTGGTTTAGATGGTGAACTTGTTCTTATTAAATAAATGTGACGGAAAGGTTTTTGATAAAGTGATGAACTGCACGGATGCCAGCTGTCGGTCAGATTTTCAGCTTCCTGTTTGTTCATCTCTTTTTATTTGTGCTTCTGTCTTTTCTCCGTGTGAACTTTCCCATTGCTGGTGAGTAACCGCGTACATCACGGCCATCGATTAGCTCCTCCCTCTATCGATGACTACCGTACAGCTCCTCTCCCACACATCTGTCCTGATGTTACCGTGTCTGCCTTAGAAGTGCTGCTCACATTTACACAACACAAGTGCTCCCCCACATTCGTTCTGTCTGGGGAAAATAACCATTTATTTTCCTGAAATGAAGCCTGACGTAAGGAAGGGAGTCTGGAATGATTCAAGGAAAAAAAGGTTGGCGCAGGGGGTATAGTTTTATTGCAGTCAGCTTTTAAACAAGGCAAGTGTCGGAGACCTGGCTCAGTTATGGCTCATCTGTGGCCCCTGGCCGTGACGGCTGGATGAGTGACCGGAACAGTTATATGGACCTGGATGAAGCATCGCACATATTCCACATTTTAGTTCTAATGTGAAAGAGACAGAACCTGAAAGACATGTAGAGCTTTCTGGTGAAACTAACTAGATGTACATACGTTTGTCCTGAAGCTCAGACTGGATGTTTGTCATTTGATGTTCCCAAAGTTTCAGATCTTCATCGTTTGTGGACCCTGCCCCTGGTGGTGTAACAGTGTTTCCTTTTGATGACGTGTGAAAACTTTAAGATCCTAGCGCATGAGAATAACTTCCAGATTCACTTATCGATGGTTTACAGTAAAGAGCTTTCCAAACAGCACAGAAACTCTCTTCTGAGTAATAAACGAGGATCAGAGTTTGTCGATTGAGTTCTCTCTGCTTTATGAGCCTCATCTCCAAGGGTCCGGGGAAACAGTTTGATGCTAATCGTCCTGGAAGCGGTTTCTATTGATTCTGCCCTAGACTCCATCTATCGATCGCTGTGTGAGATTACGCCTCGCTCGGGTTAGTGGAACCCTTTCTCCCGACGTTTCAGTTCATCAGACCTCATGTCCTCCTCGCGCTCACACTCTCCCACGCTGCGGTCCAGAGCGTTTCATCACAGGATTCAGGTTGTCTCGGGTTTGCACATTATTTCATCCAGAGAGCTCCGTCCTCTCGTAAATACAGCTGTGATCCAACATTGCATCTCTGTAAAGTCTCCAGCCGAGAGCTCGTCTCAGCCTCTACCGGGGATGTAACAGCGTTCAGCACTGCGTTAATGGCTGCTGCTGCTTGTGCATGCAGTGTTTTTAATTTTAAATGTGTTTTCTTTTCAAAGAGTCATGTTTATACAGCGCCATACTGTGAGATCTAACGCACTCCCGCACATGTGGTGGTTTGTTTCGAAAGAGCTTAATAATCTGTTATTATTACTTTAGCTCTTCGTCACAGATGTCAAAACTTATCTGTTGTGGTCCCATTTTTTGGCAGTATTTTAATTTTTCTTGTCAATCTCAGTCTCTTTTTATTTGGTGCCATCTAACGAGAGTTTTAGAAGTTGATGCAAAATCTCTCTGGTGTTTCCTTCTCAAAGCAAACAGTTGAGTTTGGCTCGCTCCGCTGTCTGTGATGCAGAAGGAGCTTTGCTTCATGTGTACGTTGTGCTCCTCCGGTCGGAGTGTAGCTAACCACCTCTGTATTGATCCCCACTCTCATGTTTCCTGCACTCTTCCAGTAAAGCCATCTCCAGTTCTCGAGCATCACACTCAGATGTGGGTCAGCAGCACTTTGTTGAGCTCTCATTATTTATGATGCGGAATCCATCTCTGTGTAATTTACAGCCTTCTTCATGTCCTTCCTTCCTTCCTTCCGCTCACCTCCCCGTTCACTTTAACTGATTGCTGTGATCTGCTTGAGTTATTCATGGCTTTTCTCCTTCTCTCTCTCCGCAGAAGAAACTGGTTCTGACGTTCCACACCTCCACGCCGGCCGCCTGTAAGCACCTGTGGAAATGTGCCGTGGAAAACCAAGCTTTCTACAAGTGAGTGCCGCCACCGCCGCCGCTCGTGTTCATTCCTGTAGTGGCAGAGCACCAGTGTTCCCAGCTGCTTCTGATGCTCAACACTAGAAGAGAGGAGAGCTAGCATCACTGGCTGCTCTGAAACTGGTTCTGTACCACAAGAAATCTGAAAGTGGAAGAAGTATTTGACCCGTTGCTAATTTTTGAACGTTTTCAACGAAGAAAATGTTTTCAAGAGAGAATAGCAAACATGCGGTGAATACGTATGTGACCCTCACTGGTGCAGCATCTCTTCTGTTTGTTCAGTCGGTTACCTGTAGAAGACACAGATTCCAGCAGCGCTGTTCCAGGATGTCATTCGCAGTAGATGCCGACATCTCTGTCTCGGCCGTACACCAGTGTGTTATTAATATTAAAACTCTGGCTGACATTTGAGCTCTTAATTAAAGGGCTTTGGAAAGTAAAGCGACACCAAACACAAGTTTATATCAGGAGCTTCGTCAGGAAACACTGCCATCTGTTCTGCGTTCGTCCTCCTGACCTCACGCGGATACTCTCTCGATCCCATCATTAGAGGCCTCCACTAACACTGGCTCCCTGGGGAAACATGAGCCCTGCTCTCCACGGAACGAGATACCCTTTCAGATGTTCACCTAGATGATTTTTCATTCCATTTCTACCTTTTACTCCATTGATTCATGGAGATATTGGACCACTCCCCCCACAGCTGCGTAGACTCGATCAACGCTAGGACCTGAATGCCCTTGAGGTGTTTGAGGTCATTGCAATCACACAACATCTCTCTTAAGATCTGATGGCGCACCATCTGTCTTCACTTCGATGTGCTGCAGATGGCCTCTCGGCAGAAGAATGTTTGTAGTTTTGAGGTTCCCATCAGCAGGATTCCTCATGCTGTAGAGCAGATCTTCACATCCAGTTGTTTTCTTGGCGACCGTTCCCAGCTGATTCACCATCTCGTACTAGACATCATTGAACATATCTCGGCTCTGACCTCAGCTCCTCACCTGACTCAGAAAGGGTCTTGTTTTCCTCACAGCAGGAACTTATTACTGATGTTCAGCTCGTCCGCATTGTTAAAGAAAACGTATGCTAGCAATAAAAATTAAAATACGTTAGCATTTAGTTTCCCAAAATTGTAATGATATTTAAAGTTTGTTTAATCTTGAAATGAATGTCTGAATCTGAAGCTCTGATGTAGGTGTAATGAAACACCCCGCGTGTCCCTCATCTTTTTCATATAGATGTGCAAAGTCGAGCCAGATCAAGACGGCGTCCAGCAGCAGCATATTCTTCAAGGGAAGTCGCTTCCGCTACAGGTCAGCGCTGGTGATTGTTGTCAGAAACACGAGTGGGTTTGTGAGCGCTCCCATCATCTCTGCTTGTGTTCCAGCGGTCGAGTGGAGAAAGAAGTGATCGAAGCCAGCTCCAAGATTCACCGGGAGCCTCCGGCGGTGCACAGGTCAGCTTGCATTACACGCGACGCTTCAGTGCCACACCCGGCTCCGTCTGCCAGGGTTTGAGCAGGAGCAAGAGGCTGAGCAAGCTTCACCAATCATTTAAATCTTCTACGAAGACAAGTTCTGAGATGAACCGGGCTGATCAAAAATACTGCACAAGGTTCCCTCTAAATAAAAAAAGATGTTTAAAAATCACTGCATTTTATATTTGAGGGAGCGGTTTTTACTGTTCCTTTCGCTCCGCTTGTCACCTGGAAGAGTTTATGGGTTTTTCCTCATGAGCTTCCTTCGGTTATCAGTGAACCAACCGGTCACATGCTTACATAACGCGACCGCGGTGATGTGTTCATTTGTACGTGATTGTGTCTGTTTCAGATGTCAGTTTGGTCAGAGCCGAAGCTTCAGCTCCCTGAGTCACAAACATCTGATCATGAACATGGAGCCGCTGCTTCCAGCCCTGAGCTCCGGCCGCGACGCCTCTGCTGACGGTAACACCAGCACTGCTCACTGGGATTATATAAAAGTACAGAAATGAACATACGCCAGACCTGAAGCTAGTTTGGAGAAACATTCTTTCCCACGCTCATCCTGTTCACCTTCTCGTCAAAGTTCTCGAAGCAAACACACCCCACACGTGCTACGTATTTTAAATGATGCTTTAAAGAAAAACTCTTTTGAAACCTCTGGGCCTGCAGCGAGTGCACGGACCCCAAAGTCTCTGTTTCCAGACATTTATCTGCATGGTTCCTGTCTGAGGATGCAGCAGATCCACTGGAGGGATCATGATCTGTGACGTGTGGAGCAGAGCTCTGAAACAAACTCCTGAATTCCTGCTTTGTGTTTCTTAATTCCTTCAGTGGTGGAGCGGCTATATTGTGCCTCTGCACAGCGCAAGCCGTTTGAATTCTTCAGTGTGTTTCCTCGTGTCGGTGTGTCTGCCTGAACTCAAATTTTGAAGCCCATCCATCTGTGAACATCGCTAGTAAGATGAGCACGAGCTCATCCAGGGCTTAAGTGGGGAGGAGGGAGCGCTTTGGAGCTCGTCTCCGGTGATGAGCAAAGCCCTGGGCTCTGAGCGATGCCGTATAAATAGCTCATCCGGCGCTCCCCTGATCCCGTTCCTAATGCTGCCACTTTGTTAGCACCGTCCCTCTATCCGGGGGCCGCCGGCACCCCATCTTTCCAGCATGTGATTTATTAGAGCCAACGAGGCTGGGCTCGGTGTCCAGGGGTCAGAGATGGAGGTTTTTGGAGAGCGCGATGTGGATGATGTTCTGGAGGAGGTTTTTGAGGATCGGGGGGTGGACGGCATGCGATGTCAGGTGAAGATCACCACTCGCCACAACCTGCAGCTCCGCATGGCCAACCACACGGCACACGACGTCTATGTGCGCCTGCTGGGACACGGGGAGCGCATCTCAGGAACCGGTAGGAAGCTCCGTGTGACGAGGGGGGGGGGCGGTTCTCTCTTTACACAGTCTTGAATGTGATCTCTGCAAGAACATAGACATTCTCTTTAAACAACACTACGCTTTTTTCAAACGATTGTGACGCTGCATTTCCGCACTGTGCGCAGCTCTCATCAGAGAGGGAGAACAAATAAAATAATGTGTTTGGGTCTGTGCCAAGTTTCTGCGTTTATTTCTGATTTTGTTATGTGTTTAACTAGTCAATAACTACTAATCTATTTGTCTAACTAGTGATATAACCACGTCCCTCTGCTCTTCTTGTCTGTTGCTTCTTTGGGAGATTCTCCCTGAAATTTGGTTTCTGTTGCATCTGATGGTTGCCTTGGTAACTGTGATGAGCTGTTGCTAAGGACGTTTGCCTCCCCCTGGTCTCAGAGTGTCTTGTGTAATCACTCCGGGACACATTCTCCTCTCTCTCGGTGCTTCAAACCGAGTCTCTAAATGGGTTGATCTCTTTTGACTTCAAATTTCAGAAATGTTTTTGTTTCGGTTTTGCTTCAGGGGAGCCAGGTTTATGAGCACGTCTCTGTTTGGTAACATCGATCTTCTTAGTCCACATCCTAGTTAGGGTCCCAGGGTTCTGCTGGTGCATAAACCCAGCTCACACTGAAGGCAGGGAACCCCCGAACAGCTTCCAGATCATGTGCTTCCATTAGAAATATTACAACACTGATCTAAAAACCCACAAAGTAAGAGTTAAAGACGTAAGGAATTATTCTGTTCTCATAACATTTTGAAACACTTGTTTAAGAAAAATTGTGAACACAATCCAGTTTCCCCCGGATAAAAGAACTTGTTTTTAGCAGATGAAGCTTCCCTTCTGAAAGGGTTAACCGTGTCCGAGTGCTCCGTGTCTGTGTTTAAGAGCTGTTGCTAGAGAAGCATGGATGTCAGCGGGATCTTAGCCCGGAGACTCGTCTTAATCCACCGTCCCCGGCCAGCTGGGGCTAAATTTAGCCTGGACTAACAGCAGCGTGTCCCAGCTGCTCCACAAGAACACGAGGAGCACCATCAGAGCACCAGAGATGGCCGTCTGTAGGAAAACATTCATCTATTAGCTCTTTTAAAACGAGATTCCTAAGCCAAAAGAATCTGAAAGACACCCCAGGAATCCTGCTGTTGAACGTTGAAGACTCTTGGAGTTTTGGGGAGATAACCAAACAATGAAGGGCTGTGCTGATGCCAGAGATGGTAGAAGCTGTCTGGGAGCTTCCAGTGGTGTGAAGTTTGGATGTTCTCCTCCTCCTCCTGAAGGTGGAATGAAGAGTACATTCTCTCCATCTGTGAATGGAGGGTGCATGCGGCCCAGTAATGGACTGGGAATCTGAATATGGTTAATAACCTGAAACGTGGTCTGCTTTGTTTAAAATAAAAAAAGTAAAGTCCAGACCCGTGGAGCGGTGGATGGTGTCAAAAAATACTTGAGTTTTGACCCCAAACAAACAATTCAAAAAAAGAAATGGGCAGAAAATTGTTCCCAAACTGTTTGATGGAAGAGAACAAACGTGACATCGGGAACCAATTAAAGCAGGTTTCATCAGCTTTGAGCAAATTGTATTATTATTGTTTTTTTTTTTGTTAAAAATACAAGTGAATTTTTGCTTTTCCTTTATTTTGATGCCAAATAGTCAAAGGAAGTTTTTCTCTCTCTCTCTGCAGGGCTTTCCGCGCTCAAGGACTCGGTTCGTCTGTCTCCTCTGAAACCAGTCACTCCTGAGGAACCAGAAGCAGAAGAGCACCTCAGTCGTGACAAACCAGAGAACAGAGCTTCCCTCAGAACCAGAGCAGATGAGGAGATCCCAGTCCACCCCGACGACCCGATGAGCGCCACTCTCACCATCTCCGACACAGCGTACAGCCCGTGTGCCAGCCTGCTGCCAACCCCAGTGGAGGAGTCTCAGGGTAGGCTGGAGGATGAGCTGTTCCAGAGCCCCGGGCGCCTCCTGAAGGAGCTTCACGCTGATCCAGAGGTCCAGCTACAGCTCCAGGCAGAGCGCCGCAAGGAAGCAGCCATGGAGGCTCATCGTCTGTCCCTGTGCCCACCGTCCCGCAGGCACCACCAGGTGGAGGTGTTCCTCCTCAGCACTCTTCGGCTGCTCCTGATGGCCACAGGGATCCTCTTGGTTCTTTTGCCGCTCCTCCTGGTTCTTCTGGAGTCTGATTTGGAGGTGTCGTTCTTACAGGACATCCGGCAGACGCCGGAGTTTGAGGAGTTTCATTACGAGTATTACTGCCCGCTGAGAAGATGGCTCCTGTGTAAACTGGAGCTGGTGCTGGAGAAGATTTCTGGAGACTAAAGGAAGCTAACGGTTCTCGTTTAACCGAACTCCAGCCCGAAAGCGTTCCGTTCACACATCGGTTTCGATCCGCAAAGATGCAAAAATTCCAAAACCATAAAACCAAATCCTTTTCAATTTCACGGCTTTGTTTTCGTTTCCTTTCCGTACTTTACTAGAACAGAAGATCCTGTGATGACACGATTACGAGTTATTTTAGAATAAACTCTGTTTCTAGAGAGAAATCTGACCCGACACACTCTACATGTTTAATTCCCTACAACTGAACGTACTGTGAGAAAACATTTCTATTGTGTTCTGAACTAATTCTAGATGACCCACACTGAAAATGTTAATCTAATTTAATTATGAAGACAAAACAGTTTACCTTTAAGGATTTAAAACACCTTTATGTAATCAAATATTTCTTTAAGGTGGACGCAAATGTTTTCAATATTCTTGATGCATTACACAGTATCGCTGGGTCTTAAACTTGAATGTGGAAAAACATTTAATTTTACATTTCTTATAAATACAATATAACATTAATATTATTAACTGCTTTAATTGTTAATCTATTTTATAAATATACATTAGTAATATCTTATTTACATTTGGATTACGTCATGCCAAATATTTGTACCAATCAGTTCTGACCGCTCTGCTAGCTGCTAATCTCTGCTAGCATTAGCATTCTATGTGTATCTGGCGCCATCTGTTGTGGTTGATGTTTTCAGTCCTAAAGGGTCTCTTTAACGCTCTCCTGATATTCTCTATACGGAGAAAGTTTATTCATTCATTTTCCGACCCACTTCTTCTCTTTTGGGGTCACGGGGGTCTGCCGGTGTCTATCTCCAGCACACATTGGGCTAGAGGTGGGGGTACACCCTGGACAGGTCCCAGTCCGTCGCAGGGCATCACACATTCACACCCAAGGGGAATTTAGATTATTTAGATTATGGTTTTGGGATTTTGGGGGAAACCGGAAGAAACCCACGCAAGCACTGGGAGAACCGACAACTTTCTAACTGGGAGGCCACAGTGCTACCCACTGCGCCACCGCCCTTAGAAGGAGCAAGTTTTAGGTGCAAATTCTATTCAATATGCCACTTAAACGCTCATTTAATGCAACTACATTAATTTACCTACATTGGAGATGATTAGAAAAACTTTGCTAAAATATGAAATTATGCTCTCGCTGCTTTAAATGGTTTGAGTGGAAACCATTAATATCCATCACCGGTCTGTGATGAACCGAGGAAGATGTTTCTATTGCTCTCATCACATGTCATCCCCGGCATCTATTAATCATTATTTACTTCTACTGGACTTTAGAGAAGTGTCGAAGCAGCCTCAAAACATACAAATGTTAAAATAAAAAAAAAAAACAGTAACAAAATTGTGCTGTTTCTATGGCAAGAAATATCATGTATGTTTATTTCAGACATTAGGGCTGTTTGTGGCTTCTTCAAAATATCAAATCACATGTGAGTAATACATATATAATATATTTATATAGATATCTACAGATGTGTGCAGCAGAGCAAAGGAACTCACAGGGGTTCGCTGCGGGTTAATAAAGATATCTTTAAATGCTCTTTCTTCCTAAACTCACATTTCACTGTTTTCAACCAGTTTCATTGGATTTGCTGAAGCATCTGTAGCTTGGCAACAGCTAAAGGGCTAAAGACGCATTATGCTCGACATAGCTACACCCATATTTCTGATATCTACAGCAGGTGGCGCTCTCAGGAACCTTCAGGTACCTTACCTTCTGATATGAAAATTAACAAATTATTCATCTTCGCGTTCATTAGTGAGCAGAGGTTAAGCGAGCGCTGTTTCTTGTGCTGTGTCTCGTGATTATTGTTCGTCTCATGTCCGTGTGCATCGTCCAATCAAAGTCGTTCTCATTAAATCTGTGTGTTGTGATTGGCTCTGTGTTTGTCTATGTAAATGAGTCTCAAACATCTGAACACTTTTCAGTGTTATTTAACAAACAGCTTATTTTTTTATTATTAAAAAAATACATTTCAATTGATGCGTATGTATAAAAAATAAAAGATAAAATATAAATTATATATACACACCTCCACACAGCAGTTTTACTTTTTACGATTCCCTTTATCCCAAGACTTCTATTGCAAATGAAAAGAGTTATAAATGATTAAATATTAAAATAGAAAATTTGATGAAAAATTGTAACCAAAAAACTGTGAGAAAACATGGAAGGTTTAATGACTGAAAATCATTAATAATTTAAATAAAGGAGATGTCGATTTAAAAGAGAAATCAGTTTTATGCGAGCTGTCATTTCTTGGAATACTTTTCAAAAGTATTAAAGACAAAAGTACAAAAACAAAAGTAATAAAGAATGCTTTTGGGAATTGTGTTTAAGGGTAAAAATGGCATTAAAAACATTGTTAATCTTATAAATATCTCTTTATAACAGAAAAATGCACAGCTGTAACATGTTTAAACCTCTTTTTTTGTTTTTGTTTTCTTAAAAGAAATTACAGAAATTTCTGCATAGATTTAAAACTATGTTATCATCTATTTTAAATAAACATAATGTTCATTGTTTTAACATGTTATTTGGTTAAAAGGTATTTAAATTGTAAGCAAACACAGGAGAATAGTACCAGCATATTAAAACCATAACCGCAAACCGTTTCAGACGCACAAACCTGTGCTTTTAAAAAATAAAAAAAAATAAGCAGTTATTCTTCTAGAATGTTTTTCCAACTGTAAATATTTTGACTAAGAAACAGTTGGATCTTTTTAATATTGGAAAATATGAAAACAAAAATAAATGGTCATAAGTTATGTAAATATGCAAATGAAGTAAACATCTGAAAGACACTTGCACTTTTTTGAGGTTTGATATGGTTTGTAAAAAAAAATATTTTTGTGTTTTAAAATGAGTTTTATTTGCATGTTTTAGCTGCTCTGTAAATATGATTTTCTCTCAGATCGATCAGAAAACTACACCAGGTCCCGGGGCAACTGGGAGTGGCTTGTTGACTGTAAAGTGTTTTTTTTTTCTTTCTTTCTTTGTACAAAGAACAGTTCTTTTATATGTTGAACCTGTCACAATAAAACGCTGGAGTGAAAACACTGCTGTCTGCACTAAACTATTTTCTCGAGTGATTTTTTTTTTTTTTGATTCAAGAAAAATTTGAGGTAAATTGAGAAATAATGTAAATAAATTTTGGGTAAAATTATGTTAAGATCATCATTAATGTTGTTTCTCTGAGCAGAATCTTGTGATTTGGAGAATTACAACACCCAGAGACTGTAGTGTATTCAAATAATATTTATATATGCACCGAACTCAAAAATCAAGAAAAAACTGCAGATGTTTTCCTCAAATTTTATTCTAAAAATCAAACACTCTTGATTTAATTTTTTTTTCCATTGTTTTAGGCGTTATAATTTGTAAATTTCTCTGTGGAATCACTAAAAATCAACTGAAAGAAAAATTAGTTTTTAAAACCTTGTAGAAGGCAATCATTGCACAGACAAAACTTGTCACAGTTCTTATAAAAATGTAGTTTAGTTGCTTTATAAATAAGGATTGATTGGTGGAGTGAAGTATCGCAGGATAGAAATCGTATAATTGGAAAATCTAAATTGCTAAACAGAAGAAACATCTCTGGTGTTTCCTCTGTAACTATTAGCGAGTTCTGGTTTAAAGCTGTAGAGACAGTGGAAAGGTCTGAGACCCTGAGTCTGGAAGGATTCATCTGGTACTGGAATAAACCGCAGAGTGGTGCAAGGTTTGGTCACGTGACCTGAGAGGCTCAGCCCGTGCAGCAACTGGAGTTGTTGAGCTTCCGGTTCTGGTTTCCAGACAGTTTGGTCACTGATGTCTTCTCCTTGGTCTCTTTTGAATGTTTTGTCACCTCTCTGAAGATCAAGAATGCAGACGTTCATTCACACGCAGCAACTTTTAAACTAAGGAATCAGGAATCAGCCTCACCGAGCCAGATGAAGAACCGCCTCGATGATGTTCGATCCGTCCTTGGCACTCGTCTCGCAGAATAAAGCAGAGTAGGTCTGAGTACGGGGAGAAAATCTAGTTATCTCTTGTTACCACGACAGTAAAAACACTGAGCTACGTTAGAGAGGAGCTGCTGGACAGAAGCTTGGAGAGGTTCTTGTGTTTCACTCGCTCCGTCGTGGAGAGGAACATTCACCGCTCCATGCTACGGTTGAGAACCAACCCGGGTTAACTCTCCAATAAACATTTGGAAATCATTTTTGGTTTGATTATCACGTGTTCAACAACATAATTTGGCACTGCCGGCAGGATTTCAAGCTCAACTTTAAAACTATCGACTGGACACTATCTTCATTTGGCAGCTGAGGCCAGTGCTCTTTGCTCTTCTCTGTCAAATTCAAGCAAACTTAGATTTGTTCATTTGCTATCCGAGGAAAAGCGACAATATTTACGCATGCTAAGCTAAACTTAGCAGAGTCTGAAGGAGGGAAAGAGCAAACCATCGCCAGCTTCTCTCCACAGCTGCTGGTCACATCCTGAAGAGCTGGATTCCTCAGATCCGTCTTGTTCCCCACAATCATGATGGGAATACCATCCTGAGACACGTCCTGCAGAACAAGAGTTCATCACGAGGGCTGCGGAGAGTGTTCCAGCCCAGTCTCTCTGGAGGAACGTGTACAAACACATTCCAGTGCAGAAGGAGAACGTACCTCGATGATGCTGACCCACTCGCGGACATTGAGGAAGCTTTTCTCGCAGGTGACATCGTAGAGCAGAAGCACGCCGTCTGCCCTCCGGAAGTAAGACTTAGCGATGCTCCGGAACCTGCAAGAACTCAGCGTTAACATCCGCATCGGTCTTCCCCCCCGAGGCTCCTCAAGGAACAGCATTAGATCCATGGAAGACCTTCAGGACTTTATTACGTCAGTAAGACTTAATAAAAGTCATTTGTTTTAAAGGCTAGCGGAACAGCCGTGTTTTTGCAGAAACCTCAAGAACATTCCCTCACTGCTAGTTTACTGTTCTCAACACAACAACAAAAGATGTACCTTTAGCTTGAATCCGTGCAAAATAAAGAAAAAATGTGACACAAATCTTTTCTCGTTTCTCTTATTTCTCGTATTTGTAAACATCAGCAAACGTGACCTTTCCTGTCCAGCGGTGTCCCACAGCTGCAGCACGGTCTCCACGCCGTCCACCACCAGGGTTTTCATCTGGAAATCCACCCCTGCAGAACACAGACGATCAGGAACACTCGCCATCGTTCACCCGAGCGAGATAACGAAGAAGAAAGGAGCTCAACCCAGAGTGGCGCTGGTGTTGCTTTTGAACTCGTTCTTGCAGAGGCGCAGGAGGAAGCTGGACTTCCCCACGGCAGCGTCTCCAGCCAGAACGACCCGGTACGCCTTCTCCGACGGAGAGCGAGCCGCGGCTGGCGTGTCCTGCTCTCTCTGAACACACACAGGTACACACATCTCTACAGAACCCTCCGTGGATCATACTCTCCGCTCCGTGGAGTAAATCCTGACCTCGGAGACGACGGCAGAGAGGCACTTCTTCCCTGAAGCGGAAACGTCCTCTGTCTGATCCGGCTTGGATGGAGACCAGCTCAGAACAGATTCCCTGTCCGACCCAAGCGCTGCGTCGTCCTGGACGTCCATGACCTGCGAGAGCGCAGAGACAAAACAAAGCCTCTAGCCTCAGAATATCCTCGATCAGTTTGGGCTGTTTTGATTCAGGATCGTCTCAAGCTGATCTTCAACGGAGCTGTTTCAGTTTTATTGACCATAATGTGTTCTCAAACAATAATCAGCAAACTGTATTTAGACCTTCATTAAACAGAAACCGCCACCATCATCTCCAGACATCTAGTGATGTCACACCTGACCTCCGTATCTGAGGTATCACCAGACGCCGTCACCGCGCTACCGTCCTCTGCTTGCCCGGTGTTTGGACTGAACGTTCTCTCGCTCTCGTAATAGAGGCCGGTGTGGGAGCGCAGGGTGGACGTGCCGCTGTCCGGCAGACTGTCCTCCTCAAAGCTGTGTCTGCGCATGGGGTCGCACAGGGCCAGAGCGAAGGAATCACCGAAGGCATCATCCTCATCCTCATCGGGCTCAGTGTTGGCTCTGTAACGAGGGGTCACGGTGAGGTTCCACGCTTCCTCTATTTCAGGAGTATAGCAGCGGGTGAACAGAAAACTCGTACCGATCGAAAAATGATGAGCGCAAGCTCTTTCTGGTGCTGCTGCTGATGTAAAGCCCAGGAGGGAGCCCCCGGAGGCGCTGCAGGAGAAAACCAGCGCAGTGATGAAGTCACCAGGGGAGAGAGAGAGAGGTTCTAAACTCTGCTCCGACACTCACCCGACTCTTAGATTGGCTCCGGCTGTTTTCCAGAGACGTCCGCAGGCTGTCGTTGCTGTCGTGGAGCTTTCGGTTTGCTGCGCTGGAAAACAGCAGAAACACTGAGCCTCAGTGAAGCAGCAGAGAGAGCGGTGCAGCACGTGTTCGTTACGTGAGGAACTCACTGAAGCACCTCGATCTGTCGCTCCAGGTTCTCTCTCTCGTCGGAGAAACACTTCATCATGGCTTCATCCCTGGAGAAACATCAGAGCGACTCTTTATTGTGTTTCTGCCGTCGTCTCGTAACAACAACAACACATTTATCTCTTAAACATTACATAACTATCTCCTGAAATTCACATTATTTATCTCATTAAAAACTTTTTATACAAATAATGCAAATACATATATATATATTTATATAAAAACTAAAGTGAAGCTTTGCCGCCACACACTTCTGATATCGTCCACAAGCGTTTATCACGAAACAAGAAAAGCACGTAATTGTCATTTCTCTGAGACAGGAAACTGAATTTTTATTAGATAAACATTTCCTTTGTATGAGATAATTATGTAGATTTGACAAATGTGTTGTTTTTCTAAATAAATAAGTACTCTTTATTGGATAAATAAGTGATTTTTTTTTACTCAAGAGTCATTTGTACAAGAGTTTTGTGTCACCTTTATTGGATAAATATTTGGTTTTATTAGCTTTTTATGAGAATGTTTCATTTCAGTTTGTACTTGATAGTTGTATAATTTGTATAAGATAATATTGTTGTGTTTTTTACTCAATGAATCTGACAGAATTGTAAGATAATTGTGTTCACAATATATTATTTGTACAATCCAGGTATGTTGTACATAATTGCGAGATATATTGTTTTTTTTTGTACATAATTGTCTTTTTTTACAATATAAGTGCTTTGGGTGAAGGTCACTAGAAAGGTTTCATTGTAAAACTAGAAACAATAATAACAACTTTATTTTACACGTTATATAATTATTATTTGGATGAATATAAGCATGTGTACGAGCAGGAAATGAAAGCACGGGTGGAGACGTGCACAGCCGCTATTTACTTCAAATGTCTTCAAATGTGTTTTTTTTTCACATGTTCTGAGTGTTTGAGAGAACTGAGAGTGATTGATCCGCAGGATGCTTTGATGTTCTTCACCTGCAGCTCCAGAGACTGCACACTGAAGCACTGCACCTGTAGGACCCTGGCATCTGAGACAGCGCCACCTAAAGATTCAGAGAGCGCTGTGATCCTGACCTCTGTTCAAATATTAGCTGTGACGCGCACTGAACTCATCAGCGCTCTCAGTTCCTGTTCTCAAACACAGAGACGCTGCTCTGTTTGGCAGTAACCGTGGTAACACGCATTCCTCCGCAGTGTAACGCGATGCTCCAGGATATCCTGCTCTGATGATGTCATCAGCGCACACAAGGCCAGAGACCTGTTTAGCAGCTGCTCTGAGGCACTGGAGGAGAGACTGATCCCTGATCAGCTCGTGTTTCCTGCTGTTAAAGGGTATTTGCTCTGTGGAGCCAGAAGCAGGCGCAGACTCTTTACCGCTCGAAGATGAGGCTCTGGTCGGTGAAGTCGCTCTTGAGGGCGTCCAGCTCGCTCTGCAGAAACCCAACATAAGTGTGTGTCTCCAACAGCTCCTGCTTCAGCTTCTGGTTTTGCTGAAAGAAAATATCCGAAACGAAAATTACCCAAAAAGAGGAGCATTCGTTATCTACAGGAAATATTTATGAAAACTTGTAAAAGCATCAAAACTAAAGGTTCAAGTTCAAATCTTTCAGTAGCTGAATAATAAACTCAGTACGATTGACGCCTCGTTATATATTTAGTTTCTTTACTCCACTCTGTATTTAAATCATCCAGGGGCGGCACGGTGGCTCAGTAGGTAGCACTGTGGCTTTCCAGTTAGAAGGTTGTCGGTTCAAGGAAGGAGTTTGCATGTTCTCCCGGTGCTTGAGTATGTTTCCTCAGGTTTCCCAAAACCATGCGGTTGGGTTAATTGAATAATATAAATTCTCCTTAGGAGTGAAAGTGTGAGGGAATGTTGAACCTGTCCAGGGTGTACCCCCGCCTCTTGCCCAATGTGCACCGGCAGACCCCCGTGACCCCGAGAAGGAAAAAACGGGTTGGAGAAGGAATGAATCTAGTGAGTATTTTTACAGATGTTGATTCGGAGCCGTACCAGCATTAACTCGCTGTTCTGTCGTTTCAGAGCCGAGGACTCCTCTTTGAGGCTGACGCTCCTGCTCTGGCTCTCCATCTGAAACAATATAGAAATCACAGCGACAATAAAACCAAGGTGAAATCATTCAGATCGACACAGACGAACTGAGGAGAAATCAATTCTTTCCATGCACTTGACACACAAAGGCACGCGTACAGACAGGATGCACCTGCAAAAGAACAAACAGCACAGAATAGAACAAAATATAGTTATATATTTTAGAGATAGTTTAAAATAATCTATAACCGATGAAATAAACGTCTACTTTGACTGGCGCTGAGGACACAGAGGTATGCAGGTGGTTTTCAGGAGTGAGACTGGGACCTTCCCTATGTTACTGAGTGTACAAATAAACAAGGCTTGCTTGTATTTGGAAAAACTCCCAGACCAAAGTGCTTCACAATTCACCAGAGAATAGATTAAAAGCAAAAATCAGAGATGAAACCTTCCTGTAAGGAGTTAAAAGTGATCTAAAAGCCAGCGAAAACAAATGTATTTTATAAATGGATTGTGAAGTGGTCACGTCAGTGATAGAACTGTACGCTAAGAGACGTCTCTGCAGCTGCACGTCAATGAAAGTGTGTTCACCTTCTGCAGAGTGAGAACCTTCTGCTGAAGCTCCGATATCTGACCCTCAAACTGCTGTTTCATGCTGTTCAGAGTCCACTCGGCTTTTTTACTCTCCTGAGGGAACACAAACACACTGTCAAAATTACAGCTTTGTGAAACACATCTGGATTCTGTAGCATTTCACATGAACAATTATTTATATGTCAAATAACAAAATGCATCAGCTTCATTTGAAAACCTCAGAATTGCAAACCTGTGACTATGAAACTGAACACCGTGAAAACCTGCAAAGAAAATGTCATTAAAGCAGCACACGTAAAACTGATCCTGGTTCAGAGAATTATAGAAGACTGTACTGCGCTTGTTTCATGTACAAAACTAATCATGTTCTATGCATCAGTCAAACTATTATTTTAATTTTTTGTGAAATACACATTTATAAATATGCAAATGTTGAAAAAAATCACATCGGAACACATTATTCCAGTTTTCCTGTTCATTTCTGTGAGATCGTCTGAGGGTGTCATGCGCTTGCCGGAGGAACTTGAGCAGGTGCTGCTAAGCAAACACTCGGGTTATTTCACGTTACATCACACGATAAGTCCAGGAACACGTCTGAGATAAAGAGAACAAATGGAGGGAAACTGTCCCAACTAACAGATGACATCATGGATAAACGAAACCTTGAGCGCGATCCAGAGCTCCCACATGATGCATCTGGACACCTGAGTCAACTCCTTTCATTCACAAAGTACAGAAAAGAAAACCGCTGTATTTTACCACTCATTTTTCCACAAAAGGTTCATCAAAATGCACATTAACTTGTATTCAGCGCTGCTTCACCTGCAGACGAGCGTTTCTCTCTGTCGTCTGGATGCGCTGGTCCATCTCGTCCTCCATCTCACTCAGCCGTATGGACATCTGATCTTGAGCTCTGAACAAATCAGCACCACAGAAGCTTTGTGAAAATATGAATATTCCGAAGAAAGATTCTTTCTGTGGTATACACTGCTAAAGGTTCTTTAAATAAACAGAGCAAAGAGTGAATGTAAGGACATGTTCAACCAAAACCTGTTCTAAAAATCTATAAAACGCGGTAAAGACGCTACCAAACCAACAGGTGGCAGCGGATTTTAAAATGAGCATTCAGCATTGAGTTTGCTGATTACGTGTGGAAAACTGTGAAGAAAAATCCCTGTTTACAAGGTATGTAGTGACAAGCTTGAGTCAATAGTGGTAGAAATGCAGCTCAAAATACAGGAAGCAGGTCCTTGAACTTTGCCTGCTGTAAGGAACCCTTTGAGCTCAAACGAACAAATGAAGAGGATCCTGGACAAGAGCCTGATGTTTTCATCCAAGCACCACCTCCTGTTCTAATCCTCTCAACATGCTTCCTTGACATTAATCTTTTTTTGAAAATCCTCAGATCTTCAAAAATGAACTTTGTGAGTGATCAAAATGGTGTGATAGCATCGAGGGTCTAAATCATGTTGGCATTGCATCATGAGGTTCAGAAAGAACCCCACCCCAAGAGTGTACCTCTTTACAGCGAGAGCCAAATGTTCAATCTCAGCATTGAGGATCTGGATCTCTCTGATGAAGTCGAGCAGGACTCGCTCAAACTGAGGAAGGAGTCTGGGCTCCGTCAGACAGATGTTCTGGTGCAGGGTTGAGACCTGCTCAGGTCTATGAAGATAAAAACAAGTCAAGTGTTTAACAGCACACTCCACAAACTCAGAAAAAACGATGAAATGAATGTATTCCAATATATTTCATTTTTCCTTCTAGAGAGTTGTGAAGCTTTCAATAAATTTCTTGCATAATGGATTTTTGGATTTCATCGAAGAAACAGATGGACGAGCCCAAAAATGATGAATTTTCTTCATAGATCCATATGAACAGAATTAGTTTTATCATGTTTACAATTTTTATTTAGTCTAAAATCGTGTACGTTCCAGTGTGTCAATAAAATCAAGTAAATTCTTTTTTTTTTCGATTTGTGGTTCGAAACCAACCAAAACTCGAAGATTAAAGCGTTATCCTTTTTCATTATACGTGTCTTTTATGAGTTAAATTGTGAGAAAGAGCTGAAGCGACGGTTAAATCCGTTATTGCGGTTGGCGTTACCTCGAGATGTACTTGAGGTGCTCCCCGAGACGCCGCTGAAAATCCCGCCAAGCGGCGGCAGAGAAACTTTCCCCGGCCTCCAATCTCTTCATCTCCGTCTCCTTCAGAAGGCTCGACTCCTGAAAACCAGCCATAAACTCCTTCAGGTTGATCGAGCCATCGCTATCGGCGTCAAGCCTCGAGAAAAGCTCATCGATCTCGGAGGATCTAACGTGAAGCTCGGAGCACATCGCCACGAACTCGCGCTTCTCGATGCGCCCTGACCGGTCCACATCACACGCGTGGAAAAGCTCGAGGAGACTCAGCTCAGACTCCTTAGACCCCATAACAGATCCGACGAGCCCTTATCACGTAGTGAACGTTCCAAAAGAAACATTTCAGAGCGTGTTCACCTTGATTTTCGTGTTTGTGTTGAACGCAGACGCGACGATTAACCGCCCCTTACACAAACTCCACTGTGTCAACAAAAAGCGCGCGCTCCTGAAACCGACCATAAAAACAGATGAAAACAATATATATTTATTTCACCTTTGACAATACACTACAGACACAATATTCGGGTTTCAGCGCAGAAGAGCCGAAAACAATAATAACCCTGTAGTCATTTAACCGGCTTTTGGTAAGCTCACTTTGGTGTGTGCAGAGGTTCTATCTTCATAAAGATATTGAGCAGAAGAATATGCTCTAAAACATCTTTGTAGATGATGGTGGACACAGTTGGAATCCAAGCCAAACTAATAGCAGCCCAAAACATCAGATTCACCCTGGACTTCTACAACTCCACCCGCTCTTCCTCCTCTCCTCCCGACCTCAGTGCGCAACTCCATCCACATTAATCCACTCGTCGTGAAGCTCCCAAAATCAGACAATCTTATTCTATTTTAAAGCTAAATTGATCTTAAAAATAAGACATAAACAATAGAACTCAGCAAATATATAAAAAACAAAAAAATAAACACCGTTATCCACAAAAATACATTTTATTGTGAATAAATCAATGCTTAGCATTAAACACTAGATGGAGACAAACCCTTTAGACTGGTCCACAATAGTGCAGCCAGGCCAAAGAAACTGGTACAGAACAAGTTTGAAAGCTCTTTGTTGACAGGATTCAGGGTTTGGTGAAATTCAGAGCCATTGAAAAGAGATTCTTCAGATGATCATGAAGATCAGCGCCTCACAAAGAAAAGCCCTGAAGAGCATCACCGCTGTTTATCAGAGATAACAACATCCGAATAAGGATTATTATTTCCCAACAGCATGAATCTTTGTTCTGCGGCGGATCAGATTCTGTTAGTGTAACATCGAAGAAAGAATCTTCAGGGTCTGAACGAGGGAACAACAAACAGAGCTGGTCATCAGGCCTCTGGTCATGTGAAACACGTTTGCTCAAAGCATTCACAGCAGTGTAGACATCTTAATATTGTTTGGATTGCCAGAGCTTTTATGGAGACTTTAAAGGCTCAGAAGATGCTGAAGTGTGTGAGGTGGGAGACAAAAACGAAATATTCACACTTCACCAGATGAGCAAACGGGGAGTGCGGGAATAAAAGAAAGAAACAAAACAAATCTCTCCAGTGGAATAATCATGCATTAAATATCCAATATTTTTTTCTTCTAAATGCATGAACTATATCCTGCACACATTGCAGTGTAACTAACTTCGAATTCTATGAGTTTGTGGATGATCCTATTTATTTATTGATCTGCTACGGATCCGGACTCTGATCTACTGGTTCAGAATCCCCTCTCTCAAAACCGTTCTTTTATTTTTCCATCCATCCATCCATCCATCTTTCTGACATCAAGCTAATTCTCTGTCCATCCATCTGTCAAACATCTCTCCATCCTCCAAGTATCCTTCTGTGCATCCTTCTATCCATCCATTCATCCGTCACAAGCATCCAGCTATCAATCTGTCCAACATCCATCCATCCATCCATCCATCCATCCTATAAGCAGCATCCTTTCATTCTTTTTACAAAATTCTCAATTCATCCAAGCAGTTCATTCTCCACTCTACTCTCTATTTATTCATCCATCCTCCCATGATTCACCTGCTGGAGGGTGAGGTAGAGTTTGTTCATGTTTGAAGGGTGTTCTTGTGAGTTACCCCAAAAACTACTAAAAAACAGACAGAACGGAGGAGTGCAGAGTGTCTCTCTCTCGCTGACACACACAAAGCGCATCGAAGAAACGGGAGGGAGAGGGGAACACAGGAGAACATGCAGGGATTGGAAGAGAGAGAGCGTTCAGAATGAAAATAGGAGAGGGAGGAAAACAGAGAGAGAGAGAGAGAGAGAGAGAGAGAGAGAGAGAGAGCACTAATAAAACAGAATCTCAGAGCAAAAAGTGTTTCCCACCATACCCGGACGGACCCTGAGCGTGCAGGTGACTGAGTGCTGTCTCCTGAGGGGATGCTAGAGAGAGAGAGAGAGAGAGAGAGAGAGAAAGAGACAGCACTGAATGAAGCTCGCCTGACTCCTGATGGATGCGAGAGAGCGAGTGATGGACTGACTGAAGGACGGAGGTATCTCCTGGCTCTGGAATGAGTGCAACTGAGGACATCCCTCTCTCCCTGGAAGGTAAGATCACCTGGCCGGGGTTTCTCTCGCTCGTGTTAGGAGATACTGAGGACTTCCTCCTCTCTTCTCTGGCTGCTTCTGCTCCTCAGGAACTCTGAGTGCCTCCAAATGATAAAACTGAGACCTTCAGCTTGGAGATCAGGAGCTCTTGAGGGTGTGCAAGCACTGTCTGAGGTTGACGTGTTTTTGTTCTTTTGTTTGTATATTTGATTCCTGATCCAGTTCTCTTCACTCTTAGATGTTCCGTCTCCTGCTGCTGAGATGATTGTGCACGCTCTCAGCCTGCAGCACTTCTGAAAAATTACACTCAAGAGTTTATCTGCAACATATAAAGTTCTAGGATTACTGTCAATATGTAACATTAGTTCTTTTATTTGATTGATTCTAGATGTGATCAGTCGTATTTAAAACAAAGAAAAACGTGTTGTTTTTGTTTGTTTTTAAAGGGTGTCAGTGATTTCTATAAATGCAACACATGCAGATTCAGAAAACTTAAATAATCTTCAGGTATGATCATGGTTTAAGGTCAAACACTGTAGTAAAAGTCTCAGTGTTATTTTAAGTAAAAGATTTATACAGATACACTGCAGGTGTGGTACTCGTGTGTGTGTTTGGATGAATGCAGAGCTCTGGGAAGCTGTTGTTGTGTGGAAGATGCTAAACAAATGAAGCTCCACAGATTCCAAGGCTGATCCTGAAGAAATGAGAGCACATCTGGCCTCCCTTCACAGCACTCTCTGATGATTTGCTTCTAGTTAAATATTCTCTTTATATTTCTATGGAGAGATCTATGAGTTTTCTCGCATGAACAGCCGAAAATACAGCTTTTTGTGTTAAAAATGCAAGTTATTTAAGAGAGAAATGAGCCATAACTCTTCTAAATCAGTATTTAGTGAAATAACCTTTTAATTTTGGCTAATTTTTCACATTTCTGATGTTGAGCAAGAGAATCTAGATCTACAAACTTTGAGGAGCTTGAACTGAACCTGGTTTAATCCTTTGGCTGCGGTAAATCTCCAGCTCACATCACACGGCAGGAATGAACACACCTCGACGAGCTCAGCGTTCACAAACATCACCACTGCTGTCAGCAAACTACCGTAGAAACCGTAAATGACGTAGAAACCATTTTTCCATAGAAACTGTGCATGAGGAAGTCGTTCTGCAACCCTCCACAGGGGGGCGATAGTGGCACTTTGGCTTCACCCGGCCAGCCATGCGAGATGTACGTGCATAAATTGAGCTCTCTTCATTACTTAGAGTAAAAGACTTAACATTAGCAGTGCCCCCTAGAGGATGAATGATATTAAAAACACAATCAAACACAAATCATATTCATATATAAATAGTTTAAAATGCATTCATTCATCATCTAACCCACTTATTATTCACTTTCAGGGTCACGGGGGTCCGCTGGTGCCTGTCTCCGAGTTTACAATAGTTTTGTAAAATATCGTTAAAGGCATCTTATTCAAACTATTCACTCTTTCATAGTGGTTTTATTTTTCCTAATCATGAAGTTTCCTCAAATGTTCCTCAAAAAGGTCTTTATTCCAGTTATGTGGTAAATTACGATGTAGACGTTTGATCATAAAACCGATAGATGCACATGTTGCTGCTGTTTTATTTTATGCAAGGCTTTCTGTGTTGCACATGCCCTGGATGCAAGATTTATTTCTCCAAAGCCTGGAGAAGCCTCTGAGCTGTGGGTAATTCTACACAAAGCTCTTGCAGCACTGTCTTGTTGTTGCTTTGTGTGGTTTATTTCCGAGAATGACGTAGAGTTGAGCAAGATGGACATTCTGGCGAGCGGCCTGGACACTGACACTAACAATAACGGCAAACTGCTTCCTGAAGCGCTGAGAATCCTCGTACAAATACACATTCAGAGCTCCGTTTATTAGATTCAGACTCAGACTGTGGTTTGCCTTCAGAAGATAATCAGCGGAGAGCTTCATATGGATATAATGACGGCAGAACAGTGCAGAGCAAATAGTAGATTTCCATGGAGGTGTTTATTTTGGTACAAATGTAGCCGAACTCAAAGCCGAAAGCTTCACATGAAGGGGATTGTCTTAACCGGCTCGGGTGGGGAAGTCTGGTCTTTATCTAGCTTGCAGGTCCTGCTTGTTTTCTAGCTTCACATACGTCAACTCTCATCAACTTGTGTAAACTCTCAGTTGTCCTCACGCGCCTCCTCTTCACAAAATGATCTGTAACTTCAGCGGTGCAAATTCTCCACAGTGAGGAGCAGCTGAATTATTTCATTACGACTTCCTAACATTTCAGCATCATCTACAGCTCAAAACGGCAAAGACGGAGCTGCTGGTTATCCCTGCTAACCAGTACAATTTCACCATTCAACCTCTCTCTCAGTCTGGAACCGCAGAGTGATCTTCGATGAGCAGCTAAAATTCAAAGAGCTAAAGCAGCTCGATCCTGCAGAACATCAGAAAGAGACGGAGCATTCAACTCAACTTCTTCTCCAAGCACTGGTCTCATCAACACTAGACGACTGCAATGCTCTTCTCGCTGGACTTCCTTTCTGTGCAGCCAGAGACCTCTTCAAATGATCCAGAGGTCGGCTCTCGACTGGTCTCGGGATGGTTCATAATGATCTGATCTCGCTCTGAGGTGCTCCTGGGATTGTTCCCATTATTACGTCACCATCTGCCTCATTTCCAAAACTTCTTGAACATTTTAAAAGAGGAGAAGATCTCTGTGCTTCTCCTGGACTCGTAAAGCTTCTCTTTGGAATTAAACTGGATCCATTTCAGATTTAAATAAAACAGCAGACTCAGAATTTAGACTTTTCCATCTTTGGTGAGCTTCATTCTCAAGGCTTTAGCAGCGTCTGAGCTCTTATGTAACTCTGAGCGTCCCTCGAGAAGCCTACAGCTCTGAGAAAATAGAGCCACACTGTAACAAATTAAAAATGACTTTAATGCATCTTTATTATATAACCATCACAAGCTTTACATTCATGGGATTCAACTTACCGTGCGTCTGTTCAGAAACCAACTTCTTTTTAATCTGGATGTGAAATCAAACTTAAACACTGTGCTCAGCAATCTACAAAATCTCTCTCCTTTGTTAAATGTATAACAAAATGCAGAAACTGTAGCATTCAGAAATATTGGGCTTGAGATGGTTCTCATCTGTTGCTCTCCTCTTCTCCATCCACAGATCCGTATCATTCAATAATCTTTTACGTCACCGTCTGCATGTCGTTTAATCTTCTCAAAGCTCCTCGTCGTCTATGAAGGTCGGTTGTAATGAAACGAGCTACTTTCTACAGGACTCATGATTCGTTTCCTCGAGTTCCAGAGATAATATCCTCCGACCTTTCGGTATAATCCTTCCTAACTCAGTTAATCTGTTCACAGGCTCATCATTATTCCCTCAAACTCCACGGGAATCCGGCACGTGCCTGTAAGCAGCAGCGTTTAGCACCAAATCTGCTCAGATGTACCTGGGGAGCGATTATGATTATTGTGATGTTCTCGGGATGTTTCCCAGACCCGCCTTGAGAACGGCTTTACCGTAGTTCGATTGAACATTTCAACAGTGAATCTGATGTTTTAGCAGATAACAAATGCTGAACCGCTGAAAAACTCATGCCTTTAGCTTCTCTAGAGTTTCTGCAACAAAGACCCCCTCACTCTTCTGAAGGAAGCCTTGGGGGTGTTCTAATCTGTCAGAGACAGCAGCGGCTGCTCCACGAGCATTAAAAAGCATGATCAAGCACTTTTTGGTTTCTCGGTTCCTGACCGCGTTAAAGCGATGTGAAACGGAGCGCTGTCCTCCGCATTCATCAGCTCACTCTAACAGAACACGACAGCTGACTCCTTTGGTTTGGTTTACCTCTGAGACGATGTGAATATGTAAAAGTTGCTCATTAAGTGTTTTGAGCTGTGAACAAGAATCCATTGTTTAGCGACTTCTCTGCACCAGAAACATAAAGAAACATTAAAGTATTAAATCAAAATAAATCACACAGTAAATCAAAGTTTTTGCACAACCTCAGCTTCTCTTAGTTTGGTGCCGTACCCTGAGCTCATGCTCCAGGTGAAACACACCTGGCGGATCTCACTGCGCATGCTACGGTTTATTAATAAGCCTCCTCCTTCACATTATATGAAACAGATGCAAAAACTGAACAGTTGCACAGATCCAGGATATGTCAGCATCACATCTCAGATGAGTGCGTCCGAGCCGGGTCAATGCAGCGTGAATGTCCATCCCTCGAGCTTCAGGAGTGACCAGTGGTCTGTGAAGCAAACTCAAACAGAGCAGAACGTGTGTCACAAGCTGGAGCTCGAGACTTTTACTGATGACCCCTGATGCACAGTATGGAGGACCACTAAATACAACAGTACATATATAGGCGTGAATGCTGCTGCTTTGTTTTTAACTTGTACTGCTTGAAAGGAGGAACATTATTACATGGAAGATAAATAAAACACCACTGTTTATTCATCGTATTACTAGCTACCCTTCTGCTCTTTCCTACAGCGGCTGCAATTATTCACAGGTTTCAAACTTAATTGGATGGAAAGATAAATATTTGTCACTGCGGTTTATTTCTCAGCACGATGAGTTTTAAGATGCACAGATATTTATTTTAATAAAGCTCTATTTGGCCTCATTTAAATTGTTAACCCTTAAAAAAGCAACCCCTGAGACACAACACAAACAAACACTCAATCACGGAAAAATACACAAATCCGTCTCGGAAAACATTCGCCTGGGGAAAATGTCAAGACAGTTTAGTGGTCATTAAAGCAAATCCCTGAGCACAAACTGCTGGGATTGAGCCGTCACTATCAAAGACCCCGGAGAGCGCCGTCTGCTTCCCAAAGATAACGCTCACAATTCTTCCAGTTTCTTTGTTTCCTGTCTTTAAATCCTCTTGAAACAAAGACGTTCAAAGAGAACGTGTGATGGAGCATTGAGACATAAAGAAGTCCAAATGCTTTAATACGCAAGGCATCTCTCAGAATGAACACAGAGCCGAGACAATGAGCACACTGCACCAATGTCCTGCTTCTGAAGCAAAAGTCACTATTCTCAGAAAGTGTGAAGTTGTGTTGTGTGAACAGCTCCTCACCTCCTTAGTCCCACCCACAAATCAATCAGCTTAAGCTCCTCCCCTGCTTGTCTCCATGCAGACCCTGATGTTAATGCTGTAACTGAGTTCAAATCGTAACTTTGAAACATGAACTGTTTGCATTACGCGCCGAGTGTTGATCCAATGCTTTATTTTAACAGTGATGGACGTCCGCTGCATGCCGTCAGCACTCGTATGATTGATGGTTGAAATGAAGATCAATCACAAGAGAGAAACACGTAAATAAATTAAATGTAGATTTTCTTTTTTTTTATGTTTTCTTTTTTACCTTGTCCTGTCCTGCTCAAAAGCCATCACATGGGAGAGTATATGCTTTGCTGAGTTGGAAAGTTTTACTTTCTCCAGGGGAGTAAAACACCTGGTGTGGTGTTTTCTCCTCTGGATTGAAGCATTGAATGTATGTAAATATTTATTAGTTGTGGTTCCCGCGAGTCAGTTTACATCAGCCGTGTCAGGACAAGACGGTGTTGGACTGAAAGGGGGAGTGGATAAAGGGTTGGGGAAGGGTTAGGGGGGAAGGTTCACGAGTGAAAAAGAAAGAAAGGAAGAGGAAGAGCGAAAAGAAAAGAAAAAAAATAAATAAATAAAAAGGAAAAATAATAATAATATTTAAAAATAGAAGAAAAAAAACAGTAAATGAATAAAAATAAAATAAATAAATGTAGATTTTCAAAAGCTTCATCGGTTAAACCCTGAACTCTTCAAACATTCTGTGACGGTGTGAGAACCCTGTAGAACGATGTAAGAACCCCTGATGATTAGCTCCCAGCTGATGCGGAGCGCGTCTCTCCACCTGTATTCTAATCCTGAACGTGTGATTCCATCAAAACGCTGTCAGAAAGCCAAAAGCAGTTTCCTCTCCAGCTCTCGATAGAATTTAATGAGCACAAGGCGATTAAACAGAGGAAACGGGCGAGCCGGCTATCAGTCCTCGCAGATGTTCTCAGAAACACACGAGAGAAATGAGTTCTGATGCTGTACATGTTTGTTTGGGTTCAATAAAAAACATGGAGATATCCGCAGTAAACATCCCTATAGTGATGTCATCAAACCCTTCCATTCCATTTACTCCCTCATAGAGTTCTCCTCCTCGTGAGGAAGGTCCTGAGGCTAATTAATGAGGCAGTCTTTAATCCAGAAACTCGAGTCAAGATCCAATCTTCAGATCTGCCAATTGTACCAAGATGTAGACATCATCCAAATCCTCGACAGGAAGAGGCTACAGTGGCTGAGGCACATAAGAAGAGCAGAAACGAGAGAAGCCCGCATCGCCCTGATGATTGGTGGGACGTCCCAAGATCTGCTGGCTGAACCTTCTGATCAAACCTAGACGTGACATTCACTTTCAGCCACAATATTTTACCATAAGACAAATGCTATCCATAGCACAAATCGAAGCATATCATTAAAGATATTAAAAATCCATTACACACCATCAAAGTGTGAAAATCAAGTTTCCAGCGCTCCCCTCGAGTGATTCCGAGTGTTTGAGCGTTCCTGTGTGCTCCAGGTTCATCCCGAGCTTCTCTTATGGAACTCTTCTGTGGTTTCTCTGCAGATGGGAAACACCTCAGAATCGACCCATTTCGCTTCCAAAATCCGCAAGGAGTATGACGTCTTCATGGGCTCTTTATACACAACCTTCTGTAAGTTTGATGTCAGTGGTGTTGTTTTCTGTGGAAAAATTGGGATTCTTGGGTAGCCCCTCCCCAAGACAAGAGATCAGCCAATCATAGTTGAGCATTTAATTTTTTCAGAGGGCATTTGATTTTTGCAGGTGTACTGAGAGGCTTAGGACTAATGTTTTACTTTCTAAACCTGAATCCAGAGAACTCGTCTGCTTTGGACCTTATGTGGTAGGCCTGATTGTGGTGAGATACAGGGGTGAGATTTTTCGACCCCCCCCCCCCCCCCAAAAAAAAAAGGTGTCCTTTAATGCTCTTTTTGACTAAATGAGCTCTGAGAGCCATATCCATCTTGCAATTGCACCACTTCAGAAAAATCAAAATAGACAAATGCTGCATTTCTTTCCTGCTGCAGGCATCCTCTCGCTCTTGGGAAACAGCATCTTGCTCCTTGTCGCGTATCGGAAGAGATCCTCTCTGAAGCCTGCAGAACTCTTCATCATTAACTTATCTTTCAGTGACCTCGGGATGACCGTGACGCTCTTTCCCTTGGCGATTCCATCCGCTTTTGCTCACAGGTAAATTGTCTCAAAGAGAAATGTGTGAAAAAAAATTCCCACCCGTCTGCTTCTATCTCTCATCTTCTCAGGTGGTTGTTTGGAGAGCTGACGTGTTTGTGCTACGCTGTGTGTGGTGTCCTCTTCGGCTTAGCTAGCCTCACAAACCTCACCGCTTTATCATCTGTCTGCTGCCTCAAAGTCTGCTTCCCAAACTATGGTATTCACCCTCCACTACGTTCACAACAGATTACATTAATCTCCTCCCGATCTTAATTAGGAATCAGATCCTACTGCAAAGCAAGGTCAGATCGGCGACCTCACGATGATGCTCTCGTGTCGGCACAAAGTGACAGGAGCAGTTGGCCTTGTTAGGCCTCATTAGTTTAGTCAGACTGTGGAGGTTTGAACTTTTGATGGACTGTTGTGAGATGTGTGGGAGGCAGGAGGTGATTCAGATGGGTAATTTATCAGTGTGTGGGTGAGCTGGAGAACAGAGATTAAGATGCAGTGAAGGACGGCAGGTGAATGCATGTGTTCTGTAAGCTGGCATGTGGTTGGCAAATTATCTTGGAAGGCGTGCTCCATGATAAGTCCGGGCTCCTCACCATAGAATCTGAGCGATGGCAAACCTAAACATTGAGCATCTGCAGTAAAGATCAGTTCAAGGTTGAATTGTAAATAGTGGGGAGAGGGGAGAGAAAAGGTGAAAAGAAGAGGACAGAAGGAGAGGTTGGAAGAGAAGAGAAGAGAAGAGAAGAGAAGAGAAGAGAAGAGAAGAGAAGAGAAGAGAAGAGAAGAGAAGAGAAGAGAAGAGAAGAGAAGAGAAGAGAAGAGAAGAGAAGAGAAGAGAAGAGAAGAGAAGAGAAGAGAAGAGAAGAGAAGAGAAGAGAAGAGAAGAGAACCCCTCTAGCCTTCTCCCAAAGGATCTGTCAGTGAGGATGAACTGAAACCAGTCGAGGGCAGACAGTCTCTGCTGTGAGGATCTGATGGTTGAGGAAAGGCTCTAAAACAGTCCATTAGGGAAAAAAACGATAATCTATCGTACAACGAGAGTAGAGTCACCTGGGATTCCGCCTCAATGACAGAACTCTGTGTGAGCCAGTTTAAATGGTGGCGATGGGAGGGAAAGAGTCTAAAGATTAGGTCACATGACCTGTAATGTCCCCTCTTGTTTGAATCTGCATCTACTTGAAGGAAATGTTAAAAGTTTGCGTGGAAGTTGATTTCATGCGTTTGTTCTTGTTTACCAGGAAACAAATTCTCCTATTCTCACGCCTGCCTCATGATTATGGGGGTCTGGTGCTACGCTACAGTGTTTGCTGTGGGACCCTTGGTAAACTGGGGGCAGTACGCTCCTGAACCCTACGGCACAGCCTGCTGCATCGACTGGTAAGATTTCCATGAGAGATCTGTAGACGGACTAGAGTTGGAGCAACTCTTCTGTAGCTTGATGTTTGTTTTGGGTCATTGTTCCTGAAGGCATTGATCCGAAGCAATTCTCTCAAAATGATCAGATGAGTTGAAGCTTAATTTGTTAATGAATTTAAACATCAAAAAAGTCCTGGTTATTAGAGTAACCATTGAGCTCACATGGCTTCATTCTGACAAAGCAACCACTTTCACGTTCAGAAACCTATTTTTAGAGTTTGAGCCTTTGTTTACAGCAGACGGCACAATTAGATTGAGACACATTCTTTTCAGTCAGGTGCTTCAGAGATGCTGCCAGGAGATGGTTCTCCACAACCTCACAGTCTTTCGACAAGTAATTAAAAAGTAAACAAAATGAAATGAAACCTGACGTAACACATATTCCAAATGAAATGTGCAACAAAGAAAAAATAATAATCTTTAATCTTATAAGTGGAAAGACAGAAGGTTTTCTCTGCTTCTTCACCGTCAGTAAGTGCCTTGTATTTCATGAGTCAGGCGACCCGGGTGTGTGAATCCAAACTTGCTGTTTAATTAAATAAACTCATTAAAATGAACAAAGTCTATAGTTGATTAGGTGAGCTGCAATAATTGAATACAAACGGATTGAAACTCTCTGTAACTGATGGGATTTGTAGTACTACTAAAAGTTGGACTGAGTTCCACCCCTGAAGCATTAGCACAGAGCTAGCAGAAATCTGAACAGGTGACATAACTTCACTGACGCCTTCCCTCTGCTCTTTATATTTCAGGTATGCACCGAGCCAGGACGCCCTCTCCATGTCCTACATCATCTGTCTGTTTCTCCTCTGCTATGCTCTGCCTCTGGGCATCATCCTCCTCTCCTACATCCTCATCCTCATCACAGTTCGGGGGTCTCAGCAGGCGGTGCAGCAGCACGTGTCTCCACAAACAAAGACGACAAACGCTCACATCCTCATCGTGAAGGTGATGTGTCCACAAGCAAAAGGGCATTTTAATAAAGATATTTTCATCTATTTGTTTGTGATAACCCTAACCCCAAGATCTTAACTTTATCTTGAACATTGGGACGGTGGGGGTCATGTTAATGTATAGATTTCGTGCTCAGAGCTAACTTTGTAAAGAAGCTTTCCGACTGCATGAAAGAACTTGGTGTTAAAATTAAAATTCTCTTCATCACTAAAGAGCTGCATGTTTTTCTGGATTAAAGCCTCGGGCGGCTTCAGAAGAAATCACATCCGTTCCAGGCCTTCACTCCTAAACGCTGCCTCTGAATGTGTCCTTGTGAAGCAGGAGACCCAAACTAGTGAATATTTATAACACAAGGGTAAAAGCTTCAGACTCTGGGAGCTTTAAGAAGAAGCTACGCTTAGGAATCAAGTGTTTACTGAGCACCTTCTCTAAATCTCATGAGATGTTTCCTTTTCCAGCTCTCGGTGGCAGTCTGCATCGGTTTTCTCACCGCGTGGAGCCCGTATGCTGTCGTGGCGATGTGGGCCGCATTCGTAGAACCTGTTAAGGTCCCGCCTTTTGCCTTTGCACTCGCAGCTATATTCGCCAAATCCTCCACCATCTACAACCCCGTGGTTTACCTCATATTCAAGCCCAACTTTCGGAAATCGCTGAGCAGGGACACGGCTCAGATCCGCAGGAGAATTTATTCCAGTCCCTGCAAGGGAAGCCCTTTGCCTGGAGAGAAGGATCTTCAGCAAGCATCTCTACGCTGCAACAAGGACCCGAGCCACTCCACCAGACTCTCCAACGGTCTTGCAGACAGCCACGGGGGTTGTCCCCATTGCAGTGAGGCGGAGCATCAATGTCAGCAGACCCCGGCTCTAAGGACTGCCTGCGTGCTGATTGGTTCATCCTGCAGCGAGATGACTTTGAGTCAGCTGCCCGAGAAGGTGCACGCTGACCTTCTGTGAAAGCCCCAAAGGCCTAAGGAAAAGATGGACGAACAGCCTCAAAATGGATTGTCAGGCTCCCAGAGATAAGCTTGGGTCAGAAACTCTTCTGACATCTGTAAATTCAGTGATGCCATTTTTTTTATCTACAAAGGTCTCCGTTAACGATGTGAGCCGTTTATGCAGCAGCACAAAGTTACATACAGAGATAGGCCTTTATCGCCCGTGGATTTGAAGGTAGAAAGTGCTATGTGAAGCAGGCTTCTTCTGGTCCTGAACCTTCAACCGATCGTTTTATCTGGTTGTGGATCGGTTCAGGTGTAGGCAACAAGGTTTGGGGCTGCTTTACAAAAAATTAATTTGAAAGCAGGATAGTGGAGGAAAGTAGAGGGGAAAAATGTGCTGCCATTGACCAGAAAACTTGAAATGAACGAAAGAGATTTCACCAAGACAATGGCCCCAAACACAAGGCCAAGGAAACATGGTGTTTCAAAGAAAGAAAACTGCCCTAAACCCCATAGAAGAAAAACGGAGAGAACTGCAAATCAAAGAGGCCAAAGGAACCTTCAAGATTTTAAGACGTTTGTGTGGAAGAATGGACCAGAACCACCCCTGAGAAATGAGGACAACTGATGTCCTGCAAGAGGCATCTGAAATCCCCATCAAACACTTTCCTTCGAAGAATCCAGTAAAGTGTGCTCAATAATGATTCCCTGTGGGATAAAGGCCTGATGCTGACTGCTAGAAGGAAATGGGAATTTATCGATATTCTCAAATCAGAAAACAAACATTTTAGCTATTTCTTCAGATAATGTACATATTAAAGCCTTGGCAAACAATTCATTTAATGCCAAATGTTCCCTGAAATGCACAATGTTCACGTTTTTCATCTTCACTTGATTTTTTCTCTGTGTTCCTATGGAATATTAATAACTGTTAGGCTTTTCTGAGCCAAGAGGTCGTCGTTTTGCTGGTTGCTGTACAGAAATCTGTTTTCTACGACTATGTAACATGAGACGTTTCGTTTATGAGTGAAAAACAAACGGTTTTTAATGAATGCAGCATAAAAAAACATCGTTCTTACTGTAAAGTGCTATCTGTCGATGATAAAAGATCAGCAAGTGTTCAATTTAAACTTGAACAGAAAGGTTTGGACACACTGGATCGCGAGGTACTGAGGTAGTGAGGTAATGTAGTTTGTTTATTTGATGGCAGACTGAGATGATCTGAGACACTTCTTCAGATCATTTAACTCGTGCATGCTCCCGAGCAATTATTTATAACGGAATAATCTGTCTAGTGTACGTTCAGGAGCAGCTCATAACAATCAAAGTGTTAAGCTATTTATTATTTTGTTAATAAAGTATTTTGTTACACGTGTTTTTCTCAGGCTGTTGTTGCTTCACAATATCACGGCGACAAACTGCAATCTTTTTTATTTCGTGATTCTATTTTCATATCCTTCACAATTAGCATCCAGCTAGTATGATTTAGCATCACATGACGCGGGGTACCAACCCTCGGTACAGACAGTAACCGAAACACAACGTATAAGCATTAAGTGTTAGCGCTTACATTTTTCAGCAAGTGATGCTCCGTAAGTGTTGAATGACATTTATTTTTATACATAATTAATGACTTAAATTGTACCTATTTAACACCACATTCAGTAAACAAATTCAGGGTGTATTTCTTGAAACATTCATTACATTTTTATAGAACATTTATGTGTTCTTTTAGTAGACAATTATTTCATACACATTAGAGCAAGTTATACATTGCTCTGTAATGATAACATATGTTATCTGCTAAAGCATTAATAAAGTATTATAGCAGAGCTACGGATTAAACATATAAATGGCATTTAAATTTAATCCATAGTACAAACCCTAAACTTAACAGAAGTGAATAAATCTACTGATGTTAAAGAAAACATCTCTAAACATCAGAAACACTTGTCTTCTACAAATGAAGAAATTGCTGCAATGAATGAAGAAGAAAAAAATGTATATTTGTCATATTTTTACATATAATACTTTGATAATAATGAGATGTTTGTGTGCACATGCGCAAAACGCTAGGGCAGGTAATCTCTATGGGGTCGCTGAATCCAGTAGAACCCTGAGCAGCAGTCCCTCGGCAACAAACACAATCACCGGTAGTAAATAGAATACTTGTAACTACGGTAATCATCAAGGTTTTAAACCGAATGTACAATCTGCAGTTACTTTCTCCGGCTGCGAGCTTCTCTTGTGAGTAATGAGCTGCTGCATGCATGGAGGAAGATTCACAAAGCTAAGCTCACCCCCAAACCCAGGCTTAACCCGTCACCGGATTAATGATCTGCTCTCTGAGAATCCCCTCAGATTGGCATTTATCTGTGTGAGTATTGATCATGAGCGCAGTTCATTTCCCACCTGCAGAAATGTGTCGAGCTCGCTCCAGATCTTCAGAAACCACAGATCACCCAATACATGAATTATTGATCAGCAGTGATTTCAGGATCAGAGATTCAGGGGGAGCTCAGCCCTCTATGCCACAATATTAGAAATGGCAAAAGAAAATCCCAAAATATTCAATAAAGAAATGGAGTGTGTAATTGATTATTTCTAGAATCAGCATTCCATCATTTAACTTCTGCACTGCAAGAAATTGGGTGTCTTGCGGATTCCCATCGAGGTCCATGTCAAGCTTTCCTGGCTAAATTTGGTTCCTCGCGACACAAACAATATTGTGTATTGTTTTCTACTTTTCAACTTTAACACATTCACCAAAGGAACATATTTTATTAATATTTTAAATATGAAAAACAATAATACCGAAGTTAAGCACTCCTTAAAAAGGTCTCAAACGGCCGATGGTCTGCAGAAAGATTAATAAATGTAAACCTTTTGTTTACTGCAGAACAAAGATCCAGCATCAGCATCTGAGTGTAAAATAGGACTCCAGAAAGTGTTGGAGCTGAAACAAGAGGAAGGAAGCGTTATCGGGGATGTTTGAGTCACATGTAGATGGCTTCGGGGCCACACAATGCGCTCACTGTGACTTTATTGTGCTTGACAGGCTTCGCTGAAGAAGCAGCCAGCAGTTTGTGCATAGTCATCTAAATTAGCTTACATAAGCAAACAGATGTAGTCGTTCTGCTCTAAAATCAGCTCAGGCTCCTGTTCTGAGCAGCCGATCGCTGCCTTTTCTTCACTGGTTCCACGAGGTAAAATGCTGGTAAACACTTGGTTGACGAGCTCCTGGTTCAAATGCTAGCTCCTCAGAAACCGCTCCTCAGCTGGAACCGGGGAGAGGTTTAGCCTCTGTTTTGGATGAACAAAAATAAAACCCAAACAAAAATAATGTTACAAGAGAAAAATGAAAAATAATGTACTAAAGTTTGGCTCGATTCCATAGAGTTTACATTGAGGGGCAGAGTAAAAAAAATCATTCTGCAGACGTCCACAGGGGGGAGCTTTTGCTACATTTAGCCAGCCATGTGAGACACTCTGTTTGACCATCACCCTTCATTGTCTGTGTCCAGTTTCTCATGTCTCTCTCTCTCTCAGCTCCTACCCCTCCCTTCCTGTATTTCTTCTGATTTCCTGCACACCTTGTTCTGGTTCTGTTTGCTGATTTCTTCCACCTGTTAGTTATTCTTGTGCGTTGTACGCCTTGATTCTGTGAGGGTTTGTTTTATGTTATTCATTTACTTTTGTTTCGTGCTGTCAGTCTTTTTAACCTCAGCTTTTGCTTTATTCCAGTTTCACACCATCATCCAGCTGTATGATTAATCAAAGAACAGCTTTATCAGACTTAGGTTTGCAGCAATACAAATGTTCCAATACAGTCGAGGATTTAAAGAAACAGATGCTAGCTCAGGTTAGCACTCCCTATTCAGAGATCCAGAACTCGCCATTACAACAAAGATTTCTGTTAACAGTGTTTTATTGTTGTTCTTTTTAGATAATATACAATAATAACGCAATAACACTCTTACTGGAAGTTTCGCCCCACAGAGGAACACTTTTTATTTTAATGCCTGTGTAAATTGTTGTGATGCATTAAACTCTACGGCAGAGCTAATATTTCACACAGTTGTTTGCATCCCGTGATGCTTAATGCGTTTGCTTCCAGCCGAACTCCTCCACGGCTCAGTTTCTCCTCGTCACTCTTCATCTTCTTCTGCCTCTTGCTCTTCTGCTTGCTGTTGGGCCCCCCGGGTCCGTGAGTAAGTTTGGGGTGTTCGCAGAGATTGGTCACACCAGCTGCTGCCACTGGAGACCCGTGTGACTCCCAGCAACACTAGCACTGGTAAATCTGGGTCGACGTGTGTGTCGCTCAGCGGTCGCTCCGGGGCGGATGCAGTTGTGAGTAAAGTGCTGTACGCACAGAAAGTCAAACTCGCGAGTACAAAAACATTTTTCAATACTAGAAATACACTGTGCAGGGCTGTGACCCACCAGGAATGGAGTTTGACACCTATTGAGACCCTTCAAGTGAGGCATTGGGGTGGAAGGACGGAAGGAAGGAAAGGTATAGGCCTGTTGGGATTGGCTTGATTGCTTGCAGAGGTGGCTGGTCCTAATGACTCCTCCTGAAATTTGTTATACAAGCTTCACTTGTTAGGGTTTATTCCTGAAGGGCCTGCATGTGAGGAGAAGCGACACACTGAGTTACGAAGCATCTACGGCCCCAACCATTAGCTGATGACACACTCAGCCACGCTCTTCTGGAGGAGGAGTAATCCTCGGTGCACCTTATCTCACCAAGGTTAAAAGCCTCTGTCATTGTATTGATGCTAAAACTATTCCCTGATCTGGTGAATTATAGCAGGATCCAGAACAGCAGAGAGAGCATGAAACAGGGCTTTAAGATTGAATTTGTTGAATTACGACGACACGAGCGATCCGTCAGTGATATCTCAGACTGCTGTCATCACCCTGCGATGTGCTAAACCCAGTCCTGCTTCACATTCCTCTCACGCTCTCTCCAGAGTCATTGATTTATGGCCAGGAACTGGTGAGAATATGATTATGTGTGTCGGGCTTTGACTGACACTCTCTATTAGCGGCTGCCCAGAGATTTGGGACTTGGGAGATTTTTAAGTCAGTCATGTGTGACCATCAATGCCCCGAAAGCGCATCTGGAGACCTCCCCCACATCAGGTCTGCTCACGAGTGTCTCTCCAGCTCCAGCGTTCTGCCTCTCCTTCACTCTCACGTGTCGTGTTCTGATGCAGACTAATCGAATCTTCGGTCTTTTACGTCAGTAACCTAATGATGCTGTTCTTATTTTATTGTTAGAAACTCTGAGATAAATACAGTGTGATTTTAATTTATCACCAAACAAACACAGCGTTCGGAAACAAGCCTCTTTTTATCCCTGGGGTCACGCTGCCCTCTGCCAACTCCACGTCTGGTGCGTTTCTTTGAAACCTGGGGACATTTTGTACATTTTACACCAACACCCTCTCATTGAGATAGTGAGATGTTTATGAGCGCTAAACCAAAGGTTCGGCATGTTCTCCAGATCCTCAGCTTGAGTATCAAGAACTCAACCGGGAACAAACTAATACAAGGAGTAGCTTCACTTTTACTCTTAATAAATGTAATAAAGAGTCTCATGCTTGTTTTGTATAGAATGAAGGCACTCTGGCACTTCTTATACCCAAGCATTTCCTCTAGAGCATTAAACCCCATTAAGATGAAACAAACTCTTAAATCCAGATGTAAGAAAAAACGTTTTGCATCATTTTATGAACACATTCTTTAACTCAATTATTAAATACAGGTTTACACATGAAGAAAATGCAGCTTACACACTGAATCCTTTAGGGGTGATTTAGGGAAATCAATAATTTGAACTGTTTACAATAATTGTTTTCATGTTTTCCTAACTCTTTTATTAGTTGTGGCTGTTGTTTTGTCCTGTATCTGTATACATTTAATGCATAATAAAAGGTCACTCCATAAGTGGATTTCCCACGTGCATCCTATTCATTACCAATTTCCATGTTTTGTGTTCCATGCTTTTATCTTAAAGAGGTTGTGCACTGCATTTTTTCTTTGTATTGTTCTTGGATGTCTGTTCCACAGCAACCACAGTTGTTAAGTCAAGAAATACTTTTCGGAAAAACCCAAAATCACAGCAGGTGATTTTTCCTGATAGCAACCACTAATGTACTTTAACAACTTCTGTCTTTTCTATTAATGTTTTGATATAACCAAACTTATTAGAAAATGTAATTACCTAAAATTGGCGTATATTTTAAAAATTTAATTTCTTACTTTGCAAAGTACTTTAAGCCAGTGCTGTGTGGTCAATAAACGTCCCTCTGGTCAGCTTTTGAAAATCTAAGGTAACAGCGTCATCTAGTGGTCACAGCAATAACTACCGTTAAACAAACAGTTCAACGGTGCAGACCGACTGACGCGTGTTATTTATTTTGTTATTCACTATTTTAAATTAACAGATCTCAGGTATGCGTATTTTGATTTTATTAAACCTTTCGCTGCATTAGGAAATCCCGGGTACCTGCCTTCCATGCTGTTGCCATGGTGATACGGCCGAGTGGCGTAAGTACGTAGAAATTTAGCGCCAGCTATTGGCTGACGTTATTGGCCCCACCCCCGCAGCAGTTTTGAAATTGCGATTTGTTTGCTAATTATAATGTGATTCAAGTAATTAAAGTAAAAGTGTACCATGCTATAAAAAGGTTTGTGTGAACCTTTACCATCCACGCGCGGTTTATTACATTTTATAAATTGTATTGCTGTTCTTGAGTCCATAGAACATTAATTAAATCACACGTGTATTGATTAGAGTGTATTTAATTATTAGCACACCTTTTCTGTTTAGTAAAAAGTCACACAGTTATAAAACTAAAATAATAGCTGTAAAATCTTTATTAAATAATTCTATCAACAGAGCATGACCCATGATATTCTTGAAGATATACAAGCGAAATTTAAAATATTTACATTTCTTTAGATATAACCGGCAAATAATTTATTCACAAACAAAATTCAGCTTGTTAACTATCAACTTTACAGATTCTGTCCTAGCACCAGGTGAACATTTTAATTTTCCAAACTCATGCAGAAAAAATGCTTCTGGTTTTCAGAATTCTTTCCAGAACCTTCAATGTGGTTTTGATTTCAGCTGTCGCTCTGGGATCAGCTTGGGATGGAGGAAGGAGAAACATCCGTTTACTGTGGCGCTTTACTCTCCACTGCCTCTTCTTTCACCTGTAACATAATGAATTAGCTGAACGTCATGATGTAAAACAGTTTTACGTGAAAGAATCAAACACAAACAGATCATCTCGAATGAAAGAGCAATACATACAGAGGAACCAGCTCTAACAGCCTTGCGCTAGATTCACATTCCCTTTCTCTCAATTCCAGTGAAAATGTAAACATCTTTAATAATATTGAATAAAAGTCTAGTTTAAAAAATAAATAAATAAAATAGTTGAGGTTTTGCTGATATATTTACTCATACTGCGATGACAAGCACTTTTATACGTGAAAATTTTTTATTTTTATTGTTTTGGGACTTTTAATTAAATCTTTACATTTTTATAGTTACGCCAAATTCCACAGAAGTAGAGCTTTCAATCGATAGATGATGCCACACAACTTCAGTCGTTTGTTATTTTGTTTTTGTGCAGGAGTGCTCATTCTGACTCATAGTTTGAGATGTCCGTGTGTTTGCTGGAAGTGATACGTGAAGAATAGTGAGAAGATCTGGAGCGTGTCCTGACCTGCTCCACCGCCTCCACCTCTGGGATGTAGAATTGCAGCATGTTCTGGATGCCGCTCTTCAGGGTGATGATGGAGCTAGGGCAGCTGGTGCAGGAGCCCTGGAGCTGCAGCTTTACCACACCATCTTCGAAACCACGGTACAACACGTCTCCACCATCCTCCTGCACCGTCGGTCTGAGGAGCATTCCAAACCGTGATGTTTATTATAACTGTGAAAAATGTGTTGAATGGTGAAGCTCCTCTATCTATCAGACCTGATTGCTACAGAGATGGATCTCCTCTCTCCTCCCTGATTAAGAGGAGAATGGGTTGGGAAAGATCTCCCAGAGCAGCATCTTGCCCTTTTCTAGCACCTTCATTGTTTAGATGCTTTAAATATTCACAAGATCTCGGCAGATACCTTATCCGTGTGTCGAGCAGCTCCTTGATCATGGACACCACCTCATCGTCATCTTCTGAAGGAGCTGCAGCAGAAAGAACGCGCACACACGCACACCGTTTTAAACACCTGTAATCAGCACAGTGATTTTAAAGGGAGGAGCAGATTGTGGCGCTCTACCGGTGTCTGCAGGCGGAGCCTCCTTCTCATTCACCACAGGAAGTCCAGATGTGAAGAAATCCATAATGGTGGCAAAGATGTCGGGTTTGATGACCTTCCACTGTGTTTCTCCATCGGTCTGAGGAGTTAACACATAGAGCAGTGAATAAGAGCTTAGAAAAATAAATACTTCTAACGATAACAAAATTATTATATGCTTAAATAAAGAAGTCTGGGACAAATTACATTTATACATAAATATTACCAAACACAAGTAGTGAGCAAACATACCACTGCAGCTTTACCTTAGTGATGGTTATAAAATCAGGGCCGAAGAAGACACTCCGGACTCCTTCAATTCGGAACAACTGCCTGCAGGAGGAACCAGCATCAGTGCCATCAGCAAGACCTGAGCTCACACTAAACGTGTTTTTCTGAGAGTGCACCTCGCTAATGGTGAACAGTAAGCATCTCGGGGTTCAGCAAAGTCCATGGTGCCCGTCTCCAGAACGATGCGCCCGGGGAGGAACTTCAGGCTGTTTGGGTTGGGGGTGTCCTGGGTCTGAATGAACATGTTCCTGGCTGAGAGGAGAAAAGCAGTACACCATGCAGCAGCGCGGGGAAACGGAATGCACCGTTGGAGGTGATCAGCACTTACCAAACACAAACGGTTGAGGATTCACATTTCTGACTGTTCTGAGAAGGAACCGCTGTCTGCTGAGGACTGTCCCATAGGATCTACAAGGGACGAAACTCTATATTAATATCTCAAAATAGCATTCTTAGAATGCTGTGAATTTTTATCAATAATAAAAACGGCAAGGTCTGTATTAAAGCCATTATTTGTTGTATCTGTCTTAATGGCATTATTTTGCCATTATTTGATTCGGCACTAAATTGATGTATATGAATAAACATCGTTGGCACATTAACAAAATAATTTCTATAAACACGTATATCATTCTGCTTTTTACAGTGTTTATCCAAATGCATCACTATTATTTACGCGTCATTAAGTTATATGTTTGTCCCTGAAGAAGCCGCATCTGCGTCACTCGGATCTGGTTTTTCACTCCGAACAGATTGATATACAAACGTTCCAAACATCACGATTTACAGATCAAAAGTTATTTATAAGCTCGTGTTGACATTATGACTCAATTTACATTTTATAGCAGCAACTTACGCTAAAAGGGCAGATACACTCCTCCCTACCCCGACACTCCAGTAGGCAGCCATGCTTGTGAGGGCAAGACCAGTGACGTCACATCCTTCTGCAAATGCCTGGCGGGAATTTGGTAACGAAAACGTTACAATAATTGAAATTCAAAGCCACTACAATCCTTTATTTAATTTCGTGTAAATATAGTTTTAACCGGTTAAGAGAGCAGATATGGACTTCGTTCGTTTTTTGGTTATTGTGATACAAATGTAATATTCATTTTAATCCATGATTAATTCGATTCATGATTAGTTGACTTTTTACTCTGAAGAAACATAGTAGTGACGTCATAGACGTTTCGTCCATTTTATACGGTGAACAATTTTACGCAATAATAAATGTGTGCATTTTTGGATCTTTCACTAAGAAACCTACTAAATTAACTGCATTTAAAGGCACATTTATCTGTGTAATAAATTTATAAATTATTTTGACTGATTATTTTGTTTGAGGCACAAACATCTTCCTTCAGCGCGTTCTTGTCCGCTCGGATTTGCCGCGCCGTGAGTGACCCGGATGTTGCGGTGCTCCGCTCAGCCTCCTCCAGCCTGATCCTCTTATCAGCGACGAGGCGAGGCGGCCGAGATGGATGTGGTCAACCAGGTATGGCTTTCCGTCTGATTCTCTCCTCATTCTTTGAGCGGTGTTCTGGAAAACTCGTGACAGTTAGATCTGGAGGGTAAACGGCTGCTTGGTCAAGTGATGGCCGGAGCTT
This sequence comes from Danionella cerebrum, assembly GCA_007224835.1. Classification (NCBI taxonomy): domain Eukaryota; kingdom Metazoa; phylum Chordata; class Actinopteri; order Cypriniformes; family Danionidae; genus Danionella; species Danionella cerebrum. The sequence continues at coordinate 87,544 of SRMA01025069.1, read as the reverse complement.
AGAAAAAACGACTTCAGACATAACGTTAGCGTTACCTAGACACGGTGTCTCGGTGACTTTCAGGATCCCTGCTGGTTGGCATCAAATAAAACGCAATTAACTTAATTTTTAATTTTAGATCATTTGCCTAATAGGAATGCATCATAAATGGTTCATATTGTGCTTTCTGGAAGTATTATACAGATAATAGCATGTTATAGATGCAAACACGCTTCTATTTACCAACGTTGGGTTAACTGCATGAACAGTAAAGTCAGCCACTGAATATAAATATAGTCGAGTAATGAGACTTTTTATCTCAAAATTGCGCGATAATTCGTACTTTCGCCTTAAGATTTTCCTCTGAGTTAATAAATCAGAATTATGTGGTATTAATTCGCAATTCAGTGACGTAAAGCCGAAGTGCAAAGATACAAGGTCAGAATTATGTGATGTAAACGAGGGTATCATTAATTTGATCAAATCCTGACGTTATATCTCAGAATTGTACATCACTAATGTCTGATTTACGTTAATATAGCTCGCAGTCCTGAGGGAAAGGTCAGAATTGGAGGGTTGTAATCACGCAATGTTTTATTTTATCTACACGTAAATCACGTGTTTGTTTTTGCTTGTGATCCATGAAATGTTGTTTACGGGGACGACAACCGTCTCCCGGATCTTTTGTCCAGCCGTCAATCAAGCTCGTGATTCATTTGTGAATCGATTCATTTTTAGATACAGTTGATTCCTTGAGCGTGGTAACAGTTCATTTATTGCTAAGCTGTTTCATCTAAGGTATTTCATCTGAAGACTGACCGGTTAAAAGAAAAACTATATCCTCAAAAGGCCAGGTTAGCAGTTTGGATCCGTCCAAGTGAACCGATTCACTACACGGTTCTCAAACATTGATTGATTCTGGCAGTTTTTATTGGTTATTTCATAAGAACAGATCATGCATACAACACGCCGTGCTTTTCACGACATGTCGCTTTAAAGATGATTAAAACGATGGTTAAATCAGGCCGTGGCACAGCATGACCGAATCACTCCGCAGAGTGCCGCATTCCTTGCCGAGCGCTCCTCGGACTAAAGGCCGCCCTACGAGCCACACACATCGGCCTGCAGCCTGTAAACGCTCGACAGTTACGCTTCCATGAAGGAATCGTTGAGATAAGCAGCTTTGCCTAATTCTAATGCTTCCAAAGTCTCCTTCTGCTGCTTCCCGCATGCGCTCTGGGGATGCGGTACACAGATGAGTCGTCATCGCTGACGTCAGGAGGGGCATATGCGGGTTATTTAGAAAATAAATAAATATAAAAAGCAAAGCCTCACACGGTTGCAAAATCCACCCGATGTGACTGCACGGGATAGATGAGCAAAAATATCTAGAGAGAGGGAGAGGGAGAGAGAACAGTTTGTGACTTTAGCAATAACCTTATTTGAAAGCCTCACATTTAATCATTTTAAGGCTCATGTATGTCTATGACCTAAAGTTCAACTGGGGCAGGAGAGAAGACGTGTTCTGTTCGTTCTTCTCATTTTAGCACAGTAGATCCACATACAGCATCTGAAGCATTGGCGCACCTTTATCCTGGTACTTTTTTGGCAACTGTTTTCACTCTGCTCCACGACTAAGATGAATCGAAATAGACCTAAAATAATTTCTGACTGGCCAAACTAAAGTTTTTTCTGACAAGCTTTTAGACACCAGGCTTCATTTTAATGCAAAAGTAATTAGCAAAAGAATGCATTTAAATAATTTGCTACGGTAACCCTTCTGACCAATCGCATTTTAGCTTTTTGTTACATACATCATTCACAAATATTAAACATAGTCACCAGTTTTTGTTTTTGTTTGAAAAAAGACAGCAACACGGTTGTTTTGTCTTGGTGCAGTTCACGGTTCACATTCAGAACGGTGTGCATGAGAATCTTACCGTGAAGGAACATTTCGTATTTTTATTTTTATTTTTCTGATTGGTACCGACACAGAGACAGCGCTGTACCTGTTGTGGTACGTGTTGGTACTGTATCTATAGTGTATGCTAATGCTAATACTAGCACTTTTCCTCAGGGGCGCTGCTGGAATGGTTCATGTGTGATGTGTTTGTTTTCAGTTGGTCGCCACTGGGCAGTTCACAATCATCAAGCAGCCTTTAGGATTCATCAAAGTTCTGCAATGGGTGCGTATCTGTTACTTCTTCATCAGTGTTGCGCTAGTTACTGAAAAATAGTAACTAGTTACAGTTACTGGTTACTTCGTTCACTAACTCCATTACTTTGTTGATTACTTACACAAAAGTGTTCACAGGTACTCATTAGTTACTTTAAAAGAACATGTTTTTTATCCCTCGATAATTCCACTTCCACTGTTGAAAGGAAATTTAACTGACATTTATTTATATATTTTAATGAAGTAGAGGATATTGACAAACAAATTGCCAGACCAATGATAATAAAACCTTATATTGTTATATTATAATACAATTTTGACTTGACCTCAAGAAGATGTGGGAAATAATAGTTTTATTTTGAAATGTTAACCAAAGTTTGATGTGAGAGAATGACTTTTACAAACATTGACTTTTTATTCTGTCAATAAAGATTTCACAATCATTGTGTCGCTCAAAAGTAAATAATATGAAAGATCCTCAAGTATTTTGCGTTGCAGTTCTGAGCGGAAGCGTAAATAGTGGACGTCTAAATCCAGCTTCAACAGAAACTAAATAAACTCTGGTGCGGTCCCGGTGATGAATCACTCGGACTCTGTGAGGTGCACAGCTTGTGCCGCGTGTGTTTGCTCGGCGTGAGTAGTGGCAGATGGCGATGCACCTCGCTCGGATTAATTGCTGGATTTTCTATTCAATCGGATCTTCCTGCAGCGTAGAGAGGCTGTGTTAAAAATACTCTGACGGACTAATCTGCACCGGTGTGTGTTTGCTAGAGTGTCTCAGCACGTGCCACGCTACCACGGCACTGCCAGCTCTTCCTAACATAACGCTTCGATCAGTTCAGCAGTCTGATCATTCGTCCAAGACTCTGGCTCGTGTTTCCGGATCCGTGTGTTCCTCTCATACGGAGAGGAGTGAGATGACAGATGGAGACGCCGTGTGCTTTACTCCAGCACTCTGTGCTTTCATTCTGCAAACCAAAAGTGTTCCTCGGAGCATCTCTGTCAGGGAAGGAAAAGGTCATGCTCTAGATCAGGGGTGTCTTGTGAGCTACTTAATCAATTCAAAATGATCTACCTATTACAAAAACATCTTTTTATTTATGAATATATTGAAAGTTCTTTGTATGCTGGTGCAGCTTGCATACAGTTTACACACCCTGGCAAATTGTTTAGATTTCTTAACAGTTTTTCAGAAAATATCAATGATGACAGAACAATTTGTAAAGTTTCTGTGTCATTATGTTTTAGAAAGAGTAAACACAGTTGTTATTTTCTGAAAAAAAAAAAAATAAGAACATGTATACACAGTTTTTCACAACAACATGTTTCATTCCACAATATTCTAGACCATTTTTGTGGTCACAGCAGACGTTTCACGGCGTTCTAGATTCTGATCGACGTATTGGACACCACTGCTCTAGAATCTAGATGATGGAAGACAGAAAGTAAATGTTTGTGAACCCATCAGAGATGTTTCTGGACCAGTTTGTCACACAGATACTGGTTAAACTGGACTGTCTATTGTCAACTGTGCTCCCTCAGTTCTTCGCCATCTTCGCGTTCTCAACCTGTGGCGGCTACTCTGGAGTGTTTCGGATGAGCGTGGAGTGTAAGAATCGCTCTGAGAGTGACCTGAACATCGAGGTGGAGTTTGGCTACCCTTTCAGGTCAGTTCAGTGCCTCAAGACGAACGTCTGAGAGTTATGGTCAGAACCTTGTTTAGCATATCTTAATTAGTGCTACAATACACATGAAGAAAGCGAAGGCGTTCGGGGCTAGAACGTGAAAAGTTTTCCAGATGGAAGTGTTTGTGTTCCTCCTCAGGCTTCACCAGGTCTGGTTTGACGCCCCGACATGTAAAGGACCTGAACCTGAGCGGCTCTTCCTGGTGGGAGACAACTCTTCCTCGGCAGAGTTTTTCGTTACCATCGCCGTCTTCTCTTTCTTGTACTCGATGGCGGCCGCGTCCGTGTACATCTTCCTCCTGGAGAAATACCGCGAGGGGAGCAAGGGCGCTCAGGCCGTGAGTGTGTCTGCATCATCTACTGCGTGTTCTAGAGTCATGTGATTGGCGGAAGCCTCTAGTGGTTATTCTCTGAATTACAGTCCGGAGAGCGGGACGATTCCTTCAGGCCAAAATAACGTTGTATTATAAAATGCTGTGTAGGATTTTGTGGTGACGGCGGTCTTCACCTTCATGTGGTTGATCTGCTCGGCGGCGTGGGCCAAAGGCCTTTCGGACGTGAAGCGCGCCACTGACCCCGATGATGTCATCAACCTCATCCCTGCGTGTGATCGGGAGGAAAACCGCTGTAAAGAAATCCATGAGCCGGTGATGTCAGGGCTCAACACGTCTGTGGTAGGTGACGCGCACCACAAATTACGATGCTAACACAAAGTTTCAAAATGATGTAATGATGCGTTTCTCTAAAGTGAGAAAAATAACTAAGCTAGTTAACCCTCCTTACACAGTGTTAAATCAACACTACTGGTCTCAATAGTCTGGAGCTATATTAACACTGCCCTGGTGTCAACAGTTTCACTAGAGCTTTAGGAACTTTACATCCGTGCAGGCGTTTGGCTTCTGCAATCTGATCCTGTGGGGAGGAAATCTGTGGTTCATCTTCAAGGAGACCGGCTGGATGGCAGCGTTCGCTGGCACCTATATGCCCTCTGCAGAGAAGCAGCCTGCGCCCGACTCCTTTGGCCAGGGTGAGGCGATGTTCCGCTGGTTAAATGCTTTCAACACCAGGATGAGCTTGATTTAACTCAATTCAAAACACGCTATGATGATGCTACGTTACCGTCATGCTGTTGAGGTGTGAATATAAACTAGCAAAATCCAGTAAATGATATGCTAAGCCACACTTAACATATGTTAATAAATTCCATTAGCGTGCTAACTACATTTGTATTTGTGCTAGAAATGTGTTTTTGCCATGTTTAGCCATGTTTAAACCTGTTTTCCAGGCTATGGGCAGGAAGGGTTTGGTCAGGACCCGTACTCCGGCTCTCAGGGCGGCTATCAGCCTGACTACGGCCAGCAGGATGGTTATGAGGGCGGCGGTTACAACCAGAACACGTATGGTCAGGGGGAGCCCACATCCTTCTCCAATGAGATGTGAAGAACAGGTGAACGCATTTAACAATAAAACAAAACGCTAGGTTCCGTTAGCACTGTGTATTTAAACCCTTTGCTTCTCTTGGAACAGATCACTGCTCAAGCCGCTCAGTGATCCGCTAGCACGACCCGCTGTTTCCAATGGGTTCAAAGGGAAGTGGGGAGGGGGTGTACAAGCACATATCTTCAGGATTATCAATAACATCATAAACCAGTTCAAAAAAACCATGGACCCAGGAGGAAGTGAGTCATTTCAACATCCTCTCATCACTCCTGTAACCAATTATGATGAGGGAAAACTTGTTACCAAAAAAGAAGGAAAAAATGAGGCCTCTGATGTTCATGCGACACAGGGAGCTGCCGGAATGATTTAAGAAATATAGTATCAGAAAATGCCACCAATTATATCAATATTTTTGTCTGTGTGGTGTAAATATGAATCCTATTTAAATAGATAGACTGTCTCGTGTCTTGAACTTGCCATTGACTGTCACTCGTAGTCTTTTACATAATGTGAAAAATGCGACGGCCATCCACGATTAAATTGTTATAATCTATTTATCCTTCACTTCAAAATAAAAATTTCTTTCTTATTTTGAGTGGAAAAGAAGATGTTTTCTGACTTTTTGGCTTGGGGTGGGTTGTGTTGAGACGATTTGAACACATAACATTTTACTCATTGTACCATTCATTGTTTAACTTTACACAATCATTTTGTAAGCATTACCATTATACAAAATACAGCTTTGGTGAAATTTAACTGTAAAATATCGGCAGCAAGATTTCCACCATAATTCTACAATGAGTTTTTTCCTATTGTTTATTCAACTATTCATTCCTTTATTTTCCATCCTGCTTATTCCCTTTTCAGAGCATTTTGTTACTTTTACTGAAACAATGAAAGAGTTCACTCTAAACCACTTTTATTCCTCACGTGTTCCACCCGTCACCATACAGTTCTGTGGCCGGCAATAGAAAGAGCTTTGGTACCACTTAACACAAAGAAGACTTTTAACAGTGCATGAAATAAAGAAGTATGGAGTTAGGGTTAGAAGTTGAAAGATGAATTATATATAATTATGTTACCAAGTATCGTGGAGCCAGAACTCTGTCTCAAACATGTCAAAGAATTTGAGTGGACAAGAACCTTACATTGGGACCAGTAAAGGTCTCAGTTATGGAATCTTCCACATTTGGAAATAACCCAATATAAAGTGTCACCCCAGCTCAGCGTTTTCTGAACTTTGAGAAAAAAACTGATGAAAAAAAACCCAATCGAAAACAATTTATTTTTCCAAAGAGGCTGCGTATTTTAGGTGCCTATGTTTGGTACTCTATCCTAACTCAGTGTTACAGTTAGTATTTAGCATTATGAGATGCCGGTGTAGAGATTTTGCATTTCAGTAACTTTAGAAGAGCTTTAAGATTTTACAAAGCAAGTCAAAAGTAATTGAACTGGTTCCGTCTGGCCTCTCCGCGTGGACATTTCTGCCGAAAAAAAAAACTCGACGCTCGCGGTCAGGAGTTTCTCTGGCTGCCTGCGGGTGGCGAGGTTTAACCCCTGAAGGGTTCGGCGCTACACGATCCCCGAGGCGGCTAAAAGCGCTGAGTGGCGGGCAGTTCGTTTACTTCCTACACTGGGAGCTTGAGGCAGCTCTGAGGCTTTTACCTCATTCTCTCCGTGATTCAGTCTCAAGAGAGAGCCCTGCTAAACTCGAGCAAGTAGCCAACGCCCCTGCCCTGCGCCGCGTTGCTTTTCCCTCATCAGGAAGTCAACGAAGAAACAACCGTTTACAAGAAAAGTATCACTTTTCATTTCTCTCAAACCGCAATCTACAGCAGACCCTGTTCTTGGGGTTCATACACGGCGTAATTGGTAGGAAATCTCTACAGAATGGCAGAAACCGACGGCTCTCCGCTGGCAGGCTGCTTGGAGAAACTCAAGAGCTATGTGCGAACTCGGAAAGGGACGATCCTGGGTGCTGAAATAGTGAGTATTAAACATGTTTGACTCTTTCCTGATGCTGAGAGAAGCTTTTTTGCGGTTATAGAAAAACAAAACGCTGTTGCGAAATAAACGCGGGGTTGCTATGGAGACGCTCCCGCGCGACGAACCGAAATAACGGCCACTCACCTGTTGATTCACCTCTGGTTACTTGAGGGAGAAAGTGAGATTTAACTTTGATGATATATACTGTACAATGTTCATCTTTAAATGCTATTGGAGTCACCTTTTTATGAGCACACATTGTTAGATTATGTGGGAAAATGTAATGGAAATTCAATGATTAATAGGGTATTGAGGATTAAAATATGCATCAATTTCTCTGGGAATGTTACTTAATAACCGATTCGTTAAAAGAAATACTGTTTGGTAACTGATAGAATTAGCACATTTATGTTTTAACATGTTTCGGTATTCTATTTCATATTTGGATACTGTTACATTTAAGTTGCTTATATAGCTCAGTCCACCCTATTTTATTGTTACAGTATAAAGGTAAGGATTGCTGTCTCAGATTAAAGTTTTTTTCCACTGAAATACATTGATTTCCTCTGCGTTATTATGCAACACATTTCCTATTGTGAGTGCAGGGCTAGTAACAGAAGGAGTCGAGTATAATGAGTATATTGCTGCTCAATGAAACTTCACACTCACACTAGAGAGTGTTTTTGGAAGGAGATGGCATGGAATGCAGGGCATGTGCTCGGTGTTGAGAGGTCAGAGAGCACAAGAGTTCGCTCTTTTATCACATGTCCAGTCGACTGAAAGCAGAACTTATGGAAGATCACCAAAGAGAATGGTGTAGGCTGAAATAATAGGCTTCGGGCAACCGCAGGAAACTTATTTCTCTTCAGATTCATACACTTTTGACACACTGTTTGTTTCAGATATTTAAAATATCTTAAAAGGGACATCAGTGACTACAAAATCAGTCTAATAAACATTTATTAATGTAGAAAAGAGAGTTTCAATCATCTTTTCCTACTGTATTCATTCTCAGTCACCAGACACCTGTGTTCTGTAAACCTTCTGGCTAACCTTGTATCAGGTAAACTTTGTGATTATTTACTACTTTGTGTAAAATATACAAAAATAATGCAGTGTGACTTAAATATAGATTATATTAACGATTCCAAGATTTGAAAAAAAGTCCACAAAGTTGCTTTATTTTGTCCAGATAACTTAGCTTCAAATGCTTTTGAGTTCAATATTAAAATAATGTTTTCCGAACAACAAAAGCTAGTTAAAACAACATTCTCAAACTTATAAGAAACATATAAGAGTTGGCTCTAAAACAACGTTCTTTTGCTGTCGTTTATTTAGCTTTAAATGTTTCTATTTGAGAGTAGTATTATAACGACACATTTGTGTAAACACAACACAGGTACATTCTCCATCTTCCCCTGAGATAAAAAGTAGTGTTTTGCTTTGGAAACCTGTTGTCCAGATCGAGTGATAGCACCATTAGCATAGCTTAGCATACATCATTGAATCCAAGCAGAACAGTAGCATTTCAATGATCAAAAAGTTATATTTTTCCAATAATAAAGGGATTAACTTTCATTTTCTGCTGGTATTGCAAAGTAATGTAGCTTTAAGAGTTCAAACAGGAAACTCAGTATTAACATGGAAACTCTTGTGATCGTTTTTAACTGAAATGCTGCTGATCTATGCTAATGCTAACCAAGCTATCAGCATGGCAGATAAAGTGTGCCGAGGGATCTGGGTTTGATTTCCTGATTTCTGTGTCATTTCCCCACCTCCTTCTCATTCCTCTCATGATTACTGTTAATAAAGGCATGAAATAAATCTTTAAAATGTGCCATCACCAGATCTGGAGAACAGCTGAATAGTTTTTAAAACGTTAAATAGACAACCACTCGTTATTTCAGAGGGAGATGGAGAATGAGCCTCTGTTAAAAAGTGGAGTGTTCCATTAAAGCTTTCTCCCAGAGGGCGAGTCATTCCTGTGGGCAGCAGCTCCAGGGCGGGCAGCATTATGTCACGGGGTGCTCCTCCTTCATGCACAGATCTATGGGAGCTTTACGAGTGGTGGGGACTGGCACAAGCTGCCTCTGTGAGTCTGAACCCCAGGCAGCACACAATGAAGCTCTATTCAAGGAAGCATCGCCAGCCCTTTAAGAACACCCACTACTGAGGGCTCCGAGCTCGACGGGGTCACGAGGCTGCACAGATGAATAAGGAAACACCAGAAACCAAAGCTTCTAACAGCTGCCTATGAAAACCAGCCATTGTGCCACGTTTACAATACAATAACACAAATATAACACAAAACTATTATTACATACAGTAGCTCTTCACAGCTTAGTGTTATGGACATAGAAGGTATTTCATGTCTCTCTCTCTCCATGGTGTCTGGGTATAAATATGGTCTACACACACGTTTTATATGTTTACTTAAGAAAATGTGCATGCTTTTAATAAGGTTGTAATAAAAAGTCAAATAAAATGCAAAATTTAAAACAATTACTTTCAGGGGAAAGATAAGCTTTGTGACTCCATGGAACATAGATGACTTTTGTTTTTATGGTTGCATTTATGAGGAAAAATAACTTGTTATGGAGCACACTTGTTATGCCAGGCACAGCCATAGCAGATAATAAAGTTTGTTTATAGCAAAGTATAGTGAGATTATTTGATTTCATTATATTTAGTTTATATTTAGATGTAACTTATTTGGGCTTGATGTGTAAAGTATTTGAAATTATCTTCAATACATGCTACACATTTATGGATTTGACACTTATAGGAAGCTTTTCTCGTTTTTTAAGAAGCTGGACAGCATTGCAGCAAATTAGACAATTGTACAAGAGCAACAACTCCAGAAAATGGGCTTAAAAATGTTATTGATTATGTCATAGTTCCTCGATCGATTTGCTCATCGATATTTGAAAATAAAAGTATTCAAACATTTACTAGTATAGTAAGTTTCTTGTGCTGCAGCAGGTAGTTTTACAGAAGTTAAATTAAACGCGGATCTGTCTCTTTAATGCTTAGCCTCTAGGTGTGTCTGATTTGGTATTATCTGAACCATGACTCGACATGTTCGGAGGAGGGTTATGTGGGCGTGTGAATGAGAGTGCATCAAAGTCCATTACCATAAACATTAGTCATATTTCACTCATCATAACCACTCAGAAGACTCTGCTAATGCTCGCGAGCGAAGGAAACAATACAGACCTTATTCTACAGCACCAGGAACACAATGCTATTTCAATAAACCAATAGAGAAATTCAGTACAATGTAGAGGGAGGGAACAGAGGCTTGGATTTCTCATACTGAATAATCTTCAGTTGTGTTCTGAGGAGGAACAAGAGCTTTTCTTTGCTGCTTATTGCCCCTTTAACACATCTGGAGGAGCTCAGGTGTTACACGGTGCTCGGTTCCTCTCTGGTGATATTTCTGGCGCTGACGTTTGTCCGGGGGCTGCATTGTTAAGAAAAATATGAAAAGCTAAGTTCAGGGGGCTCCAGATAAATATCCACATGTTTCATTAATAAATGCATTATTTGAGAATGTGCTCATCATTAGTGCTGGGACTGTCCTCATATTTCTGCACGTGTTGCTTTACTCAAGGCTAATTTAAGGTAATCCTTGGGTGTGCTCCCTGAGGAGTTCCTATAATAGTTCTTCATTAGTTCTAACCATACAAGGATCCCAAGCGTCCGCTCTACAGTGCTCCGGATGAACTCTGTGTTTACTCTTGTTTGTAATCAGTGCTCGCCATCTTCTCTGACTCTTCTCTAGGTGAGACTTCGAAGCTTTGCTGTGAACACAAGTGTTTTGGCAGCAAACAGGGACCAACGATAAAGGATAAAACGGTCATGAAAGGAGAAATGAAATGTGTGTAGCCATAAAGATGTCCTGGAGTGGATGCGTTTCACTTTGTACCAGGTTCAATAATAATAATAATAATAATAATAATAATAATAATAATAATACATTTTACTTGTTGGGACATTTCAAGCCACCCAAGGAAACCAAGGAGTATAGAGTAAATTTAATAAATAACAATAATTAACATTAATAATTGAACGAGGTTCAAACCTAAAACTGCATTCTGGCACTACAGCAAATATAACATTTTTCTTTGAGGGAAATTATACTCAAGTTTGGTATAGATTATCATAGATTTATATCAAAAGAACTGAAACCAAGAGCCCTTTATGCATTTATCAAGTTTTGAATAATATCATTATATGTAGAAATTATGTATAAATATGTATTTATTCAAGTTTATTTCTGTTTTCTTTTCAAATTGGCCAGAAATACCTCATGTAAATGAAGTTAAATGTAGCATGTGTTAAGTTCCGCTCTATCTATAGGAAACACTGGTTTCGTCTAGTCAGAGCTTCTTGGCCAGGACGTACCCACAACATCCAATCCCATCCCAATTTTCACTTGGTCCAACTCTGGCCTATACGTTCTGCCTCAGCTTGACACAAGTACCACCGTGAATTATGTATGAGCGGCCCAAGTCTCAGCCAATCTGATCTACAGCCAAGCATTACAAATGATCTCCATATGCCACTGCCAAACAATTGCCAGATGTGCCGGACAAATGGCAAACTTGTGCCAAAATGGCAAATGGTCATTAACACACTCCAGAAATTGAGGAAAACTCGTCCCAGATTGGTTGAAGCTGTTATAGCTGCAGATGGAGCTCCATGTCATGTTACACGTTGAGATGTAAAGCTCTTCTAATTCTGGCTTCGGAAAACACCTTGAATTCTGCTGTACAGGAAATTCCACAAGGAATAGAATTAAACTTGCCTTCCGTTAATACTGATGTAGATAAAGATGCTGATTGTGAATGTGTTTCCCAGCTCATCAGCTTCATCATCCTGATCTGTTACGCCGCCTCATATTATGGAGGGTATACAGCGGTCGCCATCTGTGAGATGATTTTCGCAATAATCTTCTTCGTTATCTACATGATGGAGCTGGACAAACAGTTCCTGGTGGTTAACTGGATGTGGAGCGTACGTACCACCTAGCATCTCTGTGTTCAGCACGTTTAACTTGATCTAAAAGTAGCTTTTTTTTCCTTTCAGGACCTGTTTCGTGCTATAATCGGAGCTGGTCTTTACCTCATCACCTCTCTGATCTGTGTGATCGGGGGAGCTGGGGACGGGGCTCGGATCGCAGGAGGGGTGAGACGTGTTTATTAACGCATTTACACAAACACAAGTTTTTCAGACTTCTTCTCTGATGCGATGGTCATACTGGGAGGTCAGTCATCACCCATAACTCTTGTTTTAGAAACTTTAGTAGCCTGATGGGCTGGCTCTGCTGCTCCAATAGGCGTGACGGAGCCTACTGCTCAGTTGGGGTCTATTTCCTCCAGCCAGCTGTCACAGTGTTTCCTGTTCACAACCGTCTCTGGGTTCCAGAAGATCAGTAAAGCTAACCGATCTTGAGTTCTTTAAGAAGGAAGATCATGACGGTGAAAGCTGGTAATCTGTGAGATCCTTCAGTAAGACGTGCAGCTGTTTCTCCTCATGCTCTTCATTTCTCAGATTACTCGATGCATCCCAAAAACACAGTTAGGAGTCAGAAAACTCTTAAAATCTCAAACATTAAATACACTATAATAGATTTATAATAATCTGTTCCTTTTATGAAGCATGTCATTAACAATAAACAGAACTCAACTGAACCCTAGAGCTTCTAGCGCCTGCACTCAGCTGCTCCGAGAGCGTTAGCTGCTGATCTTCATACCAGTGTCTGGTGCCATTTGTTCTCTGACTTTGAGTGTCCATCGAGTCAGGATTCTCTGTGGTGTAGCTTCTTGTTCTTACTCACGGTTATGTTGGCCATTCACTAGTTTCTACCCGGCAAAATACCAGACACCCAGGTAATGACCAGGCATCTGATGTAAGAAGAGAAAATCGCTTGCTGATATTCTCTCTATCTCTCTCTCTCGTTCTCTCTCTCTCACTCTCTCCCTTCTCTCACTCTCTCTCTCTCTCTATCTCTCTCTGTCTCTCTCTCCCTTCTCTCACTCTCTGTCTCTCTCTCTCTCTCTCTCTCTCTCTCTCTCTGTCTCTCTGTCCCATGTCAGGTGTTTGGTCTGCTGGCTGGCATCTTGTTTGCTTATGATTCCTACACGATCTACCTGGAGCTCAAGAGCAGCAGACAGCACAGTGCTGCCCCCACAGGTACCTCATGTCTATTTCACCCAATCCACAGACAAGTAGTAATTAGCTCAGAGCGCTCTAGTCTTGTTTCAGCCAAACTTAAGCCTTGTTCCTCGGGTTGTTCAGATTTGTTGCTACCGTTGGCTCGTGTCATTTGATCAGCTCGATGACGGTGTCGTCAGGAAACGTTCAGATATTTTGTGATCGAAATAATGTTAGCATTCCATCACGCCTAGCTTAGTAAGTAGAAACCACCCCTTTACTCAGGACCAGTTCAGAAAGCCGCTCTACGGAGAGTTCCTCCCTGCTGTGTACCCTCTCTTTAAAAGTTCTCCATACCTCTCGTTGAACAGGTCGCTGAGGATACAGCAGTTTTTCAAGAAAACCCTCGCTACTAATGCAATGCCAAATCTGTTACCATAGCAACTAACCTTAACTAACAGATTTATCACCCGTCTCCCCGTTCTATCCTCTCCCTGTGTTTCTAACAGACGACACCGTCTGAAACCACCTTCCCCAACACAGCATTAACAGCAACCAAAAACACGTCTGGAGAATGAATTCCTGAGGGGAAGGGTGATGTTTCCTGGAGAGCGGACGAGCGGAGGAATGTGAACTCCTCGTGAAGCACGGCGATGTTAAAAAGGGATTAAATGGTGAGAAAACAGCACAAAGGAAGCAAGAGCTGCTGCCATCCACAGATTGTGTTTTAAAGACACAGTGCACCCTAAAATCTCCTTATCTCATCCTTTGCTCACGCTTTAGTCCTCCGTGAGTTTTTGTTGAAAAACACCATTTTTAAACATTTCCTCTTGTCTCTCAATAAATAAAGTTTAGCATTTGTTTTGTTCTTGAAGGACTATCATTCTAAAATTAAAAAAGAAAACAAAGGTAACATTGTTCTGAACGCTGATTTTTTGCTGTAATAGGAACTTTCTGTCTAATTGTTTATTCCTGTTCTTGAGAGTTCTTGTCTAGAACCAGTTTGTTGTGTGTGGTTTTGTTGGGATTGGCAAAAATTAAACACATTTGATGTTAATCTCAGGTACAACAGAAGACTTTTCTGCTTTCTCACATGCTAATAATTAAAACAATAGCTAATTAAACTAAAACTTTTCTGAAGATGGTACAAATTTCCAATAAGTTCAGAAGGTTGATGGTTGTCTAGTTTAAGGGAAAAATACCAAGTTTAAACTGTTGCTATTTCTTGTTTCACGTTTAATGTTTACCGTTCCACTCTTTCTGAATTAAAGATGCAACTTGTTGCCATTTTTAAGCAACTTAAGAAATTTAAAATGACTTTTAAACTAAAATATATATATATATATATTGCTGTAGGTGCTTTGACATGTTTTGTTGTGTCACTGTTGTTTTTTTGCAAATGAAAATTTTCTGATATTAAATTAATACAGAGCTCCTAAAGTCCCAATGTTGCCCAGTTTTCATTGGTTGTATCCCAACTCTAATTCCTCCTACCCTTAATATTTGCCCCAACCATCACAACCTTTTAGGGGTTCTGTGTAAAACACAGAGATCTACCGGTGCCTCTTAGAATAACTCAGAACAGTGTTTTTACTCTGGGGATTTCCTATAAACTGCAGTGTTTGTCGATATTGATGCCTTACATGGTTTTAATAACACTTATATTTGAGGATCTTTACTGGCTGAAATGAAACTTAACAGCTCAGCATTTCTCTGTGTTTGTTCCAGCCAGGCTTCGTGTAGAAATCTGGTTTTGAAAACAAGGAATCACTTTTGCTTTGGAGTATTTTTCTGTTTGCTCTGAAGTATTTATGATCCTGAAGGGGATCATTCAGCAGGGTTTGGGTTGCCAGATACTCTTGTTTTTCAGACTTTTAGCAATGCAAGTATTACCTTAAAGACATTTCAATATTTAAGTTTAAATCAAAGTCAAAGCAGCAATAAAGATTTAAAGGCATTTCACTCCATTTACAAAGCTTGAGTGATTCAAAGCATTACTGACCCCAGCTAGAACTCTTAATGCTGGGTTTACTTGTTTATTAGTTGTTGTCAGTCAAATACTTAACTCATTTCATCCAGATTTGTGTATGTTTTTGTTGTTGTTCATGCGTTTCGAACTCAGCTCTACCCCAGCGATTACACATCAGCTGTTTGTTGTTTCAGTTTGACTGTTCTAATATTTAAAATAGACACAACTTTGAGATATTTTTGATAACATTCAATAAAGACCTGTATTAACTTGTAAACATGAGTGTTTTGAGGCTGAATGAATGTAGACGTTTGTGGCAAACACTCGCTGTAAAAGAAATGGTATGAGTAAGTGAGGGAACAATTGAGTAAATCCAACAGCGCCACCCTCGGGATTCCGACGGCAGATACCGGAAACACTCATTTAAAATCATGTTTTTAAAAACCATATTAACCAAATAATAAACTTGTGTCGGGTAAAGATCTGAGACAATTTAAGACAAACCTTTACATTGTCATTTTTCTACGTATTTGTGTTGCTGTGAATGTAAGCCACTAGATGGCAGCGTCTTCATGTTATTTTTAAATCACGATTCACACATTCGTCAGATTAGATTTCACATTAAATTTCAAAACAACTTTTATTATCATTTAAAATAATATCTAACTACAAACGGTTTTACCACATCTCTAATAAAGAACATTAAGTTAGTAGACAAATAAAATGTTGAAATGTACATCAGGTACAGTAAACATTGAATTCCTATTCTCCTCAACAAAGTTACTGTTCTGAAGAGCAAAAAGAAAAAGAATGGGTTTAATGAAAAATTGCATCCGTTCCCTTCTATTAGACCCAAGGCACTGTAGCTGACATTTCTCAGGATTTATTTTACTCCACGGTCCACAAAATGGATTGTCTCGATGGACTTCTATCTCCTTCTATCCCTCACCCATGGATTTGTTTCTTGGGAATGAACATTGCATGTAGTTTCTACGATCTTCTCTGAGACCTCTGGTTCAACCAGATCTTTGGGAAACTTCAGATGGGCCTGGACATGGGCTGGCTTGAGCAGAGGAACTTGGATTGTAATCCATGGCTGAAGTGTATTACTAATGTTAACCATTGAGACCATGGTCCCAGCTTTCTCCAGGTCATTAACCAGGTCTTCCCGTGTAGTTCTAGGCAGATCTCTCCCCTTTCTCTGAATCACCGATACTCCTTGAAGCGACATCTTGCACAGAGCCACAGTACAAAAAGATTATCTACATTTCTGAGCAAGCCGTTTTCAAATTCTTTCATTTCTGATAATTGCACCAATAGCACCATCTCAGCACTGTGCAAGTCTACAGTTTTGTCCCTGGTGACCAGATTATAATATTTTAGCGGGGTGGTTTAAGTAAAGTTTATTTTTTTTAATCATTTAATTTTGTGATTTTTAGTGAAAGATGTATTCGTTTACTGCACACAATATTTCAAGCCTTTATATATTTACATTTTGATCATTGATTAAAGAAAAAAAAACAAGCTGTATTTCACAAAATTAGAATATTTATATGACCTATAAAAAAAGATCTCAAATACAGGTTGCACTAGCACTAGCTCCCACATCCAGGAAGTGCGGGAAGGAAGCGTTTATAGAAGTGTTGTGATATTGGCCTTCTGCTTGTTTGGATTTTGAGGAACTCTGTTCCTCCTGTTCCTCTTGTTTCTCCATCGCAATTGATTCAGGTGCTGGTAGCTTTGGCCTTGGCCAAATCCTACTGGAAAATAAATTCATCAACATTTCGTGGTAGTGGGAAGCATGAAGTGCTTTACAAAACACAGTGGACCCACAGCAGCAGATGCCGTGACGCCCCAAACTGTGAGCCCTGTTGTTTTTGTTTCAGGAGTGACTTGACACATATCATTTCTCCTGCGTTGCTCCATGTCCTGCAGACGTCTGTATGTGGAGGTTCTTGATGCCCAGTTTTGAGACTTATGAGAGTCTCCTTTGAGTCTCCCTACAATTTCATTTGAGACTTTTCCAACTTATGGAGGGTGTCAGTGATGGTCTTCGCCAAGTCAGCTGTCTTCCACATGATTAATTGTATTGCTGGGCTTTCTAAAGATATTAAACGTTTGTGGTGTTGTTGTTTTTTTATCATAGATGAAACCAATAAAAACTTCAAATATTTCTCTTGATATGAAGTGAATTCACATCAACTTTCTTAAAAACGTTCCCTCAGATCTTTTGGCTAATAGTGGTCCATAAAAACGGTTAGTGAGAGGCAGAATTCCTGCGGGTAACCTGGTGATGAAATAAATCATGGAGTAATAATGGAAGTTAATGGTTTTAAATCGTGACTTTATGTAAATTCAGTCTCTCGCGGCTGAAGTGTGAAAAGCACAGATCTCTCCATTTACAGGTGTATCTAATACTTGTTTCCCTCAGTACTCCCGGTGGCTGTGTAATACATAAACAAGTGAATATCTGCTGTATTGTGCTTCTGGGAGCAGAGCGGAGCGCGGATGAGAAGGAGCTCAGGGGGCGCTCCGGGAGCTCGCTCCTCCTCGCCACAGTTAAGCACTTGTCCTGTAGGTGTAGCCCGTCTGCTGGAGGACTTCAAGGGCAACTTCTGGAGTTTAACTCGGCTCGGAGACCCCGCAGGCCGAAAACACTGACTCTCGGTGACGACCGGAGCGGAGTGTGGGTAACGCGAGGAATGCGGCGTCCCGCCTGAAGCGCTGCTCCCGCCGCCGCCGCGATGTTCTCCCGCGGCTCGAAGAAGCGCCGCTCCAACCGCTCGGTGAGTTTCTCAAACCCCCCTGAAACCAAGCGTTTAACACGACGTAACGGGCTTTAACCGATTGTTTGATTGAGACGCGTGAGCGAATATTGCGCGGTTTGTGGATTTAAGGCGCTATTTTAAACTCGGTGACCGAAAGTTCCTCCGATGTTTTCACGGGAGCTGAGGGGGAAAAGAAGCCCTTCGATCCATGTGCTCGTGTTAACCACAATCAGTGCTGTTTCGGGAGTAATTTATGCCACTTTCGCTCATATTATGGGCTTTAAGAAACAAAAAGACACTTTTCGCCATCCGGTTAACTATTGTTTTCAAGAGGCGTGGCTTATTTTTGCCTACGTCACTCTTACCTGTTCAGGTGACGCCATTGATGCATGTGCTTTATTTAAACATTAGAACATTAACTACTACCTTTCTTTATTAGGACATGAATAAAACAAGCGCTAACGTATGAAGTTCTTTATTAATGTTAATTTATCATTGCTTTCAGATAATTAATGACGTGCTCTTTAGGTAAAATCAATAGGTTTACATTTTACCTCTTTCAAGATGTTTCTATAAAGTACAATTAAATAAAAATAAGGGACTTATTTTGGTGAAAACTGATAATATAATATAATATAATATAATTCTTATAACCACCATTCTTTCCCAAGTCGTGCATCAAATTAATGTGAAAATTGGTCAAAAGATGCAAAATCTTGATGCCAATTACACGTGGTGATGGTAAATAGTCCACAAGAGATGAATATTTTTTTCTGGTCTTTTCATTTTTTTTTTACTTATTGAGCTAAAATAAATAATCTCAATTATAATATCACAGAACACTTCTCATGGCAACAATCAAGAGCAAATTTCCCCCTTGGGTGGAGACAGGAAGACACCACTTCCTGTCTCCCTGCCAGAGACCAGACATAGAGGTGGAAGCTCCTCTCGCTCTACCTCTACTGTAGATGATTTATGAGCTTGTTTACCTTCTCTTCTCTGAACAAACCTGTGGAACGTGATATTTCTTTAAAGTGCTACTTTAATATTAAAGCTAAAATAAAACACTAAACCCTTGGATCTACTGTTGAAATCAATATTCTAAAGTGAAAGAGTTGAATAAATAACTTTTTTTTGTGTGAGTGAGATGGTCAGGTTTCTTCTGAGACCTCCGTGATGTTTCCTCACTCTCTTGTTTTGGGAACGATCCGGCGTTTCTCACACTTTCTGCAGGGTTCTCCTCGCTGTGTGAGGGCCGACCAGGTGTTTGGATTTATTGCCCTTCCGAGGCACGCCAGAGATTTCAACAACGCCGCGCAGCTTTGAAGAACAAGTTCTGGCTGTTATTGCTTTATTTGCTCCACAGACCGCAGAAGAGCCTGGAGCTCCGCTGAGCGCTAGAGATGCTAACGAGACGCCTTTGCTCAGAGATCAGCGTGAGATGTTGAACGTTAACTCAAGCCTCTTGTTTCTCTCATAGACGGGGGCTGAGGATCCCGACCGCGGCCAGCCATGCATGCGCTGCGGGGAGCAGTGTCCAGGCTTCAGCATGCACGGGTGGAGGTAAGTCCTGGTCTGGTTTAGAGAAGAGCACCCTCAGCTGAACCCTTCTGGCCTGATCCGGAACGTGGCGCGCTCAGACACAACATCTTTACTTATCGCTTTAGTTTATAAAATAAGGTGCTGGAGGAAGAGGAAGGATGGAGGACGCTGCTGATGGTGAGGATCACACGAGTCCTGAGAGAAACCTGAGGTTGTGATCAGATATCAGGAGCTGGGCAGAAGAACCGCAGCGTTTACATCGAGCGCACCTCACTGTCAAAATGTTCACAATGTTCTTTTTCAATCATCCGTTGGGGATAAGGTTGTGCTCTTTAAACCTTTCGCTCAGCAGCAAATGACCTGCTTCGAATACGATTATTGTGATTATCAGCTGAACGGAAAGGAATGATCAAACCTCCCAGCGCTGGTTAAAGTTAAACGCTGTATTTCTGAGCTCATGGCCTCGGGAGATCTGAAGATGTTTGAGTCCTGAGCTTTAGATTACACCTCCATGTGATTAATCTTAGAAGCCATCTAAACAAGAATCCAAAGCATGGTTTGTGACGTTAATATGTGACAGATGTTCATCCTCATTTCTGAGGCAGCGAGAACACAAATGAGCCACGGATCTGGTTTATACTCTGGCTTGTTCTTTATGGTCAGGGGGTCAAAGCTCGTCATGTTTGATAAAACACAACATAAACAAGGTTTTGTTTTCTGTGTCCTGGACCCGTCTCTGCTGAAACTGCTGCTGCAGGGCGATACATTTACTTCAAGCTTTCCTCGCGTCGTTCAGATCTCTGCAGAGCGAGATTTGCTTCATGCGTCTCAATCAATTGGTCCAAGATCCACAAATGACCACAAAGATAAATCAGATCCAAGCAGTGATCGAAGGTCTCAAGCACAAACATTTCAGGACAAAATGGCCAGATCACCAGGTGGCGCTATGCAGTAGGTTGTTTAGGAATGGTTCATTAACACACGTTTAATCCCAATCAGACGCTGTAGACAGAGTTATAACTACTTCACAAAAGTGAATCATTTCTAAAGGATTTAATTTTTCACGGGCCGCGGGTGCACATACTTTATCATCCCACACGCTTTAGGATGAGATGGATTCATTTCGAGATCTCTCGGAGGAGTTGGCCATTTTCTGCAAAATAACGGACTTCCTGTAAACGTGATTCTACAAGTATACCACACGCGCGTGTTTCATTCACCTACGACAAACTGTTAGCGCACAAAAAGCTCGATAGATTAGGTGGCGCTATAGACCCACTTTTTGAACCCCTATCAGATGTACATTTTCAGCAGTTGTGACCTGAACATAATTCTGTGACTTTTCGAGATCGTTTAGACCCTCAAAACTGTGCCGAAAGTTTCAAAACAGACAAATAATAATTCCAGCTTATATTTGTGAAACATACAAAAGTTGTGTAGAACATGTAAATGTTTCACAAATATAAGATGGTCTGGAACAGTGTGTGGAGCGGGCTCGTGCTGTGTACCACACTCGCCCACTGTAAAAACTCTGTGCCAACGTTTATTTAATCTGCCAACCTACCTGTTATTTTCTTCCTTCCCCCGCTCATCCAGCCGTCTGGCCCCCTATTCTGTGTCCTAATCCCTCCTGTCAGGCTAACAAGATTAGCGCTTCGGCTGCCAACACAGCTGGAACAGAGCCGTCAGACGCAGACGCCGTATTCCCTGTCTCTCTGTTCAGATCAGCGCGTGGTGAAATCCTCTCGTCGTTAGGCTGCTAGCGTTCTGATAAACATTATTTATTTGTAATTCATTGGGCGAGAGGCGGGGGTACACCCTGGACAGTGCATCGCAGGGCAACACACACGTTCACACCTGAGGGGAATTTAGATTATTCTATAAACCTGCCGCATGTTTTTGGGATTGTGGGGGAAACCAGAGTACCCCGAGGAAAGCACCGGGAGAACATGCAAACTCCTTCCAGGAAGGTCACTTTTCATTTGCAAACAATTCACAGAGTGCTACAATAAAAACCATATACGAAAAAATGAATGTAAACGGGCTAAAAATTAAAAAAAAATCTCACCACTGTTTGGGGACTGAGAGATATACAACAAATTTCATTGTAATTCTGGCTAATTTCTATGCAGTCAACAATAAAAGCTTCATGAAATGGAAAGAAACGTTAGAAGAAACAATTTAACCTTTTGCAAAGATGCATCTTCTGATGCTCAGCCAGGGCACG
The DNA here is from genome assembly GCA_007224835.1 of Danionella cerebrum. Taxonomy (NCBI): domain Eukaryota; kingdom Metazoa; phylum Chordata; class Actinopteri; order Cypriniformes; family Danionidae; genus Danionella; species Danionella cerebrum. Next base: position 65,613 of record SRMA01025069.1, on the reverse strand, counting down.
TCGTCGTCAGTGATGTCATTACATATTTTATATTGTTAGGGAGCTGTTTGTGTGGGGGCGGCACGGTGGCGCAGTGGTTAGCACCGGTTGCTGGTTTGAGACTCATTTTGTGCCCTTCCTGCATTTTACTCAGTTCTTGAACTCTTGTTGACGGAAGAGCCAGATGCTGAGCGCTAAAATGTTTTCTGTGGGCATTGTGCTTGGAGGAATTAAGGGATTGGCAGCTGTGTGTGACATCACCATATGCATATGAACATCTGGATGCTGACGCAGGGTCAAGCCGGCTTTTGTTGGTTGATGCCTGATGCTCATGCTAAACATTGACAGAGCCACCGGGAGCGCGTTCTAATCTCTGCTTGTCCTCTTCTGAGAAGCTAGAGCTCAATCAAAGCTGCGTTTGCTATGTTTCATAATCCAGAGGCTCAGAGCGCATCACACCTCGGATTCATGTCTCCCGGGATAACCCCAAAGGGATCTGGCAACCAAAAATCTCAATTAATGTTTGGCTTGGCTTCGTTAATAGGAAAGGGTGAGTGCATTTCTGTTTTCACGCGACGAGTGTCGCACAAATGTGCTTTTTCCAGATTATAACCACAGCGCCGAGTGCATCGTGTGATTGGTTTTGGTACAGCTACAAGAGGGTGGGGGGGGGGTGCTCAAATGAACAGAGAAACAAACGTAATGGATTTTGGAAGTATTTACAACAGGCCTTTGAATCTCTCGACGTATTGCTCTTTGTTATTGATGTTCTAGAGCAGCACGTCAGCGCATCATCAGAGTGTTGTGCTTTTAGTTTCCCACTTTACATTTACTTGAAATGTGCAGAGTATTGCGAAACTTGCCAGAGATTTCGATGAAACCGAACGACTGGCTTTAAGAGAAGTCCGCAGAGAGATTAATCCTCGTCCCGTCTCCAAACACGCTGGTGATATTCCCACGATATCAGCTCGTTTCTTTTTACAGACTCGGCTCGACCCATTTCTTCAGAGCGGTTTGTTGGTGAGCACCAAACGATTCAAACGCTATGAAGACGACACATTCTGGCACACAGTCTGGAAATGTTTGAAGCAGTGATTTAGAGCCTCTAGATAAACACGGGATTCCGGGTCACAGGGAGGCCGATGACGTTTCTATAGAAGGGCTTTCTTCTCCTCTAGCTTTAGAATAAAGCCAGTGCTCGTGTTCGACGCGAGTGCATCCTGCAGAAATAGAACCACCTCCAAGCATCACACTGACGGAGGTTCTCTTGGCTCGTCTATCAAAGCCCTCGCTCCTCGTGAACGCAGGATGAGGAGTTATGTATATATGTAGCAACCCCTAGAAGGTCCTTATTCCTGCGTCTCCTAGCGTCGAGAGTGTTGGTTTCACTGGTTTCTCTCGTTTCATTTCTCCTCAGGAAGATCTGTGTGCATTGTAAGTGTGTTCGTGAGGAGCATGTCGTGCGTTCAGTCCCTGGGCAGCTGGAGAGGATGATGATGAAGCTTGTCTCAGACTTCCACAGACATTCCATCTCAGACGACGACTCGGGCTGCGCCTCAGAGGAGTATGCCTGGGTACCCCCCGGGATCAAACCGGAGCAGGTGAGCAGACCGGGACGATTACACTGGAGGGTTTTGTGTGGTATGCTCTCTGTGAGGTCATGGAGCATGGACGGGTTTGAGGAGTCTGAGGTTGGATTTGGATGGTTGAGAAGGTGAGATGAAACTCTGTCTGATGTGCATCACTCTCTTTCATCCGTTAACGTCTAGGTCTATCAGTACTTCAGTTGTCTTCCAGAGGACAGAATTCCCTACGTCAACAGCCCAGGAGAGCAATATCGTATCAAACAGCTCCTCCACCAGCTGCCAGCCCACGACAGCGAGGTGCAATTCCTCCCTGAGACTGCAGGCTCCTTCTGAAAGGCAGCAGTATAAATAATGACTGTGTTTGCATCTGCAGCCGCAGTACTGTAACTCTCTGGATGAAGGAGAGAAGAAGGAGCTGAGGTTGTTCAGCCAGCAGAGGAAGAGAGAGAATCTGGGCCGAGGCATCGTGAGACTCTTCCCAGTCACCATGACTGGAGCCATCTGTCAACAGGTAGAGGAGGAGAGACGGTTGCCTCCACAGAACTTAAAAGGAAGCTAGAAAATAAAGGAGAGTAAAGGGTAAAGCTTTCGTTGTGTGTTCTCTGGGGTTCCGTGTCAGTGTGGCGGGCAGATCTGCGGCGGTGACATAGCTGTGTTTGCGTCACGGGTGGGTCACGGCTCGTGCTGGCATCCCCAATGCTTCCAGTGCTCTTCCTGTCAGGAGCTGCTGGTCGACCTCATCTACTTCTACCAGGACGGAGAGATCTACTGTGGACGGCACCACGCGGAGCGCAAGAAACCCCGCTGCCAGGCCTGCGACGAGGTGACCCTCTCGACCCGTACCTCAGATTACCTCTAGCTTTGAAGTTCGGTTGCAGTTTATTGCGTGTTAACGTAATCACCGTAAGATGCTCCATCATCACGAGCCGCACTAGTAGCTGCGCTGACATAGCTCCGCCTCTTCCTCTGTGTGTTTGTTCAGATCATCTTTGCGGACGAGTGCACGGAAGCGGAGGGTCGGCACTGGCACATGAAGCACTTCTGCTGCTTCGAGTGTGAGGCGGCGCTGGGAGGCCAGAGGTACATCATGAGAGAGAGCCGGCCGTACTGCTGCCGCTGCTACCAGGCTCTGTACGCCGAGTACTGCGATGCCTGCGGCGAGCACATCGGTGAGGAAACCTCGAGCTCGCGGAGCATCAGAAGCTCCAGGTTTATTAAAGATAAAATCCCTGGGATGCCTTTCTCCCCATGGTGATGGTCCTCGTGCTTTTAATGTGTCTGCAGGTCTAGACGAGGGTCAGATGACGTACGAGGGGCAGCACTGGCACGCGTCCGAGCGGTGTTTCTGCTGTGCCCGCTGTGAGCGCCCCCTGCTGGGCAGAGCATTCCTCCCCCGCGGCGGGCTCATCTTCTGCTCGCGCTCCTGCTCGCTGCCCGAACATCCCCTAGATCCTGTCTCCTGCGACCCAAGTGCAAACAGCCCGCTGCAGCAGCACAGCAGTTCCTCTGCCTGGCCACCAGGGGGAGTTAGCACCTTCAGGAAGAACGCTGGAGGACCGGCAGCTGACACAGAGCTCCACCACCTGGAGAGCAGAGGTGCAGAGCTTACTTTGATTTGAAGCACAGGTTATGAAGAGCTTCACAGGTGCAAATTGAGGTTGAGGTTCGTCAGTGGAACGTGTTCCAGCATCAATCTCTGGATCTGGCTTCTCGAGGATAGAAAAGCAGCAGTCGTCGAGCTTTCAATGTACTTGTTAGTGCCTCTTTTACATCGATGATGTAATGTTGTGATGCAAAAAGGTGTACATTATATTTTTTTGCTCTAAGGTAGATTTTTTTTCCCCGCCCATCACTGGCGACTGAAACACATCTGACCAATCACAATGCAGCTTGTTGCTAGACTACGCGACTAATGAACATTATTCATTGTTGAGCGATTAATCAGTTTTGTGGCAGCAGACGGCTACAAATGTGGACTTAGAGGAGTGTTCCGCTTGTTTGATCAGACAGATTGACTGTCTAGGAAGATAATGTCTATATCCTAATTTCAGGTGTTCACACCTCGTTTCCTCCTCTTCCCGGTGTTGACGCTCTCCCGTACGAAAGCACAAGCACTTCCTGTCTGCTGAGCCCTGCAGCTAATGAGAGCGCAGCAGGGTTTAGCCCGGACCAATCAGAGAGCGGCATGCATCGGGGGAATCATCACATGGAGCTGAACGGATACGCAGAGTTCGGCCCTTTCCCTCCGAGCTGCACCTCAAGGGGCACCTCCACTGCTGTGGATTGTGGGAAAGCCATGGAGAGCTACGGAGCAGGTTTGTCACAGTTTTACACCCGAATAAAGTTCTGCCCTCGTTCCCATTAATAAAATGAAAATGCAGCTACATCGACACAGGGGAAATGATAAAATCTGAGCGCTCTCCGTCTGCCGCAGAGATCCCTCCTCAGAACGAGTCTGTGGATGAGTTTGAGGACTTGACTGACGCAGACTCCTTCCCTCCTCCTCCCCCGCCGGTGTTCTGCGAGGCCTCTGATTGGTCGACGTTTTCTGCGGAGGAGCTTCCACCAGCTCCGTTGCGCAGCAGCACAGCCCGTGTCAGCTTCAGAGAGCCAATCAGCTGCAGCTATTCGGTGGAGGAGGAGGATTGGGAGGAAGAGGAGCCGGAGAGTAAGGAGGAGGAACCTGAGGAGGAAGGGGAGGACGAAGAGGGGAGTTTGGGACACAGGCTGCGCTTCTGCACTAAAGTAACATCTGGAATGGATCAGCTGGGTGAGATGAACCTCGTTTGTTGAGAAGTGACAGGAAATGGGATGTAGATGTAGTTTACGTTTCGATAGAGTAGCGTTTAGTTTGTTTTTGTTAGTACAATTCGTTGACACTGTTCCCGATAAATGATCAGATCGGAACCAGTTCCGTCACTCACCAAAAGGTGGCAGCAGTCAACGATTCCACACACAGGACACTTTTAAAAGTGAGAGCAGAATAAAACCTGAATATTTTCTGTTGTTTTTCTTCCTGTGTTTGTTTTCATTTAGTTTGTGATTTTGTTTTTTTTTTCCTTCTAGATTTTTCTTGCATTTTTTTTCTTTGCCTCTAACTCGCTGTAGTTGTTTTTCTTTTCATTTTTTTCTCTTAATTTATTTCTGATATTGCTGTTTAGTTCTGAAATATTTAGTCGAAAGCATGATGAAAATGATGGAAACCAGCAGTTGTTGATCCTGGAATGTTCTCTGCAGATGGTTCGTACCGCTGTAGTTTCCGGCAGGGGAGCGCTGGACACCTCCCCTCAGAGAACCGCGACCGACCTCACCTGGAGACCCTTGGAGGGAACCGCAGACGGCCCGCTGGAGCCAGACATGAGGACTCCTGTTCCACCTGCTCCTCCTCTTCTGAGTCAGAGGAGGAAGGCTTCTTTTTAGGAGAACGTATTCCTCTGCCACCACAGCTGAGCGGTGGACATAGGGATGGGGATGAGGAGGAGCGCACAGGAGGAAGCTTAGGGAGGAGGATGCTGACACTCAGCCGAAAAGAGAAGGATAAGAACTGCATTCTCTCCTGATGCTGAAGTTCTGATCCGTGTGGAACTAATCTGATATTAGCTTCCTGTTCTGTTCACGAGCTTCAGGTGCTCACTCTCCTGCTCCCTCCGGAACATGAACAGTGAGGTAATGCTTCGAGGGAAATACCATAACACAGTTATTTTTATTTTTATTTTTTTTATTTAAAATGGACAGATTACAGATGAGATGAATATCTTCTGATTGAAGCACATCTACAAACTGGTTCCTCAAGCAGCTGACCATCCTCAATGGGGAGGGGCTGCAAACACCTTATGACATCACTAATCATCACTTTCTGAACTTCATCTTTTCCGGAGCTGGCTCCATTAAAAGTCACCGGTTTTAAACCAGAAGCAGGATCAGGATCGGGAGGCTGAGGGGTTCTGCGCTCTGATGTTACTCAAAGAGGAACCTCCCGTTTAGAGTAACAGAAGAGCTTTACTGACTCAAGAGAAGTGAAGAGAAGGTGCTGCAGGGGAACATCACCCTCTCTGAGCTTCCTGACCTCCTTCAGCTCCTGGGTGAGCTTCTGTGTTTAAACACAAACCAAGAGTAAATCTGCCATGAGCAGGTTCCAATCAGAAGCGTTCTGTGTTCAGGAGAATGTAAGCGGCTCGGAACCCAATGAAGCATCCTTTTGTCTCCTCTTCAGCTCTTCTGAATGTCAAGATCATCCTTTTGTTCCTAAAGGAGTTTAGAGAAAGACTTGAGTTTGAGGTTGTTGCTAGAAGTATATTTTTATAAACGAGGTGATGGTTCGTGTTCATGTGAGAAGAGACTTTCTGAATAGAAAAATAAAACATTTAAAGATGTTTGCTGTTCTTTTTCAAGCTACAGTATGGTCAGATAATGTTTAGGTTTGATTGTGATACAGTTTTAATGTTCACATTATATCAGCAGAGATAAACAACACATTTGTAATGGATGTTGTAAAATCTGATTACAGTTCCAGTCAGTTCCTTTATGTTTTTACATTCACATGCTTCAAAAACCAATGAAGAATGGACATCACTGTCATTAACCTAAACTAGATTCTACAAATCATATTATTTTATTTTAAATCCTCTCTTATATCCTTACGAAGTTGATAAGATGAGGTTTATGTATTTTGTTATAAAAGTTGATGTTTTAGAAAAGCATTTATTATTATTATGCTAACATAATAAACATACAGTATTAACATTTATTATGTTTTTACTTTGGCACATGGCTCCGACTTCCGGTTTAGTGATTGAGTTCCTGATTGGAGGACACCTGAGCAAGCGCTCGATACTTTGAGTTGCGGAGATAAACCGGTTCAACCAGACCTTGTTACTGTCGTCGCAACACAAACTGCGCACCACAGGACGATTTTACTGTTTTAACTCTATTTAACCATTTCAACCCTCAAATGTGATTCATAAAAAGCGGGGTCTTCGAGATTCTTGAGGAGACCGCAGGTAAGCGTTTGTACACCTTAAAACAAAATGGCGGACGGTGTTTTCCTCCGTGTCTCTAGATTCTTTGCGTTTTTTGTTTTATTTCACGAAGAATTGGTTGAATCTGACGCTTGATTAAAAAAAAACACTTTGGTGTCAATGTTTGTTTTTTAATAGCAAACGATTGGACTTTAATGAATTAAAAACGAATCATTCAAATAGTGATATTGGGACCAAAACTAAAAACGTGTTTAAAAAATTAAATTGTTCTATAGTATTTATAAAATTGATGTTTTTGCACCCACAAAAAGCATTTAAAATGTATTATTAATATTATTCGTGTTTTACATGCTGATAATTATTTTGTTAATTATTTCACATTTATTTACTTTTCCATCTATTGTTTCTTTATAGAGCAAAGTTGTCCGTGTGAGTAAATTTGTTCTTTAAAAGTTGTCATTGTTATGAGGTTAAAAACTCTTTGTGTCCTGAAAAGTGTTGCATTGAATATATTTGTTGACTTCTTACATAAACACCCACAGAGCTTATGTTGAAAATAGTTTCACCACAAGGCGAACCATAAACTGTTCTTAATTAAGACCTTTGTTCAAGCAGAGGGAGCATGTGTTTTTCTGTTTTCAGATATATTGAGAGTTATTTTCTTATTATTCTCTTCTGGCTTGGTTCACAGCGGCTGTCATTGTTTCTTGAGACCCAGTATCTGCAGGGGACAAAATAAGTTTGTTGTTCCTTATTTCTGTTGTGATCGTCAATCTCTTGCTTCCTTCATGCAGAGACAAGTCGAATCTCGTCCCTGAAATCTTTACTTTCGTTTCTTCCCTTGTCTCACTGGGGGCGGCACATTCTCATTAGATGCAATGATATTTTTTTATTCCATAAAGTATTAGATAACACGTGGTGATGTCAGAACTGATTGATTTTGTATGTTTTCCTTCTGATTGCTTTAAGGCTATTTTCATTATTTTGTAGCATTTTTCTGTCGAGCTCAGGCAGAAAGAGAAGCTCACTGGAAGCGTTTAAGAGTCGACAGAGGGATGGATGGATGGATGGATGGGGCTCTGTTCTTTAACCCCAGGTGGAGCTGCTGAAGGAATGTTAGCTGTGCAGAGCAGAATGTTCATGGTCCCATTACGCCTTCATCCTGAAGTAATATTTTAACAGAATTGAGGAGAAAGAAAATCAGAAATACCCTCGAGTTAATCAGTCACATGCGGAGTGAGTGAAACAGACACCGGGCTCACATTCCTGCGCCGTGGACTCCTGTAACTACCTCAGAGAGAAACGTTTCTGCCGTGTGAAGCTGATGTGAAAATGTTAAAAATTACTGTGCACGACTGGCTTGATAAAACATCAGGGAGAAACACCAAAGAGTGATTGATCCGAAGCTCTGTCTTTAGTAAATAGTGTCTGTTCAGCACATATCTTTTAATTAATTATTCTACAAAACATATCATTTCTAATAGGAAATTTTTCAACGATGTGGAACTAAAGTTTAAGTCTCTGGGCTGCTTCCATGGGTTTCCATCCTCAGCTCAGAGCTGGTCTGTGTAAGATGTATGAGATATTGAAGGAGAACTGCGTTTCCTTGATGCACAACAACGCTGATCAATCCTTGGAATAAACATCTTGATGGGGCTAGTTATGAAAAAACTCTTGCAGACATCGTCACATTGTCTCTTGACCTTTTTTATCAAAAGAGCAGCAGGTTGACTTGCTGAATGTCTGCTGATTCTGATGTTCTCCGTTCCTCAGGCCTCAGATATCTCCACTGGATGAATGTGGAGGTGTGATAATTCCCAAAGATGTCTACAGACACTCTCCAGGCATCTCCTCGGAGAAGGCTGCCAATTTCTCCTGGAACAAGTCGCAACCTAGTGTATGGTTTTGCCATCAGATCATCTCCCGGGTCGCATAAACCAAGTGCAGTTGAACGTTTGGAAGCAGACAAGGCCAAGTATGTCAAGAGCCAGCAGGTAGCTTTGAAGAAACAGCAGCCGGTGACCTGTCCCCCCAATAACAGCCAAAACGGACTCATTTCTCACCCGCAATCGAGGAAGGTCCTGGCAAGACCCATTGAAACGCCACAGCTTAACTTGGAGCATCTTTGCCAACTAATCGATGGAGTTGGTGATAGTACTGTTCCTGGTGACTGCAGTAGCAACGATCAAGCTCCTGCACAGCCGTTTGAGGTGCACCCTCAAGTTTTGGAAGAAACTTCAGTTGCGTTGATTTGTGAAAGACCATCAATAGAAACCACAGGATGCCCTGTCATGACCGTTCGTAGAGTCGACGTCAGGCCGCAGTTGCCTCAGAACCAGATGGCTGGAAGACCACAGCTACCAAACCACTCACAATCTTCACCAGCCCATCCACGGATGCCTATGCATCTCCTGCAACTCCTCAGACCCTACAAACCAAATCCACAACCATTTGATTTCAAGCGTCTCCAAAACGTTGCAAACCCCACCAGAGGTCCTGTGAAACTGCTGAATGGTTTTGAGCAAACCTCAACGCCTTCCAAATCTCCATCAACCCCCTCCATACCTCCACCGACAAATCCAGAACAATCAAGTCCTTCTCCCTCGCCTCTTACACCAAGCTCCGTTTCCTTGTTCCTCGCCAAAAATGAAATCCAGTCTCCTCCATCCCCAGCCTTCACTCGCCGCTCATCGACAAGCACTCGCAAGCGTCCGTCTCTGACTCGATCTAAATCTGACCTGAGCGACTGCTTCTCCAGAGCTGGGGCAGAACTCGAGCGCTTCTTTAACTATTGTGGTCTCGACCCGTCAGATTTAGAAGAGCTTGCGCGACCGGGTTCAGACATTGTGTCTGTTTCGCATCTTCGTAGTGCCAGTGCCCCGGCATCTGAGCAGACTGCTGAGGGTGAAGAGGAGGAGGAGGAGGAGGAGGAAGCTTCTAAAGAGGAACAGCCTGTGGTTTCTGTCATTGAGAAGAACGCTCGTGTGATCAAGTGGCTTTACGGGATGCGGCAAGCTAAAGAGAGTCCAAAGGTTGTCAGTATGTAGCGGGAGACTTACAGATGGTTATGCTTTGTGTTCAGTATTTGGCTCCAATCAGAACATCCCTGGTGGTGGTGCTATCTGCCGTCATTTATAATGTCGAAAGGGACCTGTTTACTCTTGTTTTTACTTTTCAAAGTGAACATTCTAATCCAATAAAGCTTATGAAACTCAAACGTGTCCTGCTACCTTCTAGTCTCCTTTTGGTGAAACTGGTTATCTGCTTATGGGGTTTTCAGAGGTGGGTGCCTAGACTAGAGTATTTGTTATTTAAATTTGTTGGTACCTCTGCGTAGCTGTATAAAGAACAAAGTGATGCAGGGTGAAAGATCTAACCTGAAAGTTAATCGTACTCTATCATTGCAGAATTGTCATTAATATTTGTAATTACCTGTGCAGTGTGTGTTGATAAAAGTAAAATTATGTTAAACTAAACGTACACAGCTTTACATACACTAAACTTCATGCTTAAATTATTTACATACTTTATATTGTGGATGTAAAAAAATAAAACTGTAGCCATCCACAGGGCGGCGATAGCGTTACTTTTGTCAATTTGCTGGCCGTGTGAGACACTTGTGAGCGTGTTCGCGTCATGCTCTTCTTCTCTACCTCGATGACTGCTGTCAGATCCTGATATTACTCTCTAGTGCTATAGTGTTGCAGGGGCTGATAACATTTTCGTTGTCAGTGCTGCTGACGTTAACTCATTGTTTAGTGGAATTTTATTCTACATTTGAACTCAAAAATACAATCTCACGTTACCCCAGGTTGAGATATCAGGTGTGTTTCCGTTTTGAAAACTCAACCAGTGATGGTGCTGTTAGCATTAGCTTAGCATAGATCACCGGAACCAATGAGACCAGTGGCATTCTGAAATGATTCAGCTGTGACCAACTTTCTCTGTAAATATCATCATCAAAGACTCACTCATGTGCGATTTCATGGATTCCATATTAAATGAAAACATCTCAGGTTCCAAACTGCTCCACTTTTGTAAAAGATTGAATGGTTGAGAAGATGACTAGCTAACGTTCTGTTTAGCGTCTGAGGTCGTTGCTCTGTTTCTATGGTGACGCACAGTGTGTTCTGATAGAATTGGTAAAATGTGATGCGGACAGTGAGAGCAATTTTGGGTTGAAAGATTTCCTTTCAGTGTTGTATGGAGATCCATTAAGCTACTGTTAGATCCTTCGTGAAATATGTGAATAATGAAATTTCCTTCCAAAACTATCACTAAGTGAAGACAGATTTTGGTTTAAGGGTTTGGGGTCAGTCTCAATCCAAACCGAGATGCTGTTTTAAAATCTGTTTTACAGTCTGATCTGAATAATTGAAATAATAAAACCATTTAGAACTTGCTAAAGTGGTTTTCTTTATCTCGTGGCTATTCTTTATAGAGTGGTACACATAGTGCCCTGCAATCGTTCCTCTGTTAGCATCCAGTTCTTCTCTGAGATATGATGATGATGATGATGATGATGATGATGATGATGATGATGGAGGGCAGTTTGCTCTGGGGGTGGATGGATGTCTGGCTGTGTGCTTGTCTGCATCATTAGCATGAGGATGATTAGCATGTCGCAGTGCAGTGTGGCGTCTCTGTGATGTTCTCGTGGTGTTCCTCTGAGAGTGACTGACTGAGTGGGAGGCTGGGAGGGAGAGTAGGCGTTAGTTCTGCTGATTCAAGGGCAGATGCTGTGGGTGTTGAACAGAGTGAGATCAATCCTCCGAGAGGAGAACACTCGCTTCACTCCCAAACTCTGTAGCTTGCTAACCAGGACTCATGAAGTGCTTCAAGATGCTAGCACTTCTTACTCATCGTTTACTAGTTTAGCCACACACTCGTGTATATTACCACTCATTTACTTAAAATGCTATGAATTCTTTGTTCAATGTACTTTTTGTGTCTTTGCCATGTTCATAAAACAAATCTCTTTAAAATGATCTGATGTAATATGCTGGAATTCTCAAAGCACACCATCAATACTTAAATATTTAATACATCAATACTTCATTTAAGGACAAGATATGGTTGAAAAAAGGTGTAAAGATAACTGCACCCTGGAGATGATTGTTAAACAAAACCTTTTGAAAATATTGGTTCATAAATCTGTCTGCGTTTGTCAGTCACATGCTGTGTGACAGTGTTGGTCAGTAAACATCTACAGGGCTTTCATCTTTTAGTGATATAAAATGAGTAACTTTGATGAGCTAGAGAGCGGAGGAATCAAACGCCTGCCGAATACAACCGGATAAAAAGAGCTGAAATTCAGAAGCTGCAATGATAGCTGCCATCACCTGCTGCTCACCAAAGAGAAAAGCTTCTGCCGGGCAGATTTCACTTTGTGAGTTAAATGTTAATTCATTCAGTATTATACATGTCACAGAAATATAGATGAACTGCAAATGGATCAATGCGTTCAACGTAACGGAAAATAGTACAAGATGAATAAAGCGACTTGTCTGCTGTGCTTCAATATAGTCGATGACTAGGTTTTTGTCGCTGTTTTTTTTTTTTTGTTAATTTCACACAAACTATTCTTTATGTTGATGGAATGAATTCATGTCATTTTGAAGAAAATTGACCATGGATTATAGCATTTTGTGGGGAAAAATAAAATAGTCATTTAAATAAAAGTTTAAAATGACCCTCAACCACGCCCCCCTTCGATATTATTGGACACCTCACACTTCGGGGTAAAGTTAGCGTTAGGGTTTTGGTTCAATGCTACTACCGCATTTGGGTTAGGGTTTGGAATATGGCTATGGCTAGGTTTTGGGTTATGGCTAGAGTTAATGTCAGGGTTAGGGTTCAATGCTTCTGCCACATTTTGGTTGGCGTGGTAACATTGAAACCAACAACAGGAGTGAAGAATGTTTTGGGGGCGTGGTTGGACTGGGCGTGTACGGCTCTATCAGCTCCCGCCCCTTTCCTGCATGCTGCAATCAGATCCCCTCGCAGACTCGGGCGTCAGTCTCTGCCCTCGATCACAATTAACCGATCTCCGGAGTCTCAAGCGTTCAGGAGTCCGAACTAGCAGCCAGGATGGGAGTCGAGGTTGAGACCATTACTCCCGGAGACGGTAAAACTCTTTAGTTGTTACGATTCGCTCATTTATATTTTTTGTAAAAATGTGAGATATGTCCTCGTTTTCCGAGTCGATTCATTCCGCCTGCCCTCGGTTCCACGGGCGTTAGCTCGTAGCTAAGCTTTCACATCTTTCTTCGTTCGGATGTTTATTTAATGTTTCTCTATTTGATTTCTGTGTTCAGGAAGTACTTTCCCCAAGAAAGGACAGACTTGTGTGGTGCACTATGTGGGTAAGTGGAGAAGGGATCGTGTTGAAGGGTGTTAGCAGCATTAGCTCATTAGCCGCATTGACACAATAGACTCTTACGCATCCGGTGTCGGATCACCGAGACTTTACGGCTTTAATAATTAAACTAGGCTTTAAAATAAGCCTCTGACTGATCTTTGTTTTACTTACAACTTTCGAACCAACACAACACCATCGGGTTTGAGAAGCTGGGCCTGTTTCTGGGACAGAGTGTACTCGCTGGCGTCATTTTTAATGAAATGATGTTCGCTCGAGAGGAGAAAGCGGGGCGCCTCAGCGAAGCGCCTTTTTTAACAAATAAACGCGTTTTTATCAACAAACGTTAGTTTTAATGTTGCGATTGTTAAACATTTAACATTCGAATGGAATTTAGTGCCGTTTCTATTCACAATTTATCATGTTGCTCAAAACCGAACGCTTGCGTTTATTCCATTTTAACAAAAATAAAAATAACAATTGAAAGCTGGGCTTGTGCTTCATGTGGTTTTGATTGAACCCCAAGCGTCCGTTCCAAACGAAATACTTAAGCTGGTGCTCTGGTAAAAGTAAGAGGTTTCCGCTCTCAGAGGATGCTCACAATGTTTGGAGGAGGTTAGATGGGATACAGTGGTGCCTCACATTTTTCTTGTTGAAGTAAGTTTGTGAAACGTCTAATCCATGCAGTGGCTCACAGAATCAACAGTATAAATTGATTTAAGAAATGACAACCAGAGGAAAAAATACCAAGAACTTTTCAATCCTTAAATTTTCACAATGTTAATGTAATCGATGATAATAAAACTCAAGCAATATCAGAAAAATCTGAGGCTGTGGTGGGGATGTAGAATGGATGGCAGGACACATTACGGTACTACATACCAAAGTTCACTTTCTCAAGATATTTCTCAAATTACGAACCACACGAAACCAAGCACAAACGTAGACGGTACCGACAGCGCATGTGAAGGGATGGAGAGAGAGCTTCTGAGGTGTCATGGGCATGATCTGACCAATAGGAGAGCAGAACGCTTTGTGTTTTTTGTATCTTTAATTTTTCGTAACATGAAGCATTCATATCCCGAGGTACCACTCTATAATCTCCGACGTAAAGGCTGGAAGAGACACTGCAAAAGTTTGTAAATGTAACTTACAAATAGTTTTAAATTAAAACTTGAGGAAAGGGATATGAAGAAAATGTTGAAATTTTTAGATTTTTTTTTTTAGAATTTAAGTGAACTGTGAAAGACTCAGTTAAAATATTGAAGCAAATGTTTTTTAAAACTACCAGAAAAACATGCACCAATTTTAAATAAAGTTTGAAATATTAAATAAAGTTTGATTTAATATTTTCACGATATCAAACATTTCATAAAGAAAAAACATCTAAACAGTGAAACTAAATGCGTAGTAAAAATGTAAACGGTGCACCGTTCCTTCAGTAGAATCCCTCTTTTCTTCCAGGCTCTCTGACAGACGGCCGCAAATTCGACTCTTCCCGGGACCGGGGAAAGCCTTTCAAGTTCAAAATCGGCAAACAGGAAGTGATCCGTGGCTGGGACGAGGGTGTGGCCCAGGTAACCGTTCAGATGCTCATCTTCGTGTTTTCTGAAAACCATCAGGAAAAACAGCTGGGAAAGTTTATTAAAAATAATTTATTTTTCTCACTTGTTTGTGTTTCTTCTGTTGAACTGAAAGCCGTTCGCTGGTGAATGTCCAGCGTTCTGTTCGGTGTGATTCCGGTGCTCGTGACACGTGTAACGTCTGTTTTGTTCTTCTTCACAGATGAGCGTGGGCCAGCGTGCCAAGCTCACCTGCACCCCGGACTTCGCCTATGGCAGCAAAGGTCACCCGGGGGTCATTCCACCCAACGCCACGCTCATATTCGACGTGGAGCTGATCGGCTTGGAGTAAAGCCCCCACGACGCTCTCAGGCTATTCCCTACTCATTCTTTCAGGGTAAGCTGAACGCAGGAGTAAAGCACTCTGGATAACGAAACGCTGTTTTTCTCCATCGCCCCCGAGATGATGAGTAAGGTTCAATATTTTGCCATCCATTCAGTCGTTCTCCAGCTCTGTTAGCATTATTAGCTTAGCATAGATCATTGAAACCGATCAGGCCATTTTAGTTCAAAGTGGTCAGTGTAAAACAAGAGAAATGCTGATGACGTTCGGAATTAAACTTTCACATGTGTAAAATAAAAAAAAAGCCTTTATTTTGGGTATTTTTACAAAACATGGCCAAGTTTGAGAAAAAATAAATAAATGCTCTAATTGTTCATTACATGTAACCTAAAAATCCTCAGACAGTGTTTCGGGATCTTCAGCAGAGAACAAATTACTTTAGAGAAAGAATCTTTGTTTTTCCATTTTCAAGCAACAAGAATTCTGTTTCGACTTATTCTGATAATGCTAACGGTGAAATCTTTACAATAATCTATAAAAAAGCCGCTCTCTGTCTGGAAATGTACAAGTTCTTCTTACAGTGAAGGCCTCAGACTTTTCAAGGTGCTTTATCTTGAGAGGTGACAGGATTTTCTCTGCTGTTGGGTTCACACGCTTTTTCGAAGCTCTTTTGTGATGATACTAGAAACAACAGAGCGAACGCTGATCTGCCGTTCATCGACCAAACCTTAAAAGTCTGTGAGGCCGCTGATTGAGTTGTAGCTAATGCTGTTGATCGCGGCACACGCGGCTGATGGATCAATACCATAAATCTGATCGGAGCTGCCTTCTCCAGCTTTGTTTTACTAAATGCTTTGCCATATTTTTCCATTAGAACTAAATTTGGGACTGGGAGCTTATATCCCATGATGCCCTCTGGCTCTTCTTATAGTTTAGATTGAAGCGTCTGCATCTCTAGAGAAACCTGTCGATTAGCGCGGATCAGAAGCGCCGCGCCAGACTCTAATCTCACCGATGATCTCTGAACCTGCGGCAGGATTTCGGTTTAACCGGCTCAGATTAAACCGTCTGATCACGTCGACCAGCACCCTGAGGTTAATAACTCTCTCTCTCTCTCTCTCTCTCTCTCTCTCTCTGTGTGTGTTGCAGGTCGACCTTTTTAAGGACCATCGCTCCATGCATGTGATCCTCAAAAGGGGCTAGCGTTCATAGCGATACCACTTAGCTTAGCTCTGTTTTGTATATTTTGTTTTTCTTCTTTTTCTGCTCGACATAATCACTGGTTTGCTCCTCGGTCGATGGACGCATGTTTTACCCTCTCTTGTTTTTTATTTTAAAATGGATTTCTGTGTCGTGAAGGCAGGGTTTCGGCTGAGCTGGTTATGACTCTGGTGGGGTAATCTGCTTCTGTGTAAAATTACTTGAAAATAAAATTGTTTATAAAAAGATCACACTCTCGTGTTGATTTCATTGCTGTGAGCTCGCTGTGGTCACACGCACACACACACACGCACACACAGGGCCGTTTGAAGGAATTTGGGGGCCCCAAGCAAAATGGACATGGAGGCCCCCTGCAGGCACGCACGCCAAGGAACCATACAGTCTTACAGTTTAAATTCACTCACACTTTATAGAAATAAAAAAGGTTTACAGTGCAAATACTGCTGTTGCACATAAAGTGCAAAAAAATTAACATTTTATTTCTAATGTTTTTATTATTTCGATTTCTTCTTTGTAAAGCAGTTTGAATTGCCATTGTATATGAAATGTGCTACATAAATACACTTTTTACTGTTAACAATGAAATTATAATTAAATGTTTACTCATTTTTAGTAATGCTGTGAATCAACAACCAATGCTTAAAAACATCCGAAGCTAATGTTTGATGCGCAGAATTTATTATGTGGTTTTCCTAAATAGATTATTGCAGTGGAATAGTTAGTATAGTGTGCTGTGCCATTTTCATCAAAACCTATTACAAAGCTATAGCAATGTGATATTAAATATGATGAACAGTGTTTCTGGAACAGATCTGCTTC
Source organism: Danionella cerebrum (assembly GCA_007224835.1). NCBI lineage: Eukaryota > Metazoa > Chordata > Actinopteri > Cypriniformes > Danionidae > Danionella > Danionella cerebrum. The sequence goes on along the minus strand of SRMA01025069.1, from coordinate 48,766 downwards.
TTCCTTATCCCGCTTGCATTTGCAGGTAGCTTAGCTAACATGATACATAAACATATTTCTGCTAGCCTACCTGCTGCAAAATTACATCATTTGTTCAACACAAGTAGAGCTATTATCTGTGTGTAATCGATCACTTACCACTGTCTTGTTTTTTCTTATCCTCATCTTCCTCTCTCTTCTTTCTTTTTTGGCTTCCTGAAGCATAATTCTGCTTCATAACTGCCGGGGAACTTTTGTATTTTCCCGGCAGCAGAGATCGTGTGGTTGGCTGGCTGCTGAGAGGGGGGGGGGTCCCCGATAACAGTGTCATTGCACTTTACTGCATTCACTATCAATGGGGCGCTCACAAAGTTAGTCGCTGCATTTTATTCTTAACCAGTCGTTGTCTCTGGGCCCCAAGCGATTGCTTGATTTGCCTGCCTTGTCGCACACACACACACACACACACACACGCACGCACGCACGCACGCACACACACACACACACACACATTACATTCTCAAATAATATAAAATCAAAACATTTGTTCTGTTGTTTCGATCCCTGATGCACAGAATGATTACCATCAATGTTACAATTATAGTAAGCGTGAATAAACTTTTTGTTTTGTGGTGGATTTTAAAATGTTGCCACCGGAAACTAAAAACTGCAGAAACTCATCTTTGTACCGTTTTAACCGCGGTCTGCGAGAGTGTGATCGGCAGGTGGCGCTCATCTCCGCGTTGACGCTTTGAATGTGAACAGTGAGTAAGAAGTTAACTTCCGGTTTGCTTCTCCCTTGATGCGATCCTGGGTCAGAGACTTCCTCTTGAACAGAATCCGGGACAGTGAGGCGCCGTTCAATAACACTGACCCCGGATCAGCCAGATCAGCAGCGGACGTTTCACCTTGATCTGAATAATGGCGACCGCGACGAAAATTGTGCAGATCCTCAGGAACTTTTTGGCAGGGGTGAGAAGAAGATCGGCTGAGCCGTTTTAAAGTGATCAGATAAACGGATTGTAATGTTTGGATGCGAGGCTGAACCGTGATGTTTACATGAGAGAGAACTTAACAGCTCCATCTCTTTCCCACAGAGAGATCTGCAATCCAAACTGAGTCTGAGGTACACGGAGATATCGAAGAGGTGAATCCGCTTTACATCTACCTCGTGAGACAAGAAAGAAAAGCGTGATTGTATCTGCAAACCTCTCACAGAACCTCTGGGTTTATCTTGTGCACGACAATAAAAGCGAGCTATCCAAACTCTGAATTAATTATATTAACGTGTGTGTGTGTGTGTGTGTGTGTGGTTCTGGAGGCTCGTGGAGGTCTGTCAGATCATGCTCTGGTCCCCTGTACGTTTCTCAAGCCTTTTGCCCCTGCAGCATCACCTCCCTGCTCCTCTCTCTCTCTCTCTCTCTCTCTCTCTCTCTCTCTCTCTCTCTCTCTCCTGGGGCGTGAGGAGGCTGTTCCACCGTCTCCCTTGTGCTGGAATGGAGAGATTCTTTCTGGGTTGAATTCTAGCTGCGCTCTGGAGCAGCTGAAGGAGAGCGTGATCATCAGATCAAGTGGTTTGTGGCTCATGTGATGGTTAAGCTGGCACCATGGGTACATCAAAACTCAGAAAGCCCAGATGGTTCTCCAGCGATCTTTGGGTTTAACGTTGATTTTGTGAGGAGTTCCTCATCAGCAGAAAGGTTTCCATACATACGTGTTTTATTATTATTGTGTGTGTGTGTGTGTGTGTGACTTGGATCTGAGCGAGTGCCTCCCCTGGATTTCTCCAACCAAAAGGGTTGAAGCCAGTAGATCTTCAGAACCTTCAGTATCGATGCATCTGGTGCTAACTGCTCAGCTGCTCTCTCCACAGGTCTCAGCCTCCTCCCAAGCTTCCAGTGGGACCCAGCCATAAGTTATCCCATAACTACTATTGTCAGAGGGACGGGCGCCGGGAGATGGTTCCTCCCACCGTCATCATGTCCTCTCAGAAAGCTCTGAGTGCTGGAAGGTGGGCGCCCATCGATTAGATTAGCATCGAAGGCTAGCTCCGGCTCAGTTCATCAATCTCTCTGTTTCTGTCCACAGTGAAGATTCTAGAACACCTAGACGGCCCGTCATGCCTGGAACACCCATGAAGCAGCTCCCAGTCAGCACTGACTAGATTGTAAATTATTTAATAGCATCCCTAATAAACCACATGTGTATAAAAGCAGAGATTGCCTGGAATGTTTCTGAGTTGAAGCAGATCTGCTGATGTAAAGCTTCTTTAGGAGGGACAGTTAGAAGGTTTTCGGGTTCAAGCCTGAGCTTGGAAACGAGGGTTCTACATCGGGAGACATACCTGCCAATAGCACTTTTTCTTACTGAAGAGTTGGTAACAACGGCACGGGAGCGAGTGCATGAGATGTTTTAAATACCTTTCTTCATGAGGCTAATCAGGATCGGTGACCAGAACCAGGAGAAGTTTATGACCAGGCTCTAAACCAGGAGATGGCACCAGAATCCTTGACTTCACTCACAAAATATCTCTCTCTCTCTTTTTCCTCCTGCTTGCCGTAGTGACGTCACGGCGGGCCATTTTTGAATAGTTCATAGAATCTCATGCTTCGAAGTGAGTGATTATTAAAACTCAGACTCTTGCTGCTCGGGGGATATTTATATTTTATAGCAGCCATGAACGTCCAGCCGTCAAACCCCAACAACCCGATCGTGTTTTTCGACGTCTCCATCGGAGGACAAGTAAGTGACCAGGGAAGCGGCGCTAGCTGCTCGGCTAATGCTAGCTTTAATGTTTCTAGTGTTCCCTCTCTCGAAAGTTCAGAGTCAGCGATGAGTTAAGCATTAACCCCGAACAGGCTATAGTCAGTGAACCTTTGCTCTTAACTTCAATCATTAATCTGTTTGTTTTGCATCTAGCCATAATTACCTGATCCGCCATTCACTTCCGTTGTATGTAGAAGAAAGCCGTTACCGTTTTAACGAACTTGACCCGGAAGTGGCACCTGTAGGTTTCCCCTGATGTTAGGATGCGTTTTTGCTTACTTCTTTTTTATGCCCTCAACGTTTTCGATGAAAATTTACTCTGCTTTACTTTTTCATTTTGTATGTTGTCTTGATTTCACCGGAATATTGTGATGGGGTTTTTTTTCTGCCAGTTTGTATGCTACAAAAAAACTACAAAAAAAAAACTACAGCTCCCAGACTTAGAAACATGCCACGCGACACACAGCCAGGCTTTGAGGAAACGCTCTCTTGTTACTGGGTGGTGGTGGTGGTGGTGGTGGTGGTGGTGGTGGTGTGTAATTCTTGTTTCGGCACGAGCAGCAGTTTAGAAGCTGCTCCTTAAGCCTAGAGAAACCCAGCGCTATGGAAATAAAAAATACTTTCAAACAAACAGTAAAACCCACACACCGCAGGGTTTTATTGGATGCTATAAACTCATAGAAGTCACAGATTAGATATGAATGAAACACATCTTGAAGAAGTCAGACTAAAGTTCTTCCAGGTGAATTCTGGGAAATATATGCTCACAAATACAAATGTTGCTTGAAGGATGGTGAAGGACACTTTCACAGTGAACAGCCTGAGATCGAGAGCTTTGTCGGTTCTGCCAGCTTATGTCCTGATGGACCTCACCTCACCCCTGGTCTGTACCATCTCGGTTAGACCTCCTGAGTCTCGTGGATTGGGATGTAAAGACCTTCTATGCTGGCTGGTGTTCTGTGGCTTAGGTGCCAATAGATGTTCCAAACACAAGTGTCATCGGGTAAGGTGACGAAGGGTCCGGTCCTGGAACCCCTGAACCAGAAGGTGATGCCCACCAGCAGACTGTTGGCACATGCCATCCATAGAAGATTGACACTGGCATACGCTGGCACTACAAAACCCACCGTGGCACACATCAGACACATCAGGAGGAAGGGCATCCACGATACCGCAAAGCCTAGTGTTAGGCTGACCCCAAGAGGGGCACTAGCTCCAGCATGTTCCTCGTCTGCCCCCAGGGCACTGTAAGAGGCACCTCGACCCAGAAGAGATTTGTAGAGCTTACAAGCTCGTCTGATCCAGCCCGAGAGCTTCCTCAAATATACCAAAAGAACCAAAGCTGTTGCCACCATCAGAAACAAACTAAACTTACACGCAACCAGAGACTCCTGAACACGGCACACAGTCACTCTCAGAGTCTCCTGGTAGATCTCAAAGGGTTCGGTGTTGGTGTTGAAGGACGTGTAGATGGATGCCAGCACCCAGAACAGCACAACCATGATCCAGTACGTCAGAACCCTGCGTGGAGAGCAGCAGGCCATGTCCAGGTTGGGGTAGCTGGCGTAGTCCAGTGCTCCAGCGATGAGTACGGGCAGAGGAAGCAGAGAGTAGAGCGTGGATCCATGAGCCAGGATGAAGCACATGGAGATGGAGGTGGATAGATGCTCCCTGAGGAGCCAGGCGCTGAAGACCACACAGACCATCAGCAGGTCTGCAACATACACAGAGATGCTGCAGATCCCTAGCAGAGACTTGAGGATGCTTCTCCTCCAGAAAGAGAGAACCAGAGCGTCCAGGAGAACTTTGGAGCTCAGGATGAACAGATACTGGAGGGTCTCGTCTTGAGGAGCCTTCTCAGGAGATCCAGGAAGCCAGATGATGGACAGCATGCTCACAGATGATGGGCTGAGCTCGTTCATGGTCTCCCTGTAAACGCAGAAAGATGGAGGGGTCAGAAACATGTCTTTGTGTAACTCCTGAAGAGGCACACGGGAGGTCACCATGCGTTCCCTTCAGCTCTGGACGAAAGGAGCAGGACAGAGTCTGATGAAAGCGAACAGATTTAATCACCTCTTGAGGGCAGCAGCGCCTCCCACTGGCTCGGAGTAGAACTACGTTTGGTCTTTGATCAGTGGAGCTACTTGATCTTAAAAGTGAAGGTCTGACATCAACAAAGAGCCTTTGACTTGGAGGAGATGAAGAGAGGAGGTCTAACTGCAGAAGAAGCAAGAACATCATGAGTATGTGATTAAAAAGCCTCCATCAGAAGATCACACAGCACCAGGATGTTGGCTGGATACAAATAATGTCTGCTTCATTACAGAGAAAGTCTCTATCTCAAACCTGGAATTGAAGATCCCTCCAAACACGGCGTGAAAGATCTCTGTTTACAGCAAGCCTCTGAGCTCTTCTGCTGAAGAAACCTGACTCCAGCATTACCCAGAAATCTACTGGAGCACAGAACGTTCCGCGGATGAGCCCCAGCCCGTCTCAGGTCTCCAAGAGCTCCTTTCTGAACTCTTGGATGTCATGAGTAATCAGCTTCTGTTCCTTTCAGTTTGCACCTTCCCGGAAACTCTTGTCTCTTGTAGGAGGAGAGCTTCAGCTCTAAACCTCCTGAGGTAAACGCTGGCGTCTAGGTTTAGAAACAACCTGCTGAACCTGCTCCTGACTGAGGCGATCTGAACATTTCTCTGCTCCTGGGAATCTAGAAAAACCAGGTGGTGACGGCGTCTCGAGCTTGAAGCACACGTTCATGAAGAGAAGTACCTTCAGCGGCAGCTGCTGAGCTCCGTGATCCTCATCTGCCTGAGGTTGAGCCGCTCCCTGAGAGCTTCCCGCTTGGCAGGAAGATGAGATGTGTACTGAGGGTGGCCACGCCTGTTTGTTTACCTCCCTGAACCCTACCCGCAGGCCTTTGTTTCAGGATCAGTTTCATCATGGGCCGCTGCAGCTCTGGAGAAACGAGTCGCTCCGGTCTCAGCAGAGATGGTGGAGGAGTCTCAGGCAGCAGCTGGAGGAGAAGCTTCCAAGATGAAGATCTGCAGACTGCTCCTCAAGCCTCTTGTTTCAGAGCGGAGCTGCTTTCCAAGTTTCAGAAAATGATCAAAGAACCTTTTTATTAGTGAAAAAAAAATGCTGTCGATTCTCGCTTAAAATCATCCCAAATATTTAACTTGAGGTGGTTTATAATTAATAAATATATAGCCGCTAGTAAGAAGAAACATGTCCGTCACTCATCCACCATTAACCCCCTGATCACCAGGGTTTAAACCTGCTGAAGGACACCAGGGATGGGTTACCACCATCAGATCTTTTGATGAAGTTCCTCTGTTTGTTTTTAGTCGACTAAATAAATCACTTACTGAATAAAATACTGTAAAAGCAAAAGTACAAACCGACCGGGATCACCTCCGTCGTTAAAATGTGAGCTGAAGGACTCCTCCGTTTCCAATCGTTTTTTTCATTCACCGTCAGATGTTTAGAGGAGAAAGATGAGACCTGAAGCGAGTGGCTCCTCTCCCAGGCGCTCGAAGGAACCAAACGAAGGGGAATTCCGCTCTATAAAGAACTGAGGAGTGTTGTGGAACGTCATTAGCGTCCAGCAGGAACTCTATTATTAATGTGAACCCCGCCCCCTGTGGATGATTGACAGCTCAGGCTCTATGTACACGGACCGTCTGTGCAGGAGCGGAGTGTTCCTGATCTTCATCTCGCTGAACCCTGAAGATCAAGAGCGTCGAGGACGGACTAAGCTCCTCCTCCTGCTGCTCCTGAGGAGAACACTGCTTTTGACATTCACAGGGATCACGTTATCTGAAGCCGATCACTGATCCCATCTGTTTGCAGGAGGTGGGCCGGATGAAGATCGAGCTTTTTGCTGACATCGTTCCGAAGACAGCAGAGAACTTTCGGTGAGATGCCTCCTCGCGTGAAGGAAGGAGAAAGCTAACCATAAATATAAGGCATAAAGATAAAGGGGTGAGAGCATCACAAGGAGGTTGCTTAACCTGCTGGGAAGTGGTGCTGGTCATGTGACTCCAGATCTTTGTTATAAACATCAAGAGGTTTGTGATGTTGAGCTCACGCGGTTCTCTCTCTCGTTCTCCAGACAGTTCTGCACCGGCGAGTTCAAGTGAGTAGCTCTCCTCCTGAACCCTTCAGCACCTCCTCCACTCTGCTCCTCACACTGCTCTTGTGTTTCTTGCTCCTGCTCCAGGAAGGACGGCGTTCCTGTGGGATATAAAGGATGCACGTTTCACCGGTGAGCCTCGAGCCGCTGCTTCAGAATCAGTCATGCTTCTCGCTCCTGGTCTGATGTTCTTGCTGCCTCCACAGGGTGATCAAGGACTTCATGATTCAGGGAGGAGACTTTGTCAATGTGAGTCCTCTCTGGCTGCCGGAGCAGGAGGTGCTTTTGTGTGTCTGGGTGGATCTGCTCCTGAGCCGTGTGGAGCAGCTTCAGGGTCGCTCCTGGTTTGTTCTCCTCAGCATACCATTCTAGCATTGGTTCAGATTGGAACTGTTCTGTTGTGTTCCTCTAGGGTGACGGCACGGGCATCTGCAGTGTCTACCGAGGGCCGTTTGCAGATGAGAACTTCCGAATGAAGCACTCGGGACCAGGACTCCTGTCCATGGTGAGTCCTCCTCAGAATCAGAGCAGGTTCCCCACCGGAGCTCGGGTCAGCAGAATAAATTGTTTTCATAAAAAGACATCAACAGAAAATCCTCAAAGAAAAGGATTGTTTTCTTCCCGCTTTCCTGACGCTGGCTCCTGCAGTACCACTGCTGACCTCTGCTGGCACTAGAGAGAAGAGCACAAAAACGCTTTACTAATGCGCATGCAAACACTCACTGCTGAAAGCCATTGGTAGAAGTTATGTTTTCAAATCATGTAACATTGTAAAATAATCTTAAGATTAATAACAACTCCTGGAGGAAACAACATGGTCATCACCTCCATCTGATGGTTGTGTTCTCCTCCCACAGGCCAACAGTGGCCCAGGAACCAACGGTTGCCAGTTCTTCATCACCTGCACCAAGTGTGACTGGCTGGATGGGAAGCACGTGGTGTTCGGTGAGTGTGGATCATGCTCCGAGAGCTTTATGGAGAACACTGACACTTCTGATCTCTCTCTCTCTCCTCAGGAAAAGTGGTGGACGGTCTGCTGGTCATGAGGAAGATCGAGGTGAGGGTTTGTGGGGGATCAGGACTTGGTCTCTGGAGCTCTTCTGATGCTAACCGAAGCTTCTCTCAAACAGAACGTGCCGACGGGACCCAACAACAAACCCAAGCTGCCCATTGTCGTGGCTCAGTGTGGAGAAATGTGATTTCCACCAATAACCTCCTCATGGTCCTGTGTGAGTTTGGGCAGGGTCATGGTGAGGAGCGACACCTGTGATCCTGTTTTGATGAGAATTGTGAATAAATGTACTTTTTGCAAAGGTTTGTGTCCTGTGATTCATCTCAAAGCTGAAATTAAAGCGGTCGTGAACTGAGGAACCAGATCTGGAGCAGATGGAACAGTAGTCCCCTAGTCGAGCCCACTTCAGAAACAACTAATGCGCTAATGGCCCGATCTGTGGAGATCTCCAGCTTCTCTCTGGTAGCAGGTGTCTGCGGATGGGGAAATCATGAGCTTGAGTTCCTCTAAACCTGGTCATCTCCTCTGTCTATAACCGTCGTACATGGTCTCCTACCGAAATGCTTTTCCAGTCCCTGGAGGCTCAAACTGATCATGTTAAAGCGGCCAGGGAGCGTCACATCAATATCTCGGCTCTTCGAGCTCTACCGGAGATGTGTGGGGAATCTGATTTCCCTGAAACACGAAGAGCCTCAGTCATGGAGTAAAGAGCTCACACAGAGGTTCTCCTCCATGCTGATGGTGCTGGGCTTCTAATCTATTGAAGCCAGGCCTTAAAACTCTGCAGGTCAAGAGGGAACTGATCTCCAGACTCTTCCTGACTCAAGCGCTCCAATCTAGCCTGACAGCACCCTGCTCTCGATGCTAATGCTCTGCCTTTGTCTGCTCGCAGCCTGACCCAGAAACCCCTTCCCCCCGCCGTGGAACCTGCACAAAGAGGCTCTTTCAGCCCAAGTGCAGGAGGAGTCTGGCCCGACAGCGGCGACTGGGGTCAATGCTGCAGCCTTGCTCGACGTAAACGTCTCGGTGACAAACGTCTCCATCACAATAGAGACGGAGAGGAGGTCGAGGAGGAGCTGTGATGGGATTTACTCCAGAATCACTCGCCGTTATTCTCGGTTTCAGTTCAGAGAGATAGTGTTGCATTGAGAAAAGAACCACTGGAGATTCAGTCTCTGAAACAGTTTCATCTAAACACAGTTTGGTGTTTTAGAATCAGTTTTCCCTCAGTTGTCATTATAAGAGTCATGTGGAAGTCAACAATGTTTTTGATGGTTGTTGAAGAAATAATAAATATAAAAGTTTAGTGCTTATAGTTAAAGTGTACGTTTATTTAAACCGTGATTGTTATTAGCACCAGAAGCTAAAATACCAATAAACTTTACACAGCAGTGTTAAAATAGTGAGTCGTATTAGTGTAAAAAAACTGATTAAAAACAGTAAGTTGTTTATTAAATCTGAATTTATATGAATAGAAACTGAATTTAGTTCAAATGCAAGTTTAAAATGTTTATCGTTCCAAATTTCTGAAAACACAAAGAAGACATTTACAAATTGAAAAAAAAAAAACATTTGTAAACTCAAAATGAGCTAATATTAATTTAATCGATCCAAACCATGTAGAGTTATGTGAAGCTAAAGCCATGTGGTTGTTCTTAGATCTTTAAAAACACTTCTGACGTGTATATAATAAATAACAAAATCATGGGGTGAAACAATCCTGAGAGAAGCACAGATGTATGTTCTTGTACTCTAGGAAGTCAATGGAGCTTTCACGAGATAATGAACGTACTGCGCTGGGACATGATATTCCTTCCTGCTGCTCTCTTTATGTTTGGATCGTATATCTTCCGCTGTCTGGAAGGTTAAACGGGGTCCTCGAGCGAAGGCGGTGCTTATGCATTTACCGAACCAATCGTGAACAGGCGTCAAGTAATTTACATATAATTGACAGGAGAACCATCCAATGTGGGTTCCAAATCAAAACTGACGTTGCCTTATCATAACTCATCCGACCAATCAGATTACAGAATGGGTGGAGAGACGTGACAGAATATCGTTCGGCATTTTTACTCAGTCCGTCCAGTTCGATCGGCAACGGGAGCGGAGAAAGGAAAGCGGAGAGCCCGAAGGCAGCAGCCCCCACCACCGCCGGCCCAGGTTACCATCTAGCACCGGGAAAACACACTAGTAGAGAGCCACCGCCGGCTTTACCAACAGGAAACCAACATGAGCAGCGAGGCCGAAACGCAGCCGCCGCAGCCTGCCGCCGACGCGGAGAGCCCGTCCAGCCCGGCAGCCTCTGCAACCGCGGGGGATAAGAAGGTCATCGGTAAGTCTGCCAGCAAAACCTTCTCTTTGGCGTTCTTCATTTAAACGTTTATTAATAGTTTTACTGTTTCTCGCGCGTGTGACCGCACTAGTTTCCGTTAATAAATCGCGTGGCCTCATCTGGACGGTTTAGCGTGTCTTCACAACAGGCTGCCGTTATTTCGGTTTGCGCGCAGCATGTTTGATAAGAGTCCGTTGCGTTTAAATTTGTTCGTATAACGGTCGTAGTGAGCTTGAACGTTCGCTCGCGTTCCATCACAGCCGCGTGCGGTCTGAACCCGCCATGATGTGTGATCGTGCCCGCGGCCTGCTCCCGGGTCCGAATGTGTTCTCCTCCGGTGTTTATAAAGATTAACGTTACCTCAGGAAATCACATTTAGTGCAACGCCACTCCGTCTCACCGTAGTTGCGGTTAATTCACCGGTCAGCTTCTTCATTTTGACTTCCCGAGCAGACCTTCGAGCTTGGCCTTGATCGTGACACGATGACCCAGATCATTGTTCGCTTCACTACCGATAAAAGCTAGTTCCATCCCTCGGCTGACAGAATGCGCTTCATCGATGGAGCTCTATATTAAGTTAATTTCTTTGTTCTCGTTTATTCGTGTTCTTTAACCCGCCAGCAGTCCCTGAACCTTGTCGGTTGCTCGGTCGGATTGTGTCTGGATAGCGCCCGGCTGCCTCCGCGTTCGCTTTTAAAATGTCCGCCATGTTGCTCGTATGACGGCCGGTTCTTTTGTCTGCTGAGCATGCGGCCTCCGGACCCTCGAACACAGACGGCCGTGATCCGTCCACGGTTATATTCTGGTTCGGACTGATTCTGCAGAGGGGCGAGCCGGGATTGTTTGGCTACTATCCGGCCACATGTCTGATGCTAGCGTGCTAACCGCAGCTAGCACGTAGCGTTAGCGGGCGGGTTAATCCCTCGCCAAAGCCAGATCCTCTGCTCAAGGCTGGCATCGGTCTTTACGCGGAGCCCTAGAGTAACGGCGTTAACCACAGTCTCGTCCCGAATCACCGGGGAGCTGGCCGTGTGCCGTAGCCTCTCAAGGGTTTGTTATCTGTACGAAAACAATCAGCAGACCGGGACCGTTTGGGCTCGGGGCAGCAGCTGCTCATCCCTCTATTAAAAGCGGCACAGTTGGGGGATATAAATAGGAGACGGACTGACCCGGCTGTTGAGGAGGGGTCTCCAGCGGCTTTTGGGTGGATGCACGCATCATCTCGGAGTTTAGTTCTGTCTACAGTATTTAACACCTTTTCTTTTCTTCAAAGCAACAAAAGTCCTGGGGACCGTAAAGTGGTTCAATGTGAGGAACGGCTACGGTTTCATCAACAGGTAAAGCCTCCGAGTCTGTCAGGGAATGCCTCCCAGGCCTCTTCCCTCCGACCCAGGCCTACATGGCTCACATTCATGTTGGTATTGTGTGCTCTCCTCCTGCTCCAACCCGTTCTCTGCTCTTCTATAGGAACGACACAAAGGAGGATGTCTTTGTGCACCAGGTACTGTCTGCCATCGAGCCTCCTGGAGCCAGGTTCAGTGGGGGCTGTGTGTTCTGAATATGTGTGTGTGTGTGTGTGCGCAGACTGCCATCAAAAAGAACAACCCAAGGAAATATCTCCGTAGCGTCGGGGATGGAGAGACCGTGGAGTTTGATGTGGTTGAAGGGGAGAAGGTGAGCTTTACAGCATCCTCGATGGAGCACACTAACGGCCCCTTGAATTACACGAGAGTCTGCACGGTGTCTGGAGATGATGCTCGCATTTCTGTAGAACATCGGGAAGTGCTTCTGTGTTATTGATCTCCTGGCATCAGCATCACCGACTCCTCTCCCTCTCATTCTGCCAGGGTGCGGAAGCAGCCAATGTGACCGGTCCGGGTGGAGTTCCGGTGCAAGGAAGCAAGTATGCCGCCGACAGGAACCGATACAGGCGCTACCCCCGCAGGAGGGGCCCGCCTCGTGACTACCAGGATAACTACCAGAGCGACCCTGAGGGAGAGCCCCGGGACAAGCGAGAGGGGTCCGAGGATGCCCCAGAGGGGGAGACACAGCAGCAGCAGCGCAGGCCCACCTACCCCGGCAGACGGCGCTACCCTCCCTACTTTGTACGGAGGCGCTACGGCAGACGCCCTGCCTACAACAGCACCGGTCAGAGAGGAGAGATGACTGAGGTGAGGCCCTGTCCTTGTGGAGCTTCAGGATTCGATTCTGCCCCTCAACTCAAACTCTTCTTTCAGGGAGGAGAAGGAGAGGAGAACCAGGGTGCTCCAGACCAGGCCAGCAAACCCATGAGGCAGAACTACTACAGAGGCTACCGACCCAGGTTAGCGCTTAGCTACAGGGCGTGAGGTGAAGCCGATGTTTGATTAGCATCTTGCTCTGGCTGGTTGAGCCGCTAATCACTTCTGCTGAACCGCTTCAGATCAGGACCTGGACTCCAAGATAGTCCTCGATGTACATCTGCTTGGGTTTAGCGAGGTCAGAGTTTGTGATTGTTCTCAAAAATCTCTCATCTTTGTTTCTATCACAGAGGTCCTCCTCGTCCCCGGCCAGCGCGGGAAGGAGAGGAGGAGAAGGAGATTCAGAGCGAGGGAGGTCAGAGTCAGGAGCCCCGTCAGCGACGCTACCGTCGTAACTTCAACTACCGCCGCAGACGGCCCCAGACCGGCAAACCTCAGGATGGCACGGCCGCAGACCCCACCGCCGACAAACCCGCAGCTCCCGAAGCCCAGCAGGGTGGTGCCGATTAACCACCAGAGCGTCCATCCCTCGGCCGGGTGCGTGCCGCGCTATAACCCACGACAGTTTCACTGATGCTTTTCTTTTTATTAAACTTGAGACGTTTTGTTGAAACAATTCTTTCTTTTGAATAAAGGAATAAAGCTTTTGTTTGAGCATCAAACACGGTCTCTTTTGTAAACTGTCTGAAATTAAAGCGTTTATGAAATTCTCAGTCATGTGTTGTGTTCTTACAGTATAGAGCACCTACCCACACTGACCCTATCCCCCCCCCCTTCTCTTTCTGTTTAGTTTGTCAGGAAGAACCATCAGAAGATCAGAGCAATAAGAAACAGCCTTCGATCGACAGCTTGCAAAGATGCATTTGACCAGATGCCACCGATCGCCTGCAGACTCTATGCAGACCTTGTTTTCTTTCCTTTGTTTTCCATCCTTTGTGACGGCTGAAAGCTTTTGGGGAACCCACAAATGTTTTTCTAAATCGGTCTTAAGTTTTTACACCAAATGGTTTGTAAGAGTAATTTGATATCTGGTCAGTTTGACATTTTTAAATAACTTTTTATGTATCCAAACATGAATTTTAACAAAAGGCAAGCTGAAATAAAAGCAGAAACAATTCCTGATGTGTTTGTGTGTTCTTCTCAAACATTGGTCTCCTTGCGCAGCCGCTCCATTTGCTGGATGTTGTTCTCCATCGCCATGCGGTTAGTGATCTGAGTGGCACAGCTGGCAGGAAACCAGCCCCTCTCACCATCCCTCATACGCTCGCCGTAGCACCAGCCTGAAACATATCTCCGCTTCAGTTCCTGAGCTCTCCTCAGATTCTAAAGCCATCTCCAAAGCTCCTCACCTTCCTCCTGCTGCAAGACAATGACCAGCTCTGCCTGCTGCAGACTCAGCTCGTCCGGGGCTTTGGGCATGTACGCTTTAGTAGCTTCATACTGTGGCAGGTCTGGAACAGAAATCATTAACAGTATTGTTTATAACAATCAGATATTACTCTAGAAATATAAAGTAATCTTCAGAAATCATGCAGGCGCCAGCTTCACCCAGTACTTTACCAGCCTCCGACAGACGTGACCACTTCTACAAATGTTTGTAACATCCTATTCTACCAGGAAAAGACTTATTAACATTTATCTCATGGCCACTGGGCGGCACTATTCAACACTAGCTCTATTATTTAATCACCTTATCATCAAACACATGTTCAACAGTTACAATCAAAGCTCTAGACTCTGACACCTGCAGTTAAACTCAGGGGGGAAAGGAAGAACGTGCTGAACTGACCGTCACTAGCGACGCTGCTGCTGTGTTTGACGTCTCTCAGCGCAGTGACCCATCGAGCTCTGTCCAGCCTGGAACAGTCCACAAGCACGGGTCACACACCTCCTCCTCCTCCATCATCATCATCATCATCTTCACAGTGGTATGAATGAAAACAATGCACAGCAGAAGCTCTGACCGAGAGGAACAAGCTCCATCACAGGTTTCACAGCAAGCTCTGACCTGCTCTCAGCCACCAGCACCAGCTGATCCCCGCGGCCCTCCGAGCTAGCATTCATCAGCAGCTTCAGATTGAGCCTGGCCTCACCTCCATCCTCCTCCACGTCCACCTTCTCCACTGTGGCATAGTCCTGCACCACATAGCTCTCCTCACTGCGGGAAACACAAAACTGGCATCAGGAGGAGACTCTTGCTCGTTCAGGTTTATGAGAGCACCAGACCTGCTCCAGCGAACAATCAAAGCAGCTCATGAATATTAATGATGCTTCGATGATGAAGGCTGCAGCAGATCAGAGGATTCCGACACAGCGCTCGTCCGTGAACGAGTTCCTTCAAGAAACAACACAGCGATCGCTCGCTAGCTCCCACCTCCTTTTCTTTGTGACGATGAGCACGTCGTTGAAGAGGAACAGGAAGTAGCTCTTGAAGCTGAAGGCCTTGCGGAAGATGCTGAGATCCTCGGTGTAGACGGCCAGCTCTCCGTTCTTCCTCAGCCAGCGTGAGGACGACACCAGTGGGAACGGCTGCAACCAGAGGGAGCATCAGGAACCCAGCTCTTCTCCTAAAGCTCTCGAAACTCCTTACCTTGATCTTCCCGAAGTCCATCTGCTTCTGGATGGTGTACATCTGCTCGGTGCGCTCCATCCGCCGAGCCCCGTCGTTACAGCTCTTCACCAGCTGAGCGAGAGACAGACAGATCATTTCAGAGTCTGAGCTACAGACACATGGCGCGTCGGGAACGAGTTCCTCTGTGTTTGGAGAAGAACGGAATGATGGAGTTTCAGAAAGCTGAGCAGGCTAAGTCTCGCTCCGCCCTTTATGTCACACGCTGCAGCGTCGTGTGAAATTGTGAGAAAACGCAATCAGGAAGTGGAATCTTCAAGCTGCAAACATCTGCTGGGAGACTCCGAGGCACAGCTCACAAACCAGGGACGCTCTGAAAACAACACGCTTTTATCGGATGAGCACCGCGACGCGAGGAGAAGCAATCTCACTTAAACACAGGAGACAAACGCCGGGCTTTCTATGGTTTATGGAAAGTGTGCAGGAATTATTTGAACAAAATTTGAGGAGGCGGCGTACCTTACTGATGGCTTTGAAGGCCCAGCAGGCAGCGAAGTACTCGGCCGTTTCTTTAGGGCTCTTCTGACAGATGGTCTGTGAGGAGGAAACAAACACAAGATCAACAGAAGCGAGAGCAGCGACAGAGGAACCGAGCAGGAGTCCCTCACGTCCATGAGCAGAGGCAGGCGGGTGACTCTCTGCATGGGTAAGATGAGGAAGGAGAGCATGGGCAGACCTCCGCACTCCTCACTCGACTCGATCGGCTTCAGAGCTTCTCGAAACGCAGCATTGCTCGAGCTGAAACACAAGGGACACACACCTGAGGATCCGTTCCCTCCACACGTTTATCATCTCCAGTAGGTCCTCTACTCACAGCAGCTTCTGGAGAGTTCTCTGCTGGAAAGTCTCGTTGGAGCAGTACACGATGTAGGGCTTAAAGTGCTGCGAGGCGTAGTTCTGGACGATGTCACTGATGTCCCTTATCACAGGGTTCTTCTGGTGTCTCCGGTCCAGGTCCTCGAAGAACCTGAGGAAAATCAGCAGAGAGCGGGAGTGAGGGATCCACAGATCATCAGAGGAGGCTCTCTCTGCTGGTTCCAGTCTCCCCTCAGCCTCAGAGACGGGAGAGGAACCCACACCTGGTTCAACCTGAGCTAAAGTCCAGCACTGAAAGGGGAGCTTCAGACGGCTGCTCTACTCCGAGACAAGAAGAGAAGGATGAGATTAGAAGAACGTATTGTTTTATTTTGTTCAATGATGGAGAGCTTCATACAAGTCATTTATTCAGAACCTAGCCATCCGGGGCAGCAGGGGGCGCAACTGCACCGCTTTCACTGCTGAGCTTTAGGAGATAGAGTGACATCTTAGTTCCATTGATCCCGAACCACCCGCTTTCTGCTCGTCATCAATGTGGAGCACATCCTCCTGGGGGAGGCGTGTCCTTTACCAGGCTGCCCTGCCTCCTGCTCTTCCCTGATCCAAAGCTTCCTTCAGAAACAAACCCAGAGCGCGTGATGCAACACGACCCGGAGCTCAGAGAGCTTCACCCTGCGCCGTTCCGAGCAGATAAACCTGCTCCACTAGCGAGTCCCAGCACGCCCGGCTCTGCAGAAACTTCTCACAGCTTCCGCCCTCCAGGTTCTGAAAGCTGCTCGACCAGAAATGCCTCCGCTGCTGGGAGGAGTGTGCAGCGACCGGGAGGGAGCCCTCATGCACCGCATGAAACACCGAACCAGGAAACACCGAACGCAAGCCCAGCGCTACTCCACAAGAACACCTCCATCAAAGATTCCAGCTCGTGCTGACCATTTATAGTCCATGTAAAGCAGCTCATGAATATTGATGAAGCCGTTCTGAGAGCTTCAAGAGCGGGAAGGAAGATCTACTTCCTGTGGAAACCCCTGATGCATGCTGGTCATGTGCCTAAATTACGGCACGAGTCACACCAACCGCAATCATTCTCCAGTTACGTCGTATTATGTGTGTTCTGTGTATTTGTTTATCAGATCAACTTCCTGTTCCGATGACATCACTTCCTCTGCTGCAGCTGACTTGTCCTTCTCTCATTGGCTCTCTTTAGTTTGTTATTCGTGTCAGTTTTTGTCTTTGCTTTGTTCTGCCGCTGGAACTTTTGTAACACGTTGTTTTATTTGCATCTCGGTCGCACTTGGAAATAAATAAACTTGGATTGAGAAACGAGAAACACTCAGCGCTGCCCTCTAGCGGCAGGACGAGCGCCACTCTTTGAGTAACCTGCAGCGTGGGAGCAGGAAGAGCAGAAGCTGCCGGTACCGTTTGCTGACGTCAAGGATGACGGAGATGTTGGAGAACAGGTGATGGTGCTCCGTGACCGTCATGCTACTCTTCAGCTCCACGCTCTCCTGAAAGTGACGCACCAGGATGCTCAGACTGTGCTGATAGGAAAACTCCGAGGTGATGATCTCAAAGATGGCCTGCAGGAACACACACAGAGACTCAGCACCAGGAACCTCTTCAGGGTTCTACAGCAGTTCCACCGGCAGCTCACAAACTCTACGATTTCACTGGGTTTTATATCGTCTCAGCACGGGACCGTATCCGTGAGGAGCTCAGCGGCATTCCCGGGATTATTAACGATTCAGTCCATCTCGTGTTTTCATAATAATTGAAAAATCAGAACGTCATTTCTCTCTTTTACTCTCTTTCTAACGTTACCCAACCCGCGCTTCATTTAAATATCTGGCTCCCGTCTCGTTCGGTAAACGGTAATTTGGGTGATCTTGATGAACAAATGGATGTAAGAGGATCAGACTGAGCTCCCGCCGCTCGTTTCGCTCGCCCCCCCCCCCCGTCTGAGCTCTCTCTCTTCAAACACAGAACCGGTTCTACAGCCCTGAGTCACGTGGCTTCAGGAGCAGATTTATGCTCCAGGACTGAAAGGCCTTCCAGGAACAGAGGCTACAGAAGCTGGCTCAGGTGTCTGGGTGTGTCTGAGCGAGCTGAACTTCGGTGTTTACCGGCCCTCGCTCAGACACACAGCTGCAGCTCACTCACTTCCTGTCGCTTGCGCTCCTCAGGGCTGATGTGCTCCAGAATGCCCGAGTCCTTCACCTGCGTTTGAGACGAGAACACTTTCATTAAGAAGCTCCTCTGTGAACGCGAGACCCGGCCCGGAGGGCTCCTCACCTGAGGGAGCTGGCTCCAGGTGATGTAGGCCGCTCTGTAGTTCTTGACCACGATGCCCTGATCTTCTCCTGGAGGCTCGGCTGGGGTGAAGTCCTCGTCCTCAGTGCTCAGGCTGCTGGCGTTCAGGCCTCGCTCCTTGATCTCCTGATAGAACCTCGGCTCTGGAGTGAGAACAGGAAGCTTTAATCAAGCAGCTGATCACTGGATCATCAGAGGTATCCTGAACATCTCAGGTGCTTCAGGAGACAACCCAACACCTCTGCTGCACCTCTGCTTCGTGAGGAGATGGCTTCTCCCAATGATCAATGACACGGTTCCGTCTGAGGAACTCTTTTACACACTGCACAGACATTATTGGTTCTAGATAGAGATTGAAGCTGATCTCAGTGAGTGGAGGATCTGGTATTTACCGTCTTTGAACGATCCAGCAGCGTTCTTCCGGTTCCTGATCCTCCCCAGCGTTCTCTGAGAGCACAAACCAAACCATCAGCAGCAGCAGGAACAGCATAGACATTCACTCAGGGTTCTAGGTTTGGCTGAGGGCCCTTGTGGAGCATCTGCTTTTAAAGCTTTATCCTCAGCAGAGACCTGGACCTTCAGATTCTTCTGCGCAGGCTGAATTCTGAGAGACCTTTTCTCAAGTAATGTACACATTAAACTCTGCATGAAAGGAGAACGTTCCTCTGAAGCAGCACAAGGCCTGGGTCACAGCGTGAGGAGCGAGCTGAGCTTCTTCTTCAGATATTTGGTTTGGCAGGAACAACAGCGTCGTGCAGAGGAGGCTCCTCCTCACACACGATAAATGTGTTTGGAAGGAGAGTCTTTCACCTGATGATGTGAATGAGACGCCAAACAAACCGAGGAATACTCTTGAGCACTGAACACTGAGCTGTTGCACCTCCTCATCGTCGTTCACCTTCTACATGCCGCGCGCTACCGCCTCAATCCACTGTCAGCTGGAGAAACCACACTCTTCATCAAATAAAGTTTTATATCTCCATCTATGTTTTTATAGTATATGTCTACGCTGTAGTTGCTCCTGCTCTACAAAGAAACGTTACTCACTGATGCTCAGAGACGCACAGAACATCTGGAGAACCCCAGCCCTGTGCCTCTCTGAGTTCCTCTGGGGGCAGACCCTCACCTTGCGCCCGGCCTTCGCCGCTGGCTTCTGATTGACCGGCTTCTCCTCCTCGCCTGGTGTCAGCGTGTCCGTCTGGAGCTCACCCGGGACCGCGTCTAGGTTGAGACTAGTGACCGCCGCGCGGTACGACTTATTCCTGCGATTCCTCCGCAGCGAGAAGCCCTCGGCCGCGTCGCTGTCGTAGTCCTCCCAGGAGAGGTCTGAGGCCTGCAGGGGCACGGGGAGGGTGACCACCATGGTGTGGTGTCGGATCTTAGGACGGCTGGTAACAGCCAGGTTTTTGGGGATGAGCTGGTGAGTCCCCAGCTTCTTCGTGGCTTCGCTCTCAGTGCTGAGCACGACGCTCCTCGGCTCATCCTCAGGAGAGTCCAGCTGGGACAGGTTGATGCTGGAGGCCGAGCGCACAGAGGGCGGGTCCAGCTGGAGCGCAGAGCTGAAGCGAGACTCTGGGACAAGAAGAGAGCGGTCCCCCACCGAGCCGTCAGACTTCCTGTGAGACATGGCTCCTCGTCTGGGTCCTGTTCAGATGCTCACTCCAGCAGACCTCTACCATCAACCTGATCCAGAGAGGAGGCAGAGAAACCCTCAGGTTAAAGTACAGCAGGTGCTCGGATCCAAGGTGTTTCGGTTTCGTTTGTTTAACATTAACAAGCATCTCATCATGGCAAGACATCTACAAATATAATAAATAACGTGTGGCCGTGAGAACCCAGAGCAGCTTCATTAAAGCAAATAAAAGCACTGTGGATGATCAGAATCCACGGGGGGTTCTGAGGGCTGCCTTTCCATGCTCTCTGAAGAACACTCTGTAAGATGTTTTCATTTAGGGCCTTTGTTTCTAAAGCCAGAGCCTAACTAATCTCCAGAAGAGTCAGATGGTTCAAAGAAGTGCTTTGAGATTCAGCTCTAGGTTCTCAGTAATGCATCTTCCTGGTTTCTCCAGGAGCACTTCTGAGAAAGCCTGAGATCACTGATTAACCCAAGAGCGAAGAAACCATCTAACACCAGAGAGCAGCGAGCGCTGGACCCGAGGCTTCCACCACAGCTCCTCACGCCCAGATCGACTGACAAACCCCGGAGCAGCGGTTCTTTCGGTTCAAAGGTCGAGCTGGAGGAACTCACCGTGCTAGAATCACCTCCGCTCAGGAGCTGAACCCGAGGAGACGTCAGAGACTCCGACACGGAACATCTTCAACACTTTCATTAAAATCAGAAGCGCATTCCTGCAGCTCGGGAGAGAACTGTACAGCGTCACGCGACACACGTCATCGCAGGTGAGCTCAGCCCCGCCCAACGGTGATTGTGCTCGGCCGCTTCCGCTGACCGCCAGGGGGCGATGGAGAGGCGCCGTTCAACTTCTACATTCACGTCCACAGAGCAAACGACAGCGAAAGGAGGAAGTTAAGATGGCGGAGAGAGAGGCAGCACATAAGCAGGCTCTGCAGAGTAAACTTCTTTAGTTCACAAGTTAGTCTTAGACGCGCGTAAAACACAGATAACTTCAAGTGTGTCCATCCAGAGAGAGCTTCGATTGTCCTAATACCTGATGACACATCAACCATGACTGACCACGGCTCTTCATTGAGGATATCCAGGTCGACGGTAAATCAAAATATGATTTAATCACACTCCAATTAAGAACCCCAAACCAAAGAAGATGCAGAAAGGTAATGCAAATCCAACAGGAGTTGAAAATACTAACCATTTGACATGCTGTACAAACTTTGACCTTAAAGATGGATGAACAAACTGAACTGTTCAAGAGCTTTGACAGGCGAATTAAAGTCAACACCACGGCAATAGAAAAAAACAAAACAAAACAAAAACACAGTTGCGGAACTCCATAAAAGTGTTTTTGAGCTGGAAGCGGAAAACCTCGAGCTGAAAAATACCTCGGATGGATGGATGGATGGAACAGGCGCGTTATTCAAGGCGAAGTAACCTGAAGCAGACCGGACTCACTGAAAATGAAGGAGAGGACACAAGGGAACTAACTGCTCATCGAGATTCTCACAAAAACTGTGTCTATTTCAGTGCATCGTCTGCGAGACACAGTGGACTATCTATTCGAGCAGACTAGACCAAAGTCTGCCAAATATTATAGATGAGTGCCAGTTCATGAAAGGTAGAAATATTCATAATCATTTAAGATTGGCAATTGATCTTTTAGATTACAAAGAATGCGTAGAAACATTATACCATTCAATACCATTGAACATGTATTTTTGTTCAAAACTTTAAAATGTTTGGGTTTTGGTGAAAAGTTCTGTACTATTATTGAAATGTTATACAGAAACATCACTAGCTCTATTTCTTTAAACCCTGTGGAATTCGTCAAGGTTGCCCCATTTCACCCAAACTCTTTATACTTGCCGCTCAACTTTTGGCTATACTTATAAATACATCTGATGTTTTGAAAGGAATGACTATTTTCAACAAAGAGTTTAGATTAAGTCAATTTGCAGAAGATACTTCAATTTTTCTAAGAGATAAAGAAATGGTTACTGAATCTCTTAAGATTGTTTCATACTTTTCAAAAGCTTCTGGTCTTGGCTTGAATCTAAAAAAATGTGAGTTGCTTTCCATTCACTCCTGTTCTGAATTCTCAATTAGTTCCATCAAAGTTGTGACAAAAGTCAAGTATCTTGGTTTGAATATTTCTAATGCTCTTAAAAAACATTGAGAACCGTATATAAATGTTACTGAATCATCTCTAAGTCGTTGGTTGGTCAGAGATTTGTCCGTCTTTGGTAGAAATATACTGGCTAAAGCAGAAGGTATTTCAAGGTTAATTTATCCATGTCACTCCCTTTACGTGTCCCAAGACAATATCAAAAAAGCTAATTCTGTGATTTTCTATGGATAAATAAAACTCACTATATTAAGAAATCACAGTTAGTAAAAGAAAACACTAATGGCGGAATCAAAGCTCCCGAATTTGAATCCATGATTGGAACCTTTAGATTAAAGTGGCTGAAATCACGCCTTTCACATCCAGAGTCAATGTGCTTCCACATTCCCAGGTCCTTGTTTAAAAAATTAGCAAGGTTAGAGTTCCTACTAAAATGTGACTTTATTATAAATAGAATTCCTTTAAAACTGTTAGAATTTCATAAACAGGTGTTGCTTTTTTTGGAAAATGATTTTTACTCACAATTTTTCTCCTCAAAACTGGATTTTATGGAATAACAGAGCCATTACACACAATAGAAAAACAATATTTAAAAAGATTGGTTTGAAAAGGGCATTATATTTGTAACTAATCTTAGCGACCCAAAGGGGTTTTTTCTAGACAAATTCAATTTAAATTGTTCACAGAAAAGAGTTAAGCAAAATTGCTAGATTGCCAGAGTTTTGAAATCCAAACTATTTTATGATTATTATCGAAATAATTTTAATGTGAGCAACAATTTATCCCCTGAAATAAATAAAAATGGTTTCTCTAAATTCCTTAAATGGCCAGTGTTACCTAAAGTTAAAGAAACTCACTTCAAAATCCTGAACAAAACTTATCCTGTCGCTGAATTTCTTAAAAAACTATTTAAATTTGAAGTTGATCCCTGTACATTTTGTAATGAAACAGAGGAAACCCTTGAGCACTTATTTTTCTTTTGCTCTGTTTCGACTAAATTTTAGTTAGAGCTTAGAAATTGGATTCTCATAACCAAATTTTGAATTGGATCCCATTCTATTGAACATGAATAAAGTAGATCCCGAATATTCTGACATTGTGAATATTTTAATATTATTAGGTAAATACCACATCCATTGCTGTAAATGGAGAAATAACAAGCCCTCAATTGCTGTTTTTTTTATCATTGAGTTTAAGAGGGTTTTTCAGTCTCAAGGTTTCCAAGTGTCAAGTCGCAATTTTTTTATGTAAAAACTTTGATAGTTACTTATTGTTTTAATTTCTTTAAAGTAACACTGCTTTGGTTGTATCCTTGCTCTGCGTTTGGTTTGTGACGTGTAAAGTACACAAATACTCTGTAACGAGTTTGTTGGATGTGTATCATGTATTGTTGTGTCCTCATCGAGATTTTGTAATGTCTTGTGTTTGTCAATAATGAAAAAAAAAAGAGCAAACGACAGCTGGAAACATGTCTTTTATTCCTTTAACGGGCCCCTGTGCTACTATTGTTGAAACTCTCGTGTGCGGTGGGTCTATTCCTTCATTTACTTCTGTTTTTCTTTGTACAGCCTGGGTGTTATTGTTACTTTTTTGCCTGTTTCGCTGTGAACTGTTTAACGTTTTGAATAAATAAAAAGCAATTCAATAAAACGAAAATAACCGAAAAATTCCCTTGTGTTCGTGATTCTTTCTAATATTTGTACGCTCTTCCGGGACCTTGATGCCGCGCTTCCGGTGAATGTCGAACCCAACATGCTTTTAAAAAATAATTATTAGTACTTAAAGCCTAAGTTTTTAAGCTATACCAGGCTTTTAAAGTCAAATACAGCTGCATGTTATTGGAAGGGTTGCGAGTGTAGAAGCAACAGGGCTTTCTTGATCACAAATGTTAACTTTAAAGGTAAACTGGTTCCAGTTTTTGTGGCCTAGTGGATCAGGTGGTTCACTGGAGATCAAAAGGTTGCTGGTGCGATCCCCGGCTCCACTGAGTTGAAGACGAAACTCTCCCTTCCATCTGTGAAAACCATTACCGTGGAGGAGGAGGCACCAGTTCTTTCTTCTTCTTCTTCTTTTGGTGTTTTATGGCAGTTTGCATCCTTTCTTTTGTTGCATTACCGTCAGCATCTGGGATGTAGTTTGGACATTTGTCTCTTAACGGGTGAATTGAGGGGAAAAAAAATGTACGTGTCTACCTATATTCTGTAATCAGTTTTAATTCTTTTAAGAAAGACCAAAATACTTTTATAGGTTCTAACATCTTTTATTAGTGTCAATAGTGTCGAAATTGTACATGGTTCTATTTTCAGTTTTTTTTACCTCTTCCATTAGACCTGTCCTCTCCTCTTCATAGATCTTGCATTTCATAATCACGTGTTCAATTGATTCCTGCTCTCCACAACTTTCACACATTTCCTATTTTAAATTGGTGGTGATTTAATCTGTTGTGTCCTATTCTTAGCCTTGTTAAAAGTGTTTCTTCTTTTCTGTTTCTTAAAATAAATTGTCTGTCTTGTACCTTTTCCTGTATTTTATAAAGAGCTCTTCCAGTTTCACCTTCATTCCATTGTTCTTGCCACATTTCAATTCTACTTTTATTTATTATACTTTTTGCAGAGCACTAATTTCTCGTATGGGTCACTCCATACTTTGTCCTAATTTCACTTTTGCAGTATTTCTAAATGCCCCTGACGAGTGATGATCTTTTTATTTAATAGAACATGACTGATCTCTACAGCTCCATAGCATTTCAGTGTCAACCCCTGTAATGATCTTTTTAAATAAATGTTTCCCAAACTTTGACATTTGAAAGAAAACTGTAAAAAAAAGTTTGATATAAAGGAAATAAAGAGGACTGAAATCACAGTTTATCGTGTTGTTTTTATTGCATTGCTTCTTTATCAGGAAAGGAGCATCTCCAGCAGTTCCTCTGGGAAAGAGAGTTTCTGCTTCTGAGCGTTATTTAACAGAGAAGAACTGAGCAGAGTTTCCACGAGGAGGAGGTTTAGGAACAGAACATCTAGGAATGGCAATGTGCTTCACATCTGAGTTTTCAGCATCATTATGGCATCAGTTAAACACAGAATCTCCCAAACTCTTTAACAATCACAACGAAAGGAGTAAAAACACTAGCCACACCCCCTCTCTCGCTCACTCCGATCCACATCCGGCACTTTTCTGAGCCCCGTAGACAGAACCCATCAGCGACAGAGGAGAAGAGAGGAGGAATCATCTACAGGAGCAGCTCGTGAACACCTCAGCGCCTCACCAGGAGGCACCGGAGCATTCACAGGAGGCACGGAGACTCGTTTAAAATATTTTAACATTTATTTAAGGAAATGGAAGCCCCTCCAGGACACTGTGTTGTAAGATAAGTTCTCTAAATGGAAATGATGAGATGGTTCTAATGCATTGCTTCAAAATAAAAGTCCCTGCTCCTAAAATGATCTGCTCGTGTTTGCTCCAGCGGCACTTTTCACAATTCTTTTGTTCATGGCCCACAGCTCACGAGCTGCGAGAAGGAACCCATGTAGGCTCCTTTAGAAAGAGGAGAACAACTCCACAGAGGAGCCAGTGAGGAGGCTCAGGCTTCTGTTTGTGGGGTGTCCACACATAACCCTAACTGATTCCTAGCTGAGCCTACGATCCCCACCACCAAGTGAAGGTTCCTCATGTTTTTAGGGAAAATAACGATATTATAACAGCTTTGAGCACGGCGGAGCTGTCTTCCTTCCAGCCCGGAGATCATGTGAGATGAATTTGGAGAAAGAAACGGTCTGCGTCACTTAGTGCATGGCTTGAAACAGGAGGAACCTTGACCTCCTGAAATAATTCAAACAAAACAAACTAACGAGGCATTAATACGTCGCCGTAACGAACGAGAGATCGGAGCTGGTTTCTGTCGCCACCTTCAGGGAGCCTCTGTTATTGCACTTTATTCACACTGACTGCAGGATTTACAGGGAATAACTGCGTTCAGATGCTCTCTACGAAAAGGGATGTGAATCCTGAGATGGATCAGCGCTACATCAGAGCACCTCTAGCGCGGAACGAAACTCTCTGATGGATAACATGCAGCCCACAGAAGACAAGCATCTCGCTGAGAGCAGAAGCACTAGGGGGAGGAACACAACCAGTGTTGGGAAGCTATGTTATCAACAGGAAGTGGATGAGGTCTCTGTTCAAATGTTCTTCTGCTCTCAGCTCCTCTAGCTTTCAGGAGGATTCCCTTCTGCTGCTCCTCGAGTGAAGCACATCAAAGGGCTTTCCTTACAAACACAGACTACCTAAGAGCCAAACACGAGAAGAGATGTGAAGCGGATCTGAATCTACTGCATCGTGAGGGAAGCACGTGGAGCCTGCAGGCCTCGACAGGGTTCCGGTGGTTCCCCGGCGCCAGTGCTCCTCAGAAAGGGCGAGGAGGAGTCGGAACCGGCTCCGGAGTGCTGCAGGTGCTGATGCTACTGTTTCGCAATGTCTCCTTTCTTTAGGATGATCTGCCGTTGCCATGGCGCCAGCTTGGTTTCGTCATAGCCTAGCGTTCGTAGCCGCTCCAGCTCAGACTTCTCCTCGTTCTCCTTCTCCATCCGCCGCTGCTCTTCTTGTTTCCTGCAGAGCAGACACAGAAGTTAAACCCATGTGCTCGTCTCATGCTTTTACGATCGATGCTGATTTTCTTTTATTCTCTTTTAACTACTTTATCCATCTTTAAAGGGATCATTAAAGACACACAGCGGATGATCTTGATGGATGAATTCGATCAAAGTTTGGGGAGAGACAGAAACTACTTCTAACTAGAGTCAGGTCTTACCTTCTCTGTTCCCTGTGCGTCCAGGAGCAGCCGAGACACAAGAGCACAGAAACATGTTTCAGTGATAAGGTTCAGCAGAGCTTCATGAAGAAGATGGAGCTGGAGCAGGGGCGATTCTAGGATCAGTCTGAGCACATGTCTGAAGCTGAACCTACAGTTAACCTCGGTGAACTGAACTGGGGAACCAGGGAGATTTCCATCAGAACCCTGGATCCACCACAGCTGCTGTCACAGAGCCTGCTACGCGTGAAAACAAGTCTTTAACACTGAGATATGCTCTCTAGTGACACCAGCCTCAAGTGGTCAGTCGAGGAACAGCTGCCACCTGCTGCTCCTGAGGCTCTAGCTCCATTCAAGTAAAACTTTAAAGGGAGTTCTGCTCTGTTCGAGGAAACCTCACTAAACAAACAGCAATAGGGTCTAGCGACGCCGAGCTAAAGCCGAGGGGTTCTGGAGGTGCTCCTGCAAGATCTCTAGAATCACCCCTGTCTTCGATCACTACAACCACCACCAGCACCAGAAGGAGATCTGAGAGTACTTACATCTTATCACTGAGGCAGTGAGTCCAGAGAGAGAGAGAGAGAGAGAGACAGAGATGAAGGAAGCACCAGACAGCTTCAGCACATGCAGCTTTATAACACTCGCCGAGATCTTTAGGGGGTCTTCACTCTTCGGTTTACTTTTTTTATGAGCATGAAACCAAGAGAGAGGTGGCTGTTGAAGCTGTTGGGATGTACAGTATTTATTAAAAAAGCTTCGACATGCAGCCAGCTTCCCTGCGTTTACATGACACTCGTCACAGCCGCAAGTCGAGGGCACGATATTAAAGTTATGTGATGTGTTCTTCCAGGGTACATTTATACACAGACAGACACACTGCTCATGAAGCTTCTGACGACCGAGAGAAGGTGGACAGGCCTCACCAGAAACGAGTGGTTGGGGCTCAAGCGAGAGAATCCCCAGGCTGTGTTTGCAGGGTTGCACCAGCAGATGTCCTCAGCGAGGAGATCACTGCTGTCCCCCAGCTCCAAATCATTTCACCTGAACCGATCAAGCTGCTGCTGATCGACCGCTACGATACTCAGAACCCGGGCCAAAACACCCGAGAGTGAAAGCCCCATAAACATCACGCTCCTCAGAGACGGAAAGGAAACGTGTTTCCACAGATGCTCTGATTCAGAAAACAGGAAGAGGAGAGAGAGGCTGGAGAAGAGCTCGACCGGGCGCTTACCTCTCCTCATCCAGCTTCTTCTTCATGATATCTCTCCTCCATGCAGGCAGAGATGCCAGACGTGCAGCCTCCTCATCAGCCTGAGAGAGAGAGGAGGGAGGAGAAAGAGAGATGGAAGCAGAGAAGGGAGAGAGATGGAGGAGAAAGAGAGAGGGAGAGAAAGCCATCATCAGCTGACACAAACTCCTCTTCCTCCCAGTTTCAGCATCCAGAAATGATCGCTCGCATCTGAGCTAATCAGTTAGCGATGTATGCAAAACTAACATCCCTCACGGTGCTGCACGAGTCTCCTGAGAACCCTCAAACACTGAGCGCGGAGCGCTGTAAAGCGATCCTCCTCCTCCATCGAGATGGAAACTCTACCTGGCGGCGCTGCCCATCTTCAGCTCTCGTTCCTCTCACAACGGATTGATTTCCCAAACTCTGGCGCCTCATCACTGAGCGCCTCAGTAAACCTACCTCCACCTTAATATTTCATGATTCCCCTGGGAATTATTCACAGATAAAAAAAATCTAAAAGGTGGATAGAGTCAGAAGAACGCTCGGAGATATCGAAGCCTCTCAAACGCAGTGGAATCAAAACATCATTTAATGCACCTGTTGCGCGGGTTCTTGAGCTCTGTTCTCTCTTTTGATATCGCCCAGCGTTCCCTCCTTGAGTCTGTAGGGTTCTCAGCAATCCCAGTTGTGACGGTTCTTGTAGCTGTGTTGTATTTTTCTCTCTGATGTTGCATATGTATCAGTATTGCATTACATGGAACTTTTCTTTTGGGGAGGGCTTTTGGTCAATGCACTTCCTGTCGGTCGAGAGGGAGGCCATGCATGGTGAAGCACAAGTAAATGGCTTCTACTCCTGATGTTTTAGGAGGATTTCCTGTTTTTTTGGGCCTCAGGAAGTGCATTAACCAAAATACTCCCAAAGTAAAAGTTCCATATTAATTTTGGCGTGAAATGATGTTTGGCACTAGTGGCATCATGGAAACGGGTAAGTGCTGCAGTCTCTCGCCTGCTCCTCTCTGTTCGTTCTGGCTGCTGATGGCACACGAGGAGGCATCTTTTGCTTCTGACGGAGCTGCCCTTAACTTTGTCCGGTGCAGAAGTCATACTGCGTCTCACGTGTAGATGCCTGTTTAGAGTGGAGTCTCTATGAGTGTTGCTGAAAGACTTGTTTCCTGCGCTCAGGCTGCTAGGCACCGGATGATCTTTCGTTAGAACGGTCACATCATTAGAGGTTCTTCACATCTCTTTAAACGCGCTGAACAACCCTTAGACTGATGGATGGCAGGATTCATGTTGGACGCTAGGGCTGTGGCTACATAAAGAATGTTTCTCCTCAATCGAAGCAATCCGTTTTCTCATCGAATATTTAGCTCCTGACAAGAACTGAAAGAAACCCAAACCAAGCCGAGGGATTTCATTACTGCCTCCTAACTGCTGTCTCCCTTCAGTTTGGGTCTTAGGATCTTTCTGTTTGTTTTACAGCTATTTATGCTTGAAAACCTCCACCTCCCTTTGATGCATCTTCTACTCTAGATACATCAAGGTGGCACTGTGATGATGCCATGATGACACTGTGCAAGTGTGTGGAGAGTGGCTTCTGTGGGGTCGGTAAAGGAGATTCTGAATCAGTCACACTCTTAAAATGTATTTATTTTGTATAACATTCATGAAAAACAACTAAACAGCAGACTTGCACTACAAACACGGCAAATGGAGGCAACTCAGTGACGATATCAGGAGTAAACAACTGCTGTGAACAGCAAGACAAACCTTTGCAGGAGAACCTTTGATAGAAACCCCTCACAAACAAACAGCATTCCCAACTAAAGCTTCCAAGATTCTTATTCTGAGCGCCACTGCTCCAAAGCGTTTCCCCCTTGATCCTCCTGAAGATCATCGGGTAAAATGACTTCTGATGACATAAACCAGATCTGGAGCATCTCTACCAGCCACCAAACCCATTCAGGGGTCAAATGTGCAGCATCTTCATTAGCTTCTGTCTCCTGTTTGCCTGATAACTGTAGTGTTTCTGAGAATAAATCTCTTCTACAAGTATTAGCTTAGATGCTAGTTTAGCTAGCCTCCAGGTCTTTGAGAGAAAGGTTCTAAAAGAGATGGAGTCTGGTCTAGAAGCAGTCTATGGCTTCCTCTTTCTCAAGACTCCATTAGCAGTCCAGGGGCTGCTGGAGGCAGGGAGCTTTCCTGATTCAACCGAGCCTTCAAGCTTTGTTTTTGGATCTGCAGAGTCAGATGTCGAACATCGCCGCTTCCTTCTCTTTCCAAAAGGCAAAGCTCCGGTCGATGTATCGGATGATTTCTTCGTTGCTGAACTCTTTAAGTTCGTAGATGAGCTTGATGGAGCTCTCGTTGGGTTC
Organism: Danionella cerebrum; assembly: GCA_007224835.1. Taxonomy (NCBI): domain Eukaryota; kingdom Metazoa; phylum Chordata; class Actinopteri; order Cypriniformes; family Danionidae; genus Danionella; species Danionella cerebrum. The sequence goes on along the minus strand of SRMA01025069.1, from coordinate 18,379 downwards.
CTCTTGGATCTTTGCAAATTCTTTGGCTGGGGCCTTGGTTTGGGGGTTTGCAGCTGATACGGTTTGCTGTGGTTCTGGACTCGGGTTGTCTTCCAGTAGATCCTCTGATGGTAACTGGACTTCTACAATGGGTTCACTTGTACAGACCAGTTCAGTGACGGGGTGGGGCTCAGTAACTGGTTCTGATTGTTCACTTGGGACCTCTTCTGAGGCACTCAAGACATCCTTACAGACCTCTGGTTCTGCTGCCTGCAGAACCTCCGGAGGCAGAAGAAGCTCCGCGGCTTCCAGCAACATGCCACCCTCTGCAGAGTGCCCGAAATACTTGACCCTGATGTCTTCGAATCCATCCGCCCAATCCCGTCTGCCCCTCTCGACGCTCTCCATCACCTCTCGGTGGAATTGGCGGATCACTTCCCAGGGGTGACTACCGAGTCGGTCAAACATCTCATAGCACAGCAGATGCCGGAACTTTCTCTCGTTGCGGGACATGTTCATCTCCAGAAGCTGGAAGTAGCCAAGCATGAAGAGGTCCAGGGTCAGGCTCTCGTACTGAACAGGAAGTCCATTGATGTGAGGGAGGAAGTGCTCGGGCCAGTACATCATCTGCGCTCGACTCAGTCTGCGGATCTGCCGTGTTGGCACCTGGCTCATGATGGTCCTCCAGTGGCCCAGCAGGTTCCCCACCACCTGCCTCTGCTTCATGAAGTACAGTAGTTGGTCATCGTCTGCGTGCTCGGAGGCGTCCGGATGAAGCAGGCTGTGGTAGTAAAGGGAATGGGAGTCGTTCTCCTCCACGCTCAGCGTCTTTCCTCTCCCGGAGCACTTGTAGGATTCAGTCATGGTGTACTTCCTCCAGTGCTCCAGGAACAGAAACACAATCCTCTCCTTGCGCATCTCGATGCACTCTTGGACATAGCTGAGGTCCGTCTGCACCTCCAGACTGCGGGTGAGCTGCTCCGATGTGAGCGAATGCTTGACAGTGCCGTTATACATCACAGCTGCGTGGGTTGCAACGATCGGCTCCTCCGTCACTAAACTCAGGTGTTTCTCCGTCGGGGTTCCATCTCCATTCTGTGAGTAGCTCTCACTGAGAGAGAACAGCAGCTCGTCCTCCAGGACAGGCTCTGACGGGAAACTGCATTCGCTGACGGCAGGTAAGGACCGCGTGCGTTTGTAAGTACGACTCGTCTTGTCCTCCTCGCTCTTGCAATGGCTGTGAATTTCATAATTGGCTTTCAGATTCTTCACCGATACTCCCCACTGCTTAATCTCCTTCTCCACCTCCTCTCGAGTGGAGAAGGACTGCGAACGACCAATGCTCCCAGACACCGGGTCAGAGCCTCCCAGTCCACTCTTGAGGCCTTCGTACGTATAGCCCTGAGAGAGCATTTCCAGAATATCGATCTCCTTTCCTCCCAGGGTGGCCAGCAGAATGGCCATGCTTTTGAGCAGCGTGGAGATCTTGCTGCACCAGGCCGGCAGGTCTTCCGCTTGCCCATGGACCTGTTTGGGGTTGACGGAGAAGTGCTCTTGGTTCAAGGCTGCAGACACCGGGAGGAGTTGCTTCAACTCTTGTTCCAGCTGCTCCAGCTCTTTCTCCACCTCGGTCACTTTCTGCATGACCTGCAGGTTCTCGATCTGCTTCTCGATGCGGATGAGGTCATCCTCCGTCATCAGTTCCCCGAACGGGCCCAGTATAGCGTTGTGCACATGTGAATAATGCCAGTCTTGACCTTGGTAGAGTCCACTGGCGGCAAACTAGAGCAGGCGGAGAGGAGGACAGAGAGAGGAACAGAAACACAGCAGGGGTCGCCTTGAGCCTTTGGATCCGATGGCTTACAAACACGCTTCACCCCAAACGCCTCAAACTTTACATGAGTTTAGTGGTGCGATGAGCTGCCAAGAGGATTTCCACAGCTGACAAGGGAACTCTTACAAGCCTACAGCCTCGAGTGAGCTGGCCTTTACCAAGAATATTCTGGGTTGTTTTCGAAAGGCTCCTCGTGGAGGCACCAGGCTCCAGTGCGCACCTGGTGTAGAGAGCAGGAAGCTGACCGTCATTGTAAACATCTATGGTAGCTGCTCAATCGAGAAGCAGATAATGGCTTCGTTACAAAAAGACCAGTTTGAGCACTTTCTCGCTGAAATGGTTAGGGGTATCTCTAAGTAGGGATATTATGTAGTCATTATGGTGAGTAGAAACTACAGTGCAGCGTGGTGAAAACATTGGGATGCACCAGAGACGCGTCTCAAAACAACCCAGAAATATTCTTTCCGTGTGACGTAAGGAGCTTTTAGCTAGTTTCTCTGCAGCACTGCGGAAGATTGAGACGGTGAAAGAGTAAAAGAGCGGTGCACCTCGTGCCGAGAGCCCCGGCCGCAGTGTGAAGGGGCTTTGCATCACACCACTGAATCTCCATGTAAAACTCAGGGCTGTCGTGCACCATCGCCGGTAAGCCGCGTTAAACTGAGGCTTCTGTGCTCAGTGTCACAATCATTTAGGCTTGTCCTGAGATGGTCACGACAGTCCCAGAGTAACCACCGCACTCAACACAGAGAACGCTGCATCGATCGCAAGCTTCACGAGCTCCAGCAACATTCTATTCACTGCAGAAATTCAATGACATGAGCTGAATAAAGGAACTCTGCGTCCTGCCCTCGCCACAACACTAGCTCTCAACCCTTCCCTGCATCCCTGCATCGCTTCCACAGCTGCGAGGACGGCCGACTGGCGGAGGAGCTGGATTCAGACGCGTCACCAGCAGGCGCATGCAAACCAAACACAGCGCTGAGCGATCCTCCTGCAGCTCTCTGCTTCATCTACGGGATGCTACGCTAGCTGCGGGAGGATGCTAGCGTCATTAGCTGAGGAATACACTCTCGTCTCTGACTCTTAAACTGACCGGAAACGGCACGCACTGGGAAATGCTGAGCTCAGGGCCCATCATGAGAAGCGAGTCGGAGAACGCCGTTTGGAGGCACGCTTCTCTTGCTTTAATAAAAAAAAAAAATACATTAAAAATGACAAATAAAATGTAATAACTTAAATAGACGGAAGAAGACAATACATAGCGGTAAAAAGTAAATGAATAATAAAATAGCAAACAAAAATCAATTATTAAGTAAATAAAAATATACAGAAAGTAGATCTATAAGTAGATACCACCACCTCTCGACCAAAGTGAGGCCGAAAGGGTTAGAATTCTGTTCATAAAGACGTAATAAGAATAAAAATAAACAAATGTAGCATTTTAGAAATTAAGAAATAAAAATAAGCTCTTAGATGTTTCTCTGTTTCTGTATGTTCAGATCTGCTTCGCTGGTCTGGAGTCAGTTTCGGGGCTGTTTCCGGTTCAGTCTAATGGTGAGATACGAGACGCACCTCCTCGGCTTCCAGCTCAACCCTGGACTCACCTTCTTCTTGCTCTCCTCCTCCTCCTGCATCTTCACCTGCAGCTTCCGGACCATCACCTGCCTCTTCCACTCGGGGATGGCGCGGCCCTGTTCGTCATGGGTGGGCACCAGGCTCTCCGCATCCACCACCCCGGCCTTGCTCGGGACCCCGGCTGAGCTTCCGTTGAGCGCTGGGGCGAGTAGCTCGCCGGGGGGCTTCTGGGGCGATGCGCTGCGGGCGCCGGGGGCCGTGGAGGGGTTGGCGGGCACTGGAGAGTCTGGCTTCGAGGGAATGCTGTTGGGCTGGGGTTTTGGCAGAGGTTCTGGTGGTGACGGTGGACATTCACCCTGCGAGACAAACAGAGGCTGTGAGGGTTTGGTCACCGGCTCCGGTTCTGCAGCATATCGTCAGAAGCACATCGGCGGCCGGCAGCGGCTCTCGGTTCAGTTCCTCTTATATAAGCAGTAAATGCAGCTATTGTGTTGCAAGCCCCAGTTCCAGAGTTACACAAGGCTCTGAAGCACTGCTCAATAATTCACAACAATGGATTCGTTCTGAAATCACTGAACTGTGCTCTCGCCGGGCCCCGGGGCAGAGCCGGAGCGCCGCCGGAGGGTTCCGCTTCTGCTCACAGCAGTTCTTTCATTTCAGCGGATTATTGATTGCTTTCGATTAACGAATACAAAGTTACTAAATCCCCCAATAAATAAAGGATTTTAGAAATAAAACAGTTTACCTTTTTGTTTTAATTTAGTACATGACTTAAATGAAATGGTACATAAATAAAACCCTTCTATTGTTACTGTTCCACACTGTACAAAAATACATCATAATGATTATTATTATTATTATTATGATTAAAAGTATAGCTAAATAAACAAGTAAATAAAGTAAGAATCTGTAGATAAAACATGTCTCAAAGATTATTATAAACCACCATAAATATATTGATTTAATAAAAATATAAATAAATACTATTATCATAATAATGATGCTGTCATTAATTTTTATTTATTGTTATTTTTATACGGTTGCACAATTTAACAAATGTATTATTAACGTATTATTTTAATCATAGCAATAGTATATCCGAGAGATGGGGGGGGGGGGTGGACGTACATTGTTGGCCGCGGAGCCGCTGTTGGAGAAGACGGTGGTGTAGCCTTTACTGTGAGGAGTCGGCTTCAGACTCTTCCCCGCTTTAATCTCCGCCAGTAGCTCCGAGTTATCTCCCGTCGGGGACATCATGTTGAACGACTTGTTACCTGAGAGAGAGACAGGAGGAGAGACAGACAGGAGTTATGGAGAGCTGCTGGTACAAGCACTGGTCGGTAACTCATGCTGGGAGTAAACATCTTCTCCATCCGCGGCTCCACTAATGGAGGTTCATACTCACAGGAGACACATCCATCCACTAATGGAATCATAACAATAATAAAACTCGACGAGGAATTCGCTCGTCTGACAAAACTATTCTGAAAACATTCCGAACGCAACCGAGTCTCGACACCAGAATCCTTCGACGTGAAATCACGAAATGCATCCGCGGATCCGCAGCTAACGATTCTCAAAAAGATCTGAAGCATCCCTCATCCGTCCTGTCCTTAATCCATCTTTCATCTTCAGCTGCTGACATCACTTCCTCTCGCCGAGTTTCTGAATGGCATTATCAGACTCAGAGCCAGGAGCATTCTTCTCCTTCACTCCAGCTATGGTCTGAAGCAGAAGGATGGAGGCGATGCTGACAGCGAGCAAACACACTCCTCCAGTGGAGAACAGCTCATTACAAACAGAACCAGAACCTCCAGCGTCTCTCGCGCTCAAACAGATCCAAGCACTTCACCTGCTGATGAGGAGGTCCACAGCTCCAGAGAGAACGCCTCCTGACTGAGGGCTAGTGTCTGGTCATGCTCGAGTATGAGGAGTCCTAGAGGAGTGCTTGTCTCCTGATTCCAGCTCCTCTCCTCCCTCACAGACGCTTTAGTGCAGCTCTGAGCAGCTCAGTGCTAATCAGCTCTGACATGAGACGGGAGCAGGATTGGGAGTCCTCACCTCACTCTCTCTTTCTCTCTCTCTCTCTCTCACCTCACTCTCTCTTTCTCTCTCTCTCTCTCTCACTTCACTCTCTCTTTCTCTCTCTCTCTCTCACACCTCACTCTCTCTTTCTCTCTCTCTCTCTCTCACACCTCACTCTCTCTTTCTCTCTCTCTCTCTCTCTCACCTCACTCTCTCTTTCTCTCTCTTTCTCTCTCTCTCTCTCTCTCTCACCTCACTCTCTCTCTCACTCTCTCTTTCTCTCACCTCACTCTCTCTCTCACTCACTCTCTCTCTCTCACTCTCTCTTTCTCTCACTCTCTCTCTCACTCACTCACTCTCTCTCACTCACTCTCTCTTTTTCTCTCTCTCTCTCTCACTCTCTCTTTCTCTCTCTCGCTCTCACTCTCTCTCTCTCCCTCTTTCTCTCTCTCTCTCTTTCTCTCTCTCGCTCTCTCTATCTCTCTCTGTCTCTCTCTCTTTTTCTCTCTCTCGCTCACACTCTCTCTCTCTCACCTCTTGATCAACTCTTGCTCGGCACGGCAGCGGCTCCAGGGGATTAACGGGGGAGGGTGTTACGTAACGAGCTGAATGATAAACTCAACTAAACTTATCTTAAACGTAATTATTCAAAAAAAATACGTAAATGAAATTAAATGAGGATTAAATTGTATATGAACCAAAATAAAAGACAAAACAAAGGAGAACACAAAGCATCTAAAAGTACAGGTAAAATGAAATGAAATAAATAGAGACAAAGAGAATCTCCCGGAGTCTCAGTGAGAAACCCACGGAGCTCTGCAGCTACGGCACGTTTGAGGTACTCACTGGTTCTCTGGCGCAGCGCTTCCGCATCAGGACAGAAAGAAGGAGAGAGATGAGAAGAGGAGAGATTCCCTTCTTCGCAGAGAGGAAGACCAGGAAAGCATCCATGAACGAGAGAGAGACAGGTGTTCAGAGAGACGGGTGTGGTGAGAACAAAGAGGATGTGAAACACAGGAAGAGGACAGAGAGCAGAAAAACAAACAACGAGGCAAAGGAAACACAATCTTGCTTTCGGCCGGAACAGCGGAGCTCTCTCCGACTCTAGGAGAGAATGTCTACGTCTCCTGCTAGGAACGGCTCTATTTACTTCGTGAGAATCCTGTTCAGTGCGAGAGGAGGTGCAGGATCAAATATTTTGGGTGCAATATCTGCGCATGTACGCCGGGGTTCCCAGAGCTCGAGCTCCACATCTGTAAATAAACTGCGACACTCAGAGCATCCACGACTCCGTTCCTTCCTCCCTCTGGAGCCAAACCAGAGGAGGAATATTATAAACCCCAGCTCCCCAAACCCTCTGTGCTCCAGCATCTCTTGCGTCTCTGGGAGAAAGAACAATTAAGCAAATGGCACTCGACCCGTTCTGAGTAACAATAGCTTGGGCCAAGCATTAATTCCTGAGTGGAGTTTGGAAGGAGCCGGATCTCGTGTTCTCATGACTCCTCGAGTCTCGCTGCAGCGCGGCTTGGGCTCTGGTCTGGACGGGCAGTCCGGATCTGGAGAAATCGGTGGTTTAGTGTTGCAGCCAAACAGCGTGAATATTTTATACGTGCTGAACATTCAGAACCAAACAAACAGCGCAGCGTTTGCTTAGCAGAGCCGCCCTTCCAATCCCGGAGCAGTGAGAGTGGAACAGAATCTGGTGCCGTGACCCGGAGAGCAGTGAGGATTAGAGGGGTGGCGGAGGCGAGCTAGTAGCAGGTGCACATAATCCTAGTTCTCTTGACATTCAGAGATAGCAGCTCCATCACGGAGCAATAGGAGAAGCGGAGGAGAACAGGAAGCAGCCGGACCTCGGAACACTTTCAGTCACAAATTATTTCAACAGGAGCAACAAGAGGCTCAGGAAATTAAAGGCCACCAACAAAAACGAGGTTGCGACCTTTTATCAAGAAAGTATTTTTAGGAGCAAGCAGCGAGAGACGGATGAAACCGATGCTCCGTCACCGAACATCAGCTCCTCGCTCACCACAGACGACCGCGAAACCAGACATTCACAGAGATTTGGGCTACTCACTGCTGGAGGACGAGGACATGCGTCGCTGAGACGGGGCCGCTCCGGCTGGAGGAGGAGGTGGAGGAGGCAGCTCTGATGGGAGAGGAGGAGGAGGAGGAGGAGCAGGGACAAAGCTGCTGGGAGGTGGAGGAGGTGGTGGAGGAGGCAGTGGAAGATCCTCAGCGTTTCCAGTCCCATTCTCTGGAGCAGGAGCAGGGGCTCGGTTTGAGGCCTCTTCCAACAGTGCAGAACCCTGCAGAGAGAGAGAGGGGGGAGAGGGAGAGGGAGGGGGGTGGACTGAATTATTGTCTGTTTTTATCTTCCGCAGACTCTCTGATAATAATAATAATAATAATAATAATAATAATAAACGGCAAGTAAAATAAAAGTACAAGAAAACAGCGCCTCAATCGTGAGGTAGTTCATGAAACGTGGATCCGAATCCGTCTGCGGTTCCTCGTCTGAGCTGCTGAAGAACCTGAGCGAGAGCTTCACAGGAATGCTGGGACATCTGCTGAGCTGCAGTCCTTCACATTCAGCATCTCTAGAGACCACCCCCACCTCCTCTCCATCGGTGAAGCAGAGAGAACAAGCTCTGACCCCTGACCCCCCCCCCATCCCCTCCGGAAGCGTGCGAGGCGCGTGCCATCCTCCTCCTCCCCCTGCTCCTCCTCACTATCTCCAGCATATGCTGCGCCGTGTGCCTGACGCGTGCGCCGTGTGCCTCTGAGAGGCGCGTGCAGCACCATCTGCCTCAGCCCCGCCCCCAGCCGCCCCGCGGCGCAGCTAATTAGCTCAGTGAGGATTAGATGCCACAGGGGAGATGCCCCTTGGAGGCGCGACGAAGCACTTTCTTCTGGATCCCGTGATCAAGAGGAGAATTATTTTGAGGAAACTGATCTCTGGGCTGCAGGGAGTCAGGAACACGCTGCTCCTTCACACCAAACATCTTTTGTGAAGAGAATAAAGAGTCGAGCTGCAGCTCTGGGATCAGTGAGCGCTGTAACCGGAGAGCTCTCGCGCAAACACAGCGCTGTTTACACAGCGGCTCACTGCATCTGCTCCGAGCTCCATCCAGACCACTCCACTGCTCCCTGGACCACGACCAATTCTTGGGACCTCTGTTAGCGGAGCTGATCTGTTTCCACTGAGATGTTTCTACAGCTTCACTCTAAAGCACAAAACCGGAGGAGAGGCACAAACATCTCCGAAACTCTGAAGGAGTAACACATTCTCCATCATCTGTGACGGGTGGAACCCCTGAGCTACCACGGGGGCCGGTCACCATCTAAACTGGGGAGTCAAGGAGGTGATCAGAGACCCAGTAGTCACTAGAACAGAGCTGCAGTGTTCCTCAGTGGAGAGAGGAGAACTGAAAGCTGGAGAATTGGAGCTGGAAGCCACTCCTCAGTCAAACACCACCGAAGAGGAAACCAGGATCTGCTCTTCACGGATCAATCTCATGCCGTGGAGATGTTCTTCAGCACCATGAATCGTTAGGAACGAGTGAATGCAGACCTCCTAAACCTGCTCCGGAGCACAATGGCTCATCTTTCAGCAGGACAATGACTCTAAGCACATATCTAAGATTTCAAAGGAGTGGCTTCAGGAGAACTTTGTGATTGGCTGAGCCAGAGCTTGAGAGAAGGCTGTGAACTCTGATGCGCGTCCGATCTTTAAGCTTTCTGCTTTTAGGAGATGAGTGAAATCCTTCAGTGCGTGCGTGCGTGCGTGCATGTAGAAATCTGAGGAGCAAAAAGAACGATTGAGAGCCGGGAGCTTCTGCTTGCTGCCGGTTACCTCCTCGTTGGGTGCCATGGCTCCGCTGGGCTGCTGCTCGCTGCGGTCTGTACCCAGGGTTTTGTAGTAGTCCCCAGTGCTGGGCTGCTTGCTGAAACTACGAGACTTTCGGTTGGAGTCGACTCTCCGAAGCCTCTCGTGGTTCTCGCCAGGATTCAGCTGCTGTGGAGACGGAGACAGAAAACATCAGACCTCACGAGAAGAGACCATTTCTCTCGTATTAACCGAGCACGAACCCCGGGCCCGACTCTGATTCACTCCGGAACAAAAGCCAGGGCTGGATTCTGGAGTGGGTTCCGGAGCCCGGGCCGTGCTGCCAGCGCTCCACAGGTTTCACTTTCAGCCGCTCCCCTCAGGTCAGAACCCACAGGAGGAATCCAGCCGAGGCCAGAGCTCCAAATATTATGAAGAAGGTTAGAAACAAGTCACCGTTGATTCTGAAACCTAGGGAAGCGCTCGAGTCCTTCCCATCTCCGGCGGCGGAGAAATTTCCAACACAAAGAAGGCCAGGCTCTGTTTCCTGTTCTTAAGATTTTCCTAATGCAAAGCTCTAGGGTTTGCATAGCCATCAAGCTTATGTAACGCAGCCCTGAACAGCCAGCGCTCCCCTAGGAACCTCTGACCCTCACTCAGCCTCAGCCAGCCCTCCATTCATCAACGTTCTTCCAGAATCCACTCAGCTTTGTTCTCCCAGTGTAACTGGAGTCGGGCCAGAGCTGCTTAGAATCGCTGCTGAAAGCCAAGCCGAAGCTGACCCCAGAACACGCCGCGGAGAAACCTGTGAATATTTCATCACCAGGAGGCTTCTAGAGGAGTTTTCATCGAACGCAGCTCCCTCTCTCTCTCGGGGATCCAGCCGACAGAAGCAGCGGAGGAGTCCGAGAGCTTCAGACAGAGAAAACTACACCCAGCATCATCTCACCGCGCCCTTACCCTCTCGCTGAGCTCTGATCCTCTCACAGCGCAGCGCCGTCCCTTCACATGGAGCTCCGGAGCGAGCGCCAGTACCTGCACAGGTGACACCAGATCTCCATTCTGCCGTGCGTCACTCTACCTGACGCTGCTCTGCCTTCGCCCCGCCCCCGCTCTTCCCACAGCATGACATCAGCGCTGATCCAACCCCGTCTCTCTCTCTCTCTCTCTCTCTCTCATGCAAAGCGCGGTGAGGGCGGCTGAGCATGGCCACCGCAGCTCGGCTTTCTACCGCTTCCAGGGTTACATTATGCACCAGCTGCACAGAGGAATCTGGTTACACACAGCTCTCTCAGAGCGAAATCATCAGCCACAGAAACACGCCGTCAGAAACCAACCGCTGCTGCTTTATAACAACCTTCTGCTCATCAAAGATCTGTCTTCCGATCAATACATCAATCAATCAATCGATCCATCAATATATCAATCCATCGATCAGACTTCACTTTTCCAGTACAATCAGAAGAAAACAAGGAAATATTGATTTAATATTAATAAAGCACCGTGAGAAACGGCGTTATGAGTCGAGACAGAGGGAGGCGTGTCGCGGGGAGGCTGCTGAGGTCAGGTGGTTGTTTTAAACACAGTAAATATCAAATGAATTCAAAGAGCTTTTATAACGACAGGCCTGAAATCAGCCGTTGAACCGTGATCAATCTCAGCTCAGGTGCTTCACTGTGTTCCTCGGTCTCCTGCTGATTCACCCCCTCCCCCTCCTCCTCCCCTACAGGTGACACCTGCTGTTGTGTATGCCGTCTCCTCTCGGCTCGGCTGCTTACGTAAGATTGCGGTGATTCCTGGCCTAATATGGGCCTGTGCTCCTAATGGAGAGCTATTCAAATGAGTCCAAACCCTGCTCCCCGGAGGAGGAATGATCTCAAGCACACAGATCGATAAAGAAATCCTGAAGAACCACAAGAAAACTAAACCTGCAGCAGGAAACACAACACGACACTAAACAAAACGACCCGAACGAAACAGAATCAACGAAACAGAGAGGAGTGAAGAAACAAAACTAAAGTTTACTAAAAAAAAAAATCATGAAATGAAACGAAACATTTAAATTTATGCAGTTGGCCGACACTTTTATCCAAAGCGACTTACATTTGAAAGAATTAACGCATTTTTCTCAGTTTCTGCTTCCCCTGGGATTTGAACCCATGACCTTCACCGACTGAGCCACAGGAAAAATAAAAACAGAAATGAACTGAAGAAAAACAAGCCACAAACAAAGGAGTCACTCGCTGCTGCTGCTCCTGCAGGAGCTGTGGAGTTCTTCGGTCTGCATGAAGATAAACACCGCGTCATGCGTTTATCCAATCCAAACATCTTGAGGTGTCACATGATGGACAGAGAGGAACTGAACCCTGATGCTTTCGGAGCTCCTGAGGAGAGGAACAGATCAGTGGAGGTAACCCCCGCCTCCTGCAGATCTCCATCCATCCTCTCTGAGCTCCTGCTCTCAATGTTATGGTAGCTACCAAGGGTCAGGTTCATAAAGCAGCAGCAGAGGCTCGTCTGTGGAACCTGAATGCATCTGGTGTGCGGTAGGCTCGTGCTGCGACTGCTCAGCATGTTGTTATCATCCATCAGAGCAGGTTCAGCTCCGGCCCTTGTTTTGTTCCAGAAGGAGCTGCTGTTCATTCTTCTCCGTTCCCCTGAGAGCCTCAAGGAGCATTAATTAGAGCAGATCAAGCTGGTTACTGTCGAAGCTCGCTCAGGTGTGATGTTTCATGATGCTCCGGGCCAATTAGCGGAGCTTCAGCGGGAGCGTGCTAACGAGATGCAGAGCCCGGCGGGAGCGCTTCACGATCACGGGCCAGCGCTCACACGGACCCGAGCTCCACGGAGAGTTCCTCCAGGAGATCTCTTTGAGGATCACACAGACTGATCCGCCACACCAAGATCTTGATCCTCTTGGATTTGATTAACACTCGGTTTTAAAGAGAGCATCAGTAGCTGGTCAAACATCTCGCGGGTGAAAGGAGGTGCTAAACAGATAAAAGCTTCACTGTGTGTTTTTAAAACACCGCGCAGTTTCACGTTTCATCTCGAATCTCTGAAGGAACATCTACGCACCTCTTTCTTCACAGCCTCGTTGTCTACTTTGCGCAGGTTCCTCTTGACCTTCAGGTACTCTGCAGACGCCTCCTCCTCTGGGACTTTGGGTGCAGGAGGAGATGCAGAGGAGGATCCGGCGGGAGGTGGAGGGGGAGGGAACGTCGGAGGAGGTGGAAGCTGCACTGGTTCTTTGAGGTTCTGGGAGCCTCCAGCTTCATCTGGGTTCAGCATGTCCATGTAGGTCTGCATGTCTGTGATGGACGAGTCTGCAGCTCCTGGAACAGAAGTCAGAAGCTTCAGGAGACATGTCACCACTCCCCTCGATGGATTAGAAAAGGAGACGTGTCAAGCAGTGTGCTGTGCTGGAGCAAGCTCTGGGAGGTTTGCAGATTGTCCACTAGAGGACTCTATGGAACTCTGGAGGAGCTCAGAGTGAGCAGGAGACGAGGGGGTGCCTGGAGAAACATTCATATTTCATTCTAATCCAGCCCCCGTCTCCCAGAGCAGCCTTTACATCAGCATCGAGCAGAAATCGCTAAATATTTGAGAACACATCCATCTTTATACGATTCTCCCTTTCACTCTCTGTGTGTTTCTGTTCGACCAAACCCGAGCTCTCTCTCTCTCTCTCTCTCTCTCCTGTCGTAACTCTCTGTGAAGCACGTGGAATCACAGACACAAACTCGCTCCTGTCTCATGCTTCATTTCATTTCAGTTCATGCTTTTATTTTGAAAACCCATGATGAGTGAGTTCGAGCAGGAGGTTTAGGAAGCACAAAGGAAGAGATGCAGAGGAAAATCTCCTGCAGAAGCAGGGAGAAGGAGCTGGAGCAGGAGAAGGAGGAGGAGAAGAAGGAGAAGGAGCAGAAGAAAGGAGAAGGAGCAGGAGAAGCAGCAGCAGGAGGAGCATTAGAAGGAGCAGGAAAAAGAGAAGGAGCAGGGGCTAAAATAGAAAGACTTTAGTGTTTAGTGAAAGATGCTATGTCAGAAGGTTCTCGTTAACCATTAGAAGAAAGGGAGCCGAAACATCAGAATGCAGGTGTGACGGGGTCTGAGAATGAACAAACTCCCCTAGACATAACCTAACTTCTAGACGTTCTCTTTATTCTAGACGTTCTCGTTATTCTAGACGTTCTCTTTAATCTAGACGTTCTCGTTATTCTAGATGTTCTCTTTATTCTAGACGTTCTCGTTATTCTCTTTATTCTAGACGTTCTCTTTATTCTAGACGTTCTCGTTATTCTAGACGTTCTCTTTATTCTAGACGTTCTCTTTATTCTAGACGTTCTCGTTATTCTAGACGTTCTCGTTATTCTAGATGTTCTAGTTATTCTAGATGTTCTGTTGCTTTATGTTTGGCTGATCTCTTTGTTCACGCTTCTTTAACCTGAGGCTCCTCGTGAGGGAGGTGTGTTGCTCCTCTTTTCCCCAGTGCTGGATTGGCTAGAGTTCGCAGAGTCGTAATTGGACAGAGAGCTGGATGGGGAGCACATATCGAAGTGTGCAGCAGGGGGCGCCGAGGCGGGCAGGGTGGCGTTCGGTGAGGACAGGCCTGAGTCCGGCTGCTTGTACTCCAGGTCTGTGGAGGGGTCTCGGGATAACACACGATGCTCCACACTCTGAGAGAGAGAGAGAGAGAGAGAGAGGAACAATGATCTTGCTGAGGAGCCCAGACCTGACCTTACAGGGACTCGTGAACACAGGAGGTCATTAGAGGAAGAGGCCATAATGAACATCTCAAGGGGGTGAGGGGGCGAGAAAGCACCGTCCCTCCGGAGCCTGCAGGAGAACCTCGAGCTTCAGCAGCACTTAAGCATCCTCCTCATCACCCTCAGCTCATTACTGCTCCTCATCAGCACCGGCAAGCTGTGGAACGTGATGAACCTTACGACTCTTCCACTCGGTTCGTTTCTTCTGGGTAATCCGTGTAATTGGAACCAGAAGAACACCGGTGTTGATCTCATGCTTTGCTCCACTGTGAAGCTCGAGGTATCCTCCCTGGGGAGCCAATCCTTCCTGAGGCACGTGTTGCTCTACAAAACACACGTTTTTAAAGATCCGAGGAGTTAAAGATGAAGACGAAGAAGTGCAGCTCGGTGGAGTAAGAGAAGCTTTTCAAGTTCCTTTAAATTTTTGCCTCATTTACTTTTTCTTTTGTTTCCCTTTTCCCCGTTATTTTATCCCGTTTATTCTAAAGTTCACGTCTGCTCACCGGTGACCTTCCTGGAACGAGTTTGTGTACCTCGTTAAAAGATGAGGAGCTACACTGAGGGAGTGTTTCTAGACGGCAGATGGCCGCAGTGAGGGTTCTGGGATCTTTGAAGAGGAATTAGTCGGAAGGAGCAGGAAGCAGCTGTGACATGTGACACGGCATCTTCGGAAAGTCAAAATGTCTTCACATTAAATGTTTACGTTTTATTGTTCGCAGTGTATGAACATCTCTGGGTGTGTTGGTCTCCTCATTCACCATGTTCTCGACGGTCCGGAGGTACTTGGCACACTGCTGATGCCCGTTGTATTCTGCCAGGTCTGCCGCTGAGAAACCGTCCTGGTCCCGAATCCCCAGATCCACGCCATTCACCACCAGAATCTGGCAGCACTGCACACAAACACAGAGATGAAACCCAGAAGCTCCTGGCCTTTTTGAAGATCAACTGCAGGGTTCCAGCAGTAGAAGCTCTCGGCTGATGACCGTAGAGCAACGTTTTTGCCAGAAAGATTTTACCTCCAGCTCTCCGTTCTCAGCGGCATCGTGGAGTGGCGTTCCTCCCCAGCTGTCTGTCACGATCTCTCCGCCGTGCAGCAGGAGCCAGCTGAGAACCTTGGCATGGCCGCGGCTGGCAGCGAAGTGCATGGCGGTGGCGCCGTCATTGTCTCTGTCTGCCAGGCTGATCTCGGTGAAGCTCATCTGCGGACGCAAAGCATTGTGGTGTAACCGAGCTTCTTTTATTGATTGCTGATCATGGATCATGATCATGGATCATGGCTCTGACGCTGAAGAGAGGGTTCCTCACCAGCCAGACGATGACCGTGTTGTGGCCCATCTGAGCAGCGGCATGCAGCGGTGTCATGCCGTCGTTGGCTCTCATGCGTGGCTCCGCCCCACAGTCCTTCACCAGGTACTGCACCACCTCCAGGTGGCCCTCCTGACAGGCAAGGTACAGTGGTGTGGCACCGTTCTTGGTTTGGAAATTGACAACTCTGTGAAGAAAGAATCAAGCAGTAATCCAAGGATGTCACAGAAGAGCGCCGTCTACCGACAAACAGAGCACGAGACGCCGGGAGACTGCCCTCAGGTTCTGCGAGCTCCTCATGTTAGAAGATCACCTGAGGCATCTCAGCAGAATCTGAGAAATCTGACTAACAGAGCTCTGGGCTTCTGAGCAGAACTAGGTTCCTTCAGCAGAAACTGCTGCATCCTCGACAGCAGGGGGCAGATGTTCATTACCAGCTCTCATCCCCCGCGGATTAAGAGATCAGCGTCGTGCCGAAGCGAGCTCTGGCTCTGCTCTGAGGAAGGGGAAGCATTGGCTTTAGTGTTAGCGTTAGCATGTCCTCATCCCAGCAGGAGTTCTGATGGAGCACAGGAGGATCCTATAAATACCTGAAGCTGAGCTTAATCGAGGGATCTTTAAGAGGATCAACTCTCTCCCTCTCTCTCTCCCTCTCTCTTTCTCTCTCTCTTTCTCTCTCTCCCTCTCTCCTTCTCTCTCTTTCTCTCTCTCTTTTTCTCTTTCTTTCCTTCTCTCTTTCTCTCCTCTCTCTCTCTCTCTCTCTCTCTCTCTCTCTCTCTCTCTCTCTCTCTCTCTCTCTGTTAAATTTATTCTCTGTTTTATGTATTCACTTATTCCTTGTGGAATAAACCAATCGTTCATAAATTATTATCTCACCGTTTCATTCAGCGCTATATTTATTTGTTAACACCCACCAGCTCCACTCTTCTTTTCCATACTCATCTCGAGACTCTCGGAGGCTCCGCCCACCAGCTCCTCACCCAGATTCACCTGGAGATGTTCCGGCGCCCCCTGGACCTACACCTAACACAGTCATCATCTGTTTATACTATAGTTTATATAAATCACACTGCTGTTGTTGCCCAAATGAGGATGGGCTCCCCTTTTGAGTCCGGTTCCTCTCAAGGTTTCTTCCTAAAAGGGAGTTTTCCTCACCACAGTCGCCCCAGGCTTTCATCAGGGACATATACACCACTTATTAATTAATTCATTGTTAAAAAACTTGTTGGTTTACCGTAAAGCTGCTTTGAGACAATGTCCGTTGTGAAAAGCGCTATATAAATAAACAAACTTGAACTTAATTCTCCCGTTTGTTCTTTTTATTTGTAAATCACCATTTTATTATTCTGCTCATTCATTTAATAAATAATTTTCCATTCTGTTCATATATGTTTATATAATGTGCCTTGAACCACGACCCCCCTGCTCACTGTGCTGCTGTCAGCTGATGGCGGAGAGGAGTGAGACAGGAAGAGGAACTCGTGTGCTCAGTCACTCAACAGGAAGTGATAAGGCGTCTGAATCTTTGATGAGTGTAACCCTAACAGCTGCTACGGCGGCACAAGCAGCTCGCGGTTCTCTTTATCGATCGCAGGAAATCATGTGATCAGGGGGTGATGTAAACACGTGATGTCGTCACCTTCTCTGCACCTACTGAACCTCCTCTCCTGATAAGAGCAGTCTGAGACTGAAAGGCCGCGTCTGAGCTCTGGTTCTTTGTTTGCCGCAGCGCTCCTTCCTGTGTGAATAATTCAGCGCCGAGTGAAAAGGTAACAGAAGCAGCTGTCAGAAGATGTTTGGCAGAGACAAGCACTTTAACCAACAAAGTCCCACTTGACCTGGTATTCACCGAGCTCCCGCCCGCTTCCCTGTTCCTGAGGTTCTTATAGCGGACCAGGAACCAGACAGTCCCTAAACCTCACCCTGGCTCCTAACAACTTTCTGAACCCTGCACAGATTCATCTGATTCTACAACTGCTTTTCTTAATCCTGCAGAATCCCATTAATCACAATAATTAATTTCCTGACTGCACCTTTGACTCCTCCACCTCCTGCAAACAAGTGTGCGTCCTCCAGGTCTGACACATGAGGTAATTAAAGCCAGTTAGAGCTCCTAATCTGCATTATCTGCTTGTGCAACTGCTCCAGCCACCTGTTTGTGTCCCTGTGCCTGCACCCAGTTTATGACCCTTGCATTCATGCTAACCCTGCCATTAGCATTATCTCCAACGCCCCACGGTGTGTCCTCGACAGCCTGTGAGGACAGGATACAGACCAACAATTAGATCTTCTCTCATAAATCACTGGATCATTCGCTTTATCTGCATCTGTCCCGAGCCGAGCACACTCTCCTCTCACGAAACACTCCGATACGCTAATGAGGACAAAGCACGCTCCGCTGAGCCCACAGCCTGACCAGAGAAGATATAGCCGCCATAAAACTGTCAGAGAGGCAAATATTATTCTCAATATGAGTCCTCAAACAGTGTTTCAGTTTCACCGTCCAAACCTCCAGCTCTACGCTGAACAGTGTTTCAGTTTCTCTGTCCAAACCTCCAGCTCTATACTGAACATTGTTTCAGTTTCTCTGTCCAAACCTCCAGCTCTACACTGAACAGTGTTTCAGTTTCTCTGTCCAAACCTCCAGCTCTACACTGAGCGGTGTTTCAGTTTCACCGTCCAAACCTCCAGCTCTACACTGAACAGTGTTTCAGTTTCTCCGTCCAAACCTCCAGCTCTGCACTGAACAGTG
Source organism: Danionella cerebrum (assembly GCA_007224835.1). Classification (NCBI taxonomy): domain Eukaryota; kingdom Metazoa; phylum Chordata; class Actinopteri; order Cypriniformes; family Danionidae; genus Danionella; species Danionella cerebrum. The sequence goes on along the minus strand of SRMA01025069.1, from coordinate 311 downwards.
TTTCAGTTTCACCGTCCAAACCTCCAGCTCTACACTGAACAGTGTTTCAGTTTCTCTGTCCAAACCTTCAGCTCTACACTGAACAGTGTTTCAGTTTCACCGTCCAAACCTCCAGCTCTACACTGATCAGTGTTTCAGTTTCACCGTCCAAACCTCCGTCTTTATACAGTGAACACTGTTTCAGTTTCACCGTCCAAACCTCCAGCTCTACACTGAACAGTGTTTCAGTTTCACCGTCCAAACCTCCAGCTCTACACTGAGCAGTGTTTCAGTTTCACCGTCCAAACCTCCAGCTCTACACTGAGCAGTGC